>CM017566.1:0-600000 GCA_007844125.1 Sinonovacula constricta | reverse complement strand
TAAAAATTCATTTAAAATTTCATAACTCAGTCCTGTGCATTTGTCCATAAGTGATTAAAGGCATTTCGAAAGGAATGTGGTATCCCACTGAGCCAGGCCCCCGACCTGTTGTGACCAGACCTGCTAATAGCTGGTCATCACTGCAGAGACTCTTTAGCCAACATAATACTAATCTGTCACAGTAAAACCTCTGATGGAATAATGCAAAACTAAATTACCTGCTAGTATGGAAGTGAGACTGTAGGCTAGTTTTACACAACGCCATAAACATTAATGTTAGTGATAATGTGGGTTGTTTACTGTATGATCCCTTACATATTCTTTATTGCATTAATTACTAGGTGTCAAATTTTGTAACTGCATAATTATGCATTTATTTCATAGTTGAATATTTGATTTCGAAAATACATGAGAGATACAAGTTTTAGTATTCAAAATGACTTAAAATGAGTCTGAAGGACATTATTCTGACAATGAATGACTTTTAAAATCGCTTTTGTTAGAAACAATTCGTTACATTTTACAAATCAAAATAAAATGTAATTTAAAATATATATGAGAACTAAAAGAATGAAAAAACAAAATGTATAAGAAATAACAAAATCAACCAACAACAAAGTAAGAAAGAAAAAAATAAAGATTTATATATATATATATATATATATATATATATATATATATATATATATATATATATATATATATATATATATATATTCACAACTGTTTCCTTTACAAGCTGTGAATGACTATGTTCAACCCCCAGATTAAGCATACATACACTTGGATCTTGAACAATACCTGTGTGACAGACACATCGTTACAGACTGTGGCAGCCTGGTTTATCAGAAAACAGATTTCCACACATGCTGGGTGGGGCATTAAATGGGGGGGGGGGGAGGGTTCACTTATATAAGGGTTTTGAGATGTCTTTAATCATAGCTTCCATTAGTTGTTTTTGTTAGTTGTGTAAGAAAATAGAACATGTGACACTGATTAGGTTATTGTGGTTTTATATACATCCATATATCTACAGGCTATTTAAGTGTGTTTTTTTTTCAATAAATCTATAGGTTATTTT
Source organism: Sinonovacula constricta (assembly GCA_007844125.1). NCBI lineage: Eukaryota > Metazoa > Mollusca > Bivalvia > Cardiida > Solecurtidae > Sinonovacula > Sinonovacula constricta. The sequence continues at coordinate 598,919 of CM017566.1, read as the reverse complement.
GATTTTGTGTACTTCAATGAATCTACAGGCAATTTTGCTTTTGCATACTTCAATGAAACTAAAGGTTATTTTGGATTTATATACTTCAATGAATCTATAGGTTACTTTGGTTTTGTATGATGCAATGAAACTATAGGTTATTTTGTTTTTGTATACTTCATTGATCACAAACACCTATTGGTTATATCTGCTTCAAATGGACACCAGATAACAGAAATGCTGTTTTGTGTTTTTTTGGGATGATAAACCCAATAAAAAAAAAAAAAAAAATATTGGTTTCAGTACTTTGGTGACACTATGTGTAAATTTTGGTTTCTGTATATTTCAGTAAATCTTTGAGTTAATTTTGGTTGTGTATATAGTTCAGTGGCTTTATCTCTAATGTGTGGTTTTGAAGATTTCAATGGCTATGCATTATTTCTAGTTTTGTATTTTTCAGCGACTTTTTTTTATTTATTTTTATTTCTTGTTTAGTTAGTTCTGTATGTGCTCACTGTAAATTTTTGTATTCCACTATCTTCATCATTTAGCCCTTATTATGTTTAATTTCAATACTTGTGTTTGTATTCATATTTTATATGTTTCAGTGAGTTTATCGCCCAGCTATTCCCAGAGAACATAGAAAAAATGTCGAGGGGAAGACCTTCCACTGTCTCAACTAAAATCAAAGTATGTATTATTAAAAAAATATACTTGTGGAAGCACATTTGCTATTAGGTTATTAACTTTGGGACCTCCAGATATTTGCTTACAAGATAGGGACCTGCAGATATTTAAACAAAAGTTAGGGGCCTCCAGTTATTTACTTATAATTTAGGGACCTCAATATTTTTACTCATAAGTTAGGGACCTCCATGTATTTACTCATAAGTTAAGGACTTCCAGATATTTACACATAAGTTAGAGACCTCCATATATTTACTTATAAGTTAGAGACCTCCAGATATTTACTCATAAGTTAGGGACCTCCAAATATGTACTCATAAGTTAAAGACTTCCAGATGTTTACACATAACTTAAGGACTTCCAGATATTTACTTATAACTTAAGGACTTCCAGATATTTACTTATAAGTTAGAGACCTCCAGATATTTACTTATATTTATAAGTCAGAGACCTCTAGATATTTACTTTTAAGTTAGAGACCTCCAGATATTTACACATAACTTAAGGACTTCCAGATATTTACTTATAAGTTTGAGACCTCCAGATATTTACTTATAAGTTAGAGACCTCCAGATATTAACTCATTAAGTAAGGGACCTCCAGATATTTACTCATAAGTAAAGGGACCTCCAGATATTTACTCATAAGTTAGAGACCTTCAGATATTTACACATAACTTAAGGACTTCCAGCTATTTACTTATAAGTTAGAGACCTCCATGTATTTACTTATAAGTTAAGGAATTCCAGATATTTACTCATAAGTTAGGGACCTCCAGATATTTACTCATAAGTTAGGGACCTCCAGATATTTACTCATAAGTTAAGGACCTCCATGTATTTACTTATAAGTTAAGGAATTCCAGATATTTACACATAATTTAAGGACTTCCGGATATTTACACATAAGTTAGAGACCTCCAGATATTTGCTTATAAGTTAGAGACCTCCAGATATATTACTCATAAGTTAGAGACCTCCATATATTTACTCCTAAGTTAGGGACCTCCAGATATTTACACATGAGTTAAGGACTTCCAGATATTTACACATAAGTTAGAGACCTCCAGATATTTACACATAAGTTAGGGACCTCCAGATATTTACTCATAAGTTAGAGACCTCCATATATTTACTTATAAGTTTGAGACCTCCAGATATTTACCATTAAGTTAAGGACCTCCAGATATTTACTCATAAGTTAAGGAGCTCCAGATATTTACACATAAGTAAAGGACTTCCAGATATTTACACATAAGTTAGAGACCTCCAGATATTTACTCATAAGTTAGGGACCTCAAGATATTTACGCATAAGTTAAGGACCTCCAGAAATTTACACACAAGTTAAGGACTTCCAGATATTTACACATAAGTTAGAGACCTCAAGATATTTACTTATAAGTAAGACACCTCCAGTTATTTACTCTTAAGTTAGGGACTTCCAGATATTTACTCATAAGTTAGGAACCTCCAGATATTAACACATGTTAGGGACCTTCACATATTTATTTATAAATAAGGGACTTCCAGATATTAACTCATAAGTTAAAGACCTCCAGATATTTACTCATAAGTTAAGGACTTCCAGATATTTACACATAAGTTAGAGACCTCCAGATATTTTTTTTAAGTTAGGGACCTCCAGATATTTACTCATAAGTTAAGGACCTCCAGATATTTACTCATAAGTGAGGAACCTCCAGATATTTACTCATAAGTTAAGGACCTCCAGATATTTTCTCATAAGTGAGGAACCTCCAGATATTTACACATATGTTAGGGACCTCCAGATTGTTACACATAAGTTAGGGACCTTCAGAGATTTCTTATAAGTTAGGGACCACAAGATATTTATTCGTAAGTTAAGGACCTCCAGATATTTCTTATAAGTTAGGGACCACAAGATATTTACTCATAAGTTAAGGACCTTCAGATATTTCTTATAAGTTAGGGACCACAAGATAATTACTCATAAGTTAGAGACCTTCAGATATTTACACATATCTTAGGGACCTCCAGATATTTACAATAAGTTAGGGACCTCCAGATATTTACACATAAGTTAGAGACCTCCAGATATATACACATAAGTTAGAGACCTCCAGATATTTACTTATAAGTTAGAGACCTTCAGATATTTACACATATGTTAGGGACCTCCAGATATTTACACATATGTTAGGGACCTCCAGATATTTACACATATGTTAGGGACCTCCAGATATTTACACATAAGTTAGAGACCTCCAGATATTTACACATAAGTTAGAGATCTCCAGATATTTACACATAAGTTAGAGACCTCCAGATATTTACACATAAGTTAGAGACCTCCAGATATTTACTTATAAGTTAGAGACCTTCAGATATTTACACATATGTTAAGGACCTCCAGATATTTACACATAAGTTAGGGACCTCCAGATATTTACACATATGTTAGAGACCTCCAGATATTTACACATAAGTTAGAGACCTCCAGATATTTACTTATAACTTAGAGACCTTCAGATATTTACACATATGTTAGGGACCTCCAGATATTTACACATAAGTTAGGGACCTCCAGATATTTACTCATAAGTTAAGGACCTCCAGATATTTGCTCATAAGTTAAGGACCTCCAGATATTTACACATATGTTTAGGACCTCCAGATATTTACACATAAGTTAGGGACCTCCAGATATTTACACATAAGTTAGGGACCTCCAGATATTTACACATAAGTTAGGGACCACCAGATATTTACACATAAGTTAGAGACCTCCAGATATATATACACATAAGTTAGAGACCTCCAGATATTTACTTATAAGTTAGAGACCTTCAGATATTTACACATATGTTAGAGACCTCCAGATATTTACACATATGTTAGGGACCTCCAGTTATTTACACATAAGTTAGGGACCTCCAGATATTTACACATAAGTTAAGGACCTCCAGATATTTACACATAAGTTAAGGACCTCAATATATTTACTCATAAGTTAAGGACCTCCAGATATTTACACATAAGTTAGAGACCTCCAGATTTTTACACATAAGTTAAGGGCCTCCAGATATTTACTCATAAGTTAGGAACCTCCAGATATTTACTCATAAGTTAAGGACCTCCAGATATTTACACATAAGTTAGGGACCTCCAGATATTTACACATAAGTTAGGGACCTCCAGATATTTACACATAAGTTAGAGACCTCCAGATATATATACACATAAGTTAGAGACCTATAGAATATTTACTTATAAGTTAGGGACCTCCAGATATTTACACATATGTTAGGGACCTCCAGATATTTACACATAAGTTAGAGACCTCCAGATATTTACACATAAGTTAAGGACCTAAAGATATTTACTCATATGTTAAGGACCTCCAGATATTTACACATAAGTTAGAGACCTCCAGATATTTACACATAAGTTAGAGACCTCCAGATATTTACTTATAAGTTAGAGACCTTCAGATATTTACACATATGTTAGGGACCTCCAGATATTTACACATATGTTAGGGACCTCCAGATATTTACACATATGTTAGGGACCTCCAGATATTTACACATAAGTTAGAGACCTCCAGATATTTACACATAAGTTAGAGACCTCCAGATATTTACTTATAAGTTAGAGACCTTCAGATATTTACACATATGTTAGGGACCTCCAGATATTTACACATAAGTTAGAGACCTCCAGATATATATATACACATAAGTTAGAGACCTCCAGATATTTACTTATAAGTTAGAGACCTTCAGATATTTACACATATGTTAGAGACCTCCAGATATTTACACATATGTTAGGGACCTCCAGATATTTACACATAAGTTAGGGACCTCCAGATATTTACACATAAGTTAAGGACCTCCAGATATTTACACATAAGTTAAGGACCTCAATATATTTACTCATAAGTTAAGGACCTCCAGATATTTACACATAAGTTAGAGACCTCCAGATTTTTACACATAAGTTAAGGGCCTCCAGATATTTACTCATAAGTTAGGAACCTCCAGATATTTACTCATAAGTTAAGGACCTCCAGATATTTACACATAAGTTAGGGACCTCCAGATATTTACACATAAGTTAGGGACCTCCAGATATTTACACATAAGTTAGAGACCTCCAGATATATATACACATAAGTTAGAGACCTATAGAATATTTACTTATAAGTTAGGGACCTCCAGATATTTACACATATGTTAGGGACCTCCAGATATTTACACATAAGTTAGGGACCTCCAGATATTTACACATAAGTTAAGGACCTAAAGATATTTACTCATATGTTAAGGACCTCCAGATATTTACACATAAGTTAGAGACCTCCAGATATTTACACATAAGTTAGAGACCTCCAGATATTTACTTATAAGTTAGAGACCTTCAGATATTTACACATATGTTAGGGACCTCCAGATATTTACACATATGTTAGGGACCTCCAGATATTTACACATATGTTAGGGACCTCCAGATATTTACACATAAGTTAGAGACCTCCAGATATTTACACATAAGTTAGAGACCTCCAGATATTTACTTATAAGTTAGAGACCTTCAGATATTTACACATATGTTAGGGACCTCCAGATATTTACACATAAGTTAGGGACCTCCAGATATTTACACATAAGTTAGGGACCTCCAGATATTTACACATAAGTTAGGGACCTCCAGATATTTACCCATAAGTTAGAGACCTCCAGATATATTTACACATAAGTTAGGGACCTCCAGATATTTACACATAAGTTAGAGACCTCCAGATATATATACACATAAGTTAGAGACCTATAGAATATTAACTTATAAGTTAGGGACCTCCAGATATTTACACATAAGTTAAGGACCTCAAGATATTTACTCATAAGTTAAGGACCTCCAGATATTTACACATAAGTTAGAGACCTCCAGATTTTTACACATAAGTTAAGGACCTCCAGATATTTACACATATGTTAGAGACCTCCAGATATTTACACATAAGTTAGAGACCTCCAGATATTTACTTATAACTTAGAGACCTTCAGATATTTACACATATGTTAGGGACCTCCAGATATTTACACATAAGTTAGGGACCTCCAGATATTTACTCATAAGTTAAGGACCTCCAGATATTTGCTCATAAGTTAAGGACCTCCAGATATTTACACATATGTTAGGGACCTCCAGAAATTTACACATAAGTTAGGGACCTCCAGATATTTACACATAAGTTAGGGACCTCCAGATATTTACACATCAGTTAGAGACCTCCAGATATATATACACATAAGTTAGAGACCTCCAGATATTTACTTATAAGTTAGAGACCTTCAGATATTTACACATATGTTAGGGACCTCCAGATATTTACACATATGTTAGGGACCTCCAGATATTTACACATAAGTTAGGGACCTCCAGATATTTACACATATGTTAGAGACCTCCAGATATTTACACATAAGTTAGAGATCTCCAGATATTTACACATAAGTTAGAGACCTCCAGATATTTACACATAAGTTAGAGACCTCCAGATATTTACTTATAAGTTAGAGACCTTCAGATATTTACACATATGTTAAGGACCTCCAGATATTTACACATAAGTTAGGGACCTCCAGATATTTACACATATGTTAGAGACCTCCAGATATTTACACATAAGTTAGAGACCTCCAGATATTTACTTATAACTTAGAGACCTTCAGATATTTACACATATGTTAGGGACCTCCAGATATTTACACATAAGTTAGGGACCTCCAGATATTTACTCATAAGTTAAGGACCTCCAGATATTTGCTCATAAGTTAAGGACCTCCAGATATTTACACATATGTTAGGGACCTCCAGATATTTACACATAAGTTAGGGACCTCCAGATATTTACACATAAGTTAGAGACCTCCAGATATATATACACATAAGTTAGAGACCTCCAGATATTTACTTATAAGTTAGAGACCTTCAGATATTTACACATATGTTAGAGACCTCCAGATATTTACTCATAAGTTAAGGACCTCCAGATATTTACTTATAACTTAGAGACCTTCAGATATTTACACATATGTTAGGGACCTCCAGATATTTACACATAAGTTAGGGACCTCCAGATATTTACTCATAAGTTAAGGACCTCCAGATATTTGCTCATAAGTTAAGGACCTCCAGATATTTACACATATGTTAGGGACCTCCAGAAATTTACACATAAGTTAGGGACCTCCAGATATTTACACATCAGTTAGAGACCTCCAGATATATACACATAAGTTAGAGACCTCCAGATATTTACTTATAAGTTAGAGACCTTCAGATATTTACACATATTTTAGGGACCTCCAGATATTTACACATATGTTAGGGACCTCCAGATATTTACACATATGTTAGGGACCTCCAGATATTTACACATAAGTTAGAGACCTCCAGATATTTACACATAAGGTAGAGATCTCCAGATATTTACACATAAGTTAGAGACCTCCAGATATTTACACATAAGTTAGAGACCTCCAGATATTTACTTATAAGTTAGAGACCTTCAGATATTTACACATATGTTAAGGACCTCCAGATATTTACACATAAGTTAGGGACCTCCAGATATTTACACATATGTTAGAGACCTCCAGATATTTACACATAAGTTAGAGACCTCCAGATATTTACTTATAACTTAGAGACCTTCAGATATTTACACATATGTTAGGGACCTCCAGATATTTACACATAAGTTAGGGACCTCCAGATATTTACTCATAAGTTAAGGACCTCCAGATATTTGCTCATAAGTTAAGGACCTCCAGATATTTACACATATGTTAGGGACCTCCAGATATTTACACATAAGTTAGGGACCTCCAGATATTTACACATAAGTTAGGGACCACCAGATATTTACACATAAGTTAGAGACCTCCAGATATATATACACATAAGTTAGAGACCTCCAGATATTTACTTATAAGTTAGAGACCTTCAGATATTTACACATATGTTAGAGACCTCCAGATATTTACACATATGTTAGGGACCTCCAGATATTTACACATAAGTTAGGGACCTCCAGATATTTACACATAAGTTAAGGACCTCCAGATATTTACACATAAGTTAAGGACCTCAATATATTTACTCATAAGTTAAGGACCTCCAGATATTTACACATAAGTTAGAGACCTCCAGATTTTTACACATAAGTTAAGGGCCTCCAGATATTTACTCATAAGTTAGGAACCTCCAGATATTTACTCATAAGTTAAGGACCTCCAGATATTTACACATAAGTTAGGGACCTCCAGATATTTACACATAAGTTAGGGACCTCCAGATATTTACACATAAGTTAGAGACCTCCAGATATATATACACATAAGTTAGAGACCTATAGAATATTTACTTATAAGTTAGGGACCTCCAGATATTTACACATATGTTAGGGACCTCCAGATATTTACACATAAGTTAGGGACCTCCAGATATTTACACATAAGTTAAGGACCTAAAGATATTTACTCATATGTTAAGGACCTCCAGATATTTACACATAAGTTAGAGACCTCCAGATATTTACACATAAGTTAGAGACCTCCAGATATTTACTTATAAGTTAGAGACCTTCAGATATTTACACATATGTTAGGGACCTCCAGATATTTACACATATGTTAGGGACCTCCAGATATTTACACATATGTTAGGGACCTCCAGATATTTACACATAAGTTAGAGACCTCCAGATATTTACACATAAGTTAGAGACCTCCAGATATTTACTTATAAGTTAGAGACCTTCAGATATTTACACATATGTTAGGGACCTCCAGATATTTACACATAAGTTAGGGACCTCCAGATATTTACACATAAGTTAAGGACCTCCAGATATTTACACATAAGTTAGAGACCTTCAGATATTTACACATATGTTAGGGACCTCCAGATATTTACACATAAGTTAGGGACCTCCAGATATTTACACATAAGTTAAGGACCTCCAGATATTTACTCATAAGTTAAGGACCTCCAGATATTTACACATAAGTTAAGGACCTCCAGATATTTACTCATAAGTTAAGGACCTCCAGATATTTACACATAAGTTAGAGACCTCCAGATATTTACACATAAGTTAAGGGCCTCCAGATATTTACTCATAAGTTAGGAACCTCCAGATATTTACTCATAAGTTACTCATAAGGACTTCCAAATTTTACACAAATTTTACACATAAGTTAAGGACCTACAGTTTTTACTCATACGTTAAGGACCTCCAAATATGTACTGATAAGTTAGACCTCTAGATATTTACACATAAGTTGTGGACCTACAGATATTTACACATAAGTTAAGGACCTCCAGATATTTACACATAAGTTAGAGACCTCCAGATTTTTACACATAAGTTAAGGGCCTCCAGATATTTACTCATAAGTTAGGAACCACCAGATATTTACTCATAAGTTAAGGACCTCCAGATATTTACTCTTAAGTTAGGGACTTCCAGATATTTACTCATAAGTTAGGAACCTCCAGATATTAACACATGTTAGGGACCTCCACATATTTATTTATAAATAAGGGACTTCCAGATATTAACTCATAAGTTAAAGACCTCCAGATATTTACTCATAAGTTAAAGACCTCCAGATATTTACTCATAAGTTAAGGACTTCCAGATATTTACACATAAGTAAGAGACCACCAGATATTTACATATAAGTTAGAGACCTCCATATATTTACTTATAAGTTAAAGACCTCCATATATTTACTCATAAGTTAGGGACCTCCAGATATTTACACATAAGTTAGGGACCTCCAGATTTTTACACATGAGTTAGGGACCTTCAGATATTTCTTATAAGTTAGGGACCTCAAGATATTTACTCATAAGTTTGGGACCTCCAGATATTTACTCATAAGTTTGGAACTTCCAGATATTTACACATATGTTAGAGACCTCCACATATTTACACATGTGTTAAGGACTTCCAAATTTTTACACATAAGTTAAGGACCTCCAGATATTTATAAGTTAGGCACCTCCAGATATATGCTAGGTAGGGACCTCCAGTTTTTACTCATATGTTAGGGACCTCCACATATTTATTTATAAATAAGGGACCTCCAGATATTTACTCATAAGTTAAGGACTTCCAGATATTTACTTATAACTTAAGGACTTCCAGATATTTACTTATAAGTTTGAGACCTCCGGATATTTCTTATAAGTTAGGGACCTCCAGATATTTACTCATAAGTTAAGGACCTCCAGATACTTACTCATAAGTTAAGGACTTCCAGATATTTACACATAAGTTAGAGACCTCCAGATATTTACTCATAAGTTAAGGACCTCCAGATATTTACTCATAAGTGAGGAACCTCCAGATATTTACACATATGTTAGGGACCTCCAGATTTTTACACATAAGTTAGGGACCTTCAGAGATTTCTTTTAAGTTAGCGACCACAAGATATTTACTCATAAAATAAGGACCTCCAGATATTTCTTATAAGTTAAAGACCTCCAGATATTTCTTATAAGTTAGGGACCACAAGATATTTATTCGTAAGTTAAGGACCTCCAGATATTTCTTATAAGTTAGGGACCACAAGATATTTACTCATAAGTTAAGGACCTTCAGATATTTCTTATAAGTTAGGGACCACAAGATATTTACTCATAAGTTAGAGACCTCCAGATACACATATGTTAGGATATTTACACATAAGTTAGGGACCTCCAGATATTTACACATATGTTAGGGACCTCCAGATATTTACACATAAGTTATTGACCTCCAGATATTTACACATAAGTTAAGGACCTAAAGATATTTACTCATAAGTTAATGACCTCCAGATATTTACACATAAGTTAGAGACCTCCAGATATTTACACATAAGGTAGAGACCTCCAGATATTTACTTATAAGTTAGAGACCTTCAGATATTTACACATATGTTAGAGACCTCCAGATATTTACACATATGTTAGGGACCTCCAGATATTTACACATAAGTTAGGGACCTCCAGATATTTACACATAAGTTAAGGACCTCCAGATATTTACACATAAGTTAGAGACCTCCAGATTTTTACACATAAGTTAATTGCCTCCAGATATTTACTCATAAGTTAGGAACCTCCAGATATTTACTCATAAGTTAAGGACCTCCAGATATTTACTCTTAAGTTAGAGACCTCCAGATATTTACACATAAGTTACTCATAAGGACTTCCAAATTTTACACAAATTTTACACATCAGTTAAGGACCTACAGTTTTAATTCATATGTTAAGGACCTCCAAATATGTACTGATAAGTTAGACCTCTAGATATTTACACATAAGTTGTGGACCTACAGATATTTACACATAAGTTGTGGACCTACAGATATTTACACATAAGTTAAGGACCTCCAGATATTTACACATAAGTTAGAGACCTCCAGATTTTTACACATAAGTTAAGGGCCTCCAGATATTTACTCTTAAGTTAGGGACTTCCAGATATTTACTCATAAGTTAGGAACCTCCAGATATTAACACATGTTAGGGACCTCCACATATTTATTTATAAATAAGGGACTTCCAGATATTAACTTATAAGTTAAAGACCTCCAGATATTTACTCATAAGTTAAAGACCTCCAGATATTTACTCATAAGTTAAGGACTTCCAGATATTTACACATAAGTAAGAGACCTCCAGATATTTACATATAAGTTAGAGACCTCCATATATTTACTTATAAGTTAAAGACCTCCAGATATTTACTCATAAGTTAGGGACCTCCAGATATTTACTTATAAGTTAAGGACCTCCAGATTTTACTCATAAGTTAAGGACCTCCAGATATTTACACATAAGTTAGGGACCTCCAGATTTTTACACATGAGTTAAGGACCTTCAGATATTTCTTATAAGTTAGGTACCTCAAGATATTTACTCATAAGTTTGGGACCTCCAGATATTTACACATAATTTAGGGACCTCCAGATATTTACACATAAGTTAAGGACCTCCAGATATTTACACATAAGTTAAGGACCTCCAGATATTTACACATAAGTTAGAGACCTCCAGATTTTTACACATAAGTTAAGGGCCTCCAGATATTTACTCATAAGTTAGGAACCTCCAGATATTTACTCATAAGTTAAGGACCTCCAGATATTTACTCTTAAGTTAGAGACCTCCAGATATTTACACATAAGTTAAGGGCCTCCAGATATTTACTCATAAGTTAGGAACCTCCAGATATTTACTCATAAGTTACTCATAAGGACTTCCAAATTTTACACAAATTTTACACATAAGTTAAGGACCTACAGTTTTTACTCATACGTTAAGGACCTCCAAATATGTACTGATAAGTTAGACCTCTAGATATTTACACATAAGTTGTGGACCTACAGATATTTACACATAAGTTAAGGACCTCCAGATATTTACACATAAGTTAGAGACCTCCAGATTTTTACACATAAGTTAAGGGCCTCCAGATATTTACTCTTAAGTTAGGGACTTCCAGATATTTACTCATAAGTTAGGAACCTCCAGATATTAACACATGTTAGGGACCTCCACATATTTATTTATAAATAAGGGACTTCCAGATATTAACTCATAAGTTAAAGACCTCCAGATATTTACTCATAAGTTAAAGACCTCCAGATATTTACTCATAAGTTAAGGACTTCCAGATATTTACACATAAGTAAGAGACCTCCAGATATTTACATATAAGTTAGAGACCTCCATATATTTACTTATAAGTTAAAGACCTCCATATATTTACTCATAAGTTAGGGACCTCCAGATATTTACACATAAGTTAGGGACCTCCAGATTTTTACACATGAGTTAGGGACCTTCAGATATTTCTTATAAGTTAGGGACCTCAAGATATTTACTCATAAGTTTGGGACCTCCAGATATTTACTCATAAGTTTGGAACTTCCAGATATTTACACATATGTTAGAGACCTCCACATATTTACACATATGTTAAGGACTTCCAAATTTTTACACATAAGTTAAGGACCTCCAGATATTTATAAGTTAGGCACCTCCAGATATATGCTAGGTAGGGACCTCCAGTTTTTACTCATATATTAGGGACCTCCACATATTTATTTATAAATAAGGGACCTCCAGATATTTACTCATAAGTTAAGGACTTCCAGATACTTACTCATAAGTTAAGGACTTCCAGATATTTACACATAAGTTAGAGACCTCCAGATATTTTTTATAAGTTAGGGACCTCCAGATATTTACTCATAAGTTTGGAACTTCCAGATATTTACACATATGTTAGAGACCTCCACATATTTACACATATGTTAAGGACTTCCAAATTTTTACACATAAGTTAAGGACCTCCAGATATTTATAAGTTAGGCACCTCCAGATATATGCTAGGTAGGGACCTCCAGTTTTTACTCATATGTTAGGGACCTCCACATATTTATTTATAAATAAGGGACCTCCAGATATTTACTCATAAGTTAAGGACTTCCAGATATTTACTTATAACTTAAGGACTTCCAGATATTTACTTATAAGTTTGAGACTTCCGGATATTTCTTATAAGTTAGGGACCTCCAGATATTTACTCATAAGTTAAGGACCTCCAGATACTTACTCATAAGTTAAGGACTTCCAGATATTTACACATAAGTTAGAGACCTCCAGATATTTTTTATAAGTTAGGGACCTCCAGATATTTACTCATAAGTTAAGGACCTCCAGATATTTACTCATAAGTGAGGAACCTCCAGATATTTACACATATGTTAGGGACCTCCAGATTTTTACACATAAGTTAGGGACCTTCAGAGATTTCTTTTAAGATAGCGACCACAAGATATTTACTCATAAGTTAAGGACCTCCAGATATTTCTTATAAGTTAAAGACCTCCAGATATTTCTTATAAGTTAGGGACCACAAGATATTTATTCGTAAGTTAAGGACCTCCAGATATTTCTTATAAGTTAGGGACCACAAGATATTTACTCATAAGTTAAGGACCTTCAGATATTTCTTATAAGTTAGGGACCACAAGATATTTACTCATAAGTTAGAGACTTCCAGATACACATATGTTAGGATATTTACACATAAGTTAGGGACCTCCAGATATTTACACATATGTTAGGAACCTCCAGATATTTACACATAAGTAAGGGACCTCCAGATATTTACACATAAGTTAGAGACCTCCAGATTTTTACACATAAGTTAAGGGCCTCCAGATATTTACTCTTAAGTTAGGGACTTCCAGATATTTACTCATAAGTTAGGAACCTCCAGATATTAACACATGTTAGGGACCTCCACATATTTATTTATAAATAAGGGACTTCCAGATATTAACTCATAAGTTAAAGACCTCCAGATATTTACTCATAAGTTAAAGACCTCCAGATATTTACTCATAAGTTAAGGACTTCCAGATATTTACACATAAGTAAGAGACCTCCAGATATTTACATATAAGTTATAGACCTCCATATATTTACTTATAAGTTAAAGACCTCCATATATTTACTCATAAGTTAGGGACCTCCAGATATTTACACATAAGTTAGGGACCTCCAGATTTTTACACATGAGTTGGGGACCTTCAGATATTTCTTATAAGTTAGGGACCTCAAGATATTTACTCATAAGTTTGGGACCTCCAGATATTTACTCATAAGTTTGGAACTTCCAGATATTTACACATATGTTAGAGACCTCCACATATTTACACAAATGTTAAGGACTTCCAAATTTTTACACATAAGTTAAGGACCTCTAGATATTTATAAGTTAGGCACCTCCAGATATATGCTAGGTAGGGACCTCCAGTTTTTACTCATATGTTAGGGACCTCCACATATTTATTTATAAATAAGGGACCTCCAGATATTTACTCATAAGTTAAGGACTTCCAGATATTTACTTATAACTTAAGGACTTCCAGATATTTACTTATAAGTTTGAGACTTCCGGATATTTCTTATAAGTTAGGGACCTCCAGATATTTACTCATAAGTTAAGGACCTCCAGATATTAACTTATAAGTTAGAGACCTCCAGATATTTACTCATAAGTTAAGGACCTCCAGATACTTACTCATAAGTTAAGGACTTCCAGATATTTACACATAAGTTAGAGACCTCCAAATATTTTTTATAAGTTAGGGACCTCCAGATATTTACTCATAAGTTAAGGACCTCCAGATATTTACTCATAAATGAGGAACCTCCAGATATTTACACATATGTTAGGGACCTCCAGATTTTTACACATAAGTTAGGGACCTTCAGAGATTTCTTTTAAGTTAGCGACCACAAGATATTTACTCATAAGTTAAGGACCTCCAGATATTTCTTATAAGTTAAAGACCTCCAGATATTTCTTATAAGTTAGGGACCACAAGATATTTATTCGTAAGTTAAGGACCTCCAGATATTTCTTATAAGTTAGGGACCACAAGATATTTACTCATAAGTTAAGGACCTTCAGATATTTCTTATAAGTTAGGGACCACAAGATATTTACTCATAAGTTAGAGACCTCCAGATACACATATGTTAGGATATTTACACATAAGTTAGGGACCTCCAGATATTTACACATATGTTAGGAACCTCCAGATATTTACACATAAGTAAGGGACCTCCAGATATTTACACATAAGTTAGAGACCTCCAGATATATATACACATAAGTTAGAGACCTCCAGATATTTACTTATAAGTTAGGGACCTCCAGATATTTACACATATGTTAGGGACCTCCAGATATTTACACATAAGTTAGGGACCTCCAGATATTTACACATAAGTTAAGGACCTAAAGATATTTACTCATAAGTTAAGGACCTCCAGATATTTACACATATGTTAGGGACCTCCAGATATTTACACATAAGTTAGAGACCTCCAGATATTTACACATAAGTTAGAGACCTCCAGATATTTACTTATAAGTTAGAGACCTTCAGATATTTACACATATGTTAGGGACCTCCAGATATTTACACATAAGTTAGGGACCTCCAGATATTTACACATAAGTTAAGGACCTCCAGATATTTACTCATAAGTTAAGGACCTCCAGATATTTACACATAAGTTAAGGACCTCCAGATATTTACTCATAAGTTAAGGACCTCCAGATATTTACACATAAGTTAGAGACCTCCAGATATTTACACATAAGTTAAGGGCCTCCAGATATTTACTCATAAGTTAGGAACCTCCAGATATTTACTCATAAGTTACTCATAAGGACTTCCAAATTTTACACAAATTTTACACATAAGTTAAGGACCTACAGTTTTTACTCATACGTTAAGGACCTCCAAATATGTACTGATAAGTTAGACCTCTAGATATTTACACATAAGTTGTGGACCTACAGATATTTACACATAAGTTAGGGACCTCCAGATATTTACACATAAGTTAGAGACCTCCAGATTTTTACACATAAGTTAAGGGCCTCCAGATATTTACTCATAAGTTAGGAACCTCCAGATATTTACTCATAAGTTAAGGACCTCCAGATATTTACTCTTAAGTTAGGGACTTCCAGATATTTACTCATAAGTTAGGAACCTCCAGATATTAACACATGTTAGGGACCTCCACATATTTATTTATAAATAAGGGACTTCCAGATATTAACTCATAAGTTAAAGACCTCCAGATATTTACTCATAAGTTAAAGACCTCCAGATATTTACTCATAAGTTAAGGACTTCCAGATATTTACACATAAGTAAGAGACCTCCATATATTTACATATAAGTTAGAGACCTCCATATATTTACTTATAAGTTAAAGACCTCCATATATTTACTCAGAAGTTAGGGACCTCCAGATATTTACACATTAGTTAGGGACCTCCAGATTTTTACACATGAGTTAGGGACCTTCAGATATTTCTTATAAGTTAGGAAGTTAGGGACCTCAAGATATTTACTCATAAGTTTGGGACCTCCAGATATTTACTCATAAGTTTGGAACTTCCAGATATTTACACATATGTTAGAGACCTCCACATATTTACACATATGTTAAGGACTTCCAAATTTTTACACATAAGTTAAGGACCTCCAGATATTTATAAGTTAGGCACCTCCAGATATATGCTAGGTAGGGACCTCTAGTTTTTACTCATATGTTAGGGACCTCCACATATTTATTTATAAATAAGGGACCTCCAGATATTTACTCATAAGTTAAGGACTTCCAGATATTTACTTATAACTTAAGGACTTCCAGATATTTACTTATAAGTTTGAGACCTCCGGATATTTCTTATAAGTTAGGGACCTCCAGATATTTACTCATAAGTTAAGGACCTCCAGATACTTACTCATAAGTTAAGGACTTCCAGATATTTACACATAAGTTAGAGACCTCCAGATATTTTTTATAAGTTAGGGACCTCCAGATATTTTTTCTCATAAGTTAAGGACCTCCAGATATTTACTCATAAGTGAGGAACCTCCAGATATTTACACATAAGTTAGGGACCTCCAGATATTTACACATAAGTTAAGGACCTCCAGATATTTACTCATAAGTTAAGGACCTCCAGATATTTACACATAAGTTAAGGACCTCCAGATATTTACTCATAAGTTAAGGACCTCCAGATATTTACACATAAGTTAAGGACCTCCAGATATTTACTCATAAGTTAAGGACTTCCAGATATTTACTTATAACTTAAGGACTTCCAGATATTTACTTATAAGTTTGAGACCTCCGGATATTTCTTATAAGTTAGGGACCTCCAGATATTTTCTCATAAGTTAAGGACCTCCAGATATTTACTCATAAGTTAAGGACTTCCAGATATTTACACATAAGTTAGAGGCCTCCAGATATTTTTTATAAGTTAGGGACCTCCAGATATTAACTCATAAGTTAAGGACCTCCAGATATTTACTCATAAGTGAGGAACTTCCAGATATTTACACTTATGTTAGGGACCTCCAGATTTTTACACATAATTTAGGGACCTTCAGAGATTTCTTATAAGTTAGGGACCACAAGATATTTACTCATAAGTTAAGGACCTCCAGATATTTCTTATAAGTAAAAGACCTCCAGATATTTCTTATAAGTTAGGGACCACAAGATATTTATTCGTAAGTTAAGGACCTCCAGATATTTCTTATAAGTTAGGGACCACAAGATATTTACTCATAAGTTAAGGACCTTCAGATATTTCTTATAAGTAAGGAACCAAAAGATATTTACTCATAAGTTAGAGACCTCCAGATACACATATGTTAGGATATTTACACATAAGTTAGGGACCTCCAGATATTTACACATATGTTAGGGACCTCCAGATATTTACACATAAGTTAGGGACCTCCAGATATTTACACATAAGTTAGAGACCTCTAGATATTTACTTATAAGTTAGGGACCTCCAGATATTTACACATATGTTAGGGACCTCCAGATATTTACACATAAGTTAGGGACCTCCAGATATTTACACATAAGTTAAAGACCTCCAGATATTTACTCATAAGTTAAGGACCTCCAGATATTTACACATAAGTTAGAGACCTCCAGATATTTACACATAAGTTAGAGACCTCCAGATATTTACTTATAAGTTAGAGACCTTCAGATATTTACACATATGTTAGGGACCTCCAGATATTTACACATATGTTAGGGACCTCCAGATATTTACACATATGTTAGGGACCTCCAGATATTTACACATAAGTTAGAGACCTCCAGATATTTACACATAAGTTAGAGACCTCCAGATATTTACTTATAAGTTAGAGACCTTCAGATATTTACACATATGTTAGGGACATCCAGATATTTACACATATGTTAGGGACCTCCAGATATTTACACATAAGTTAAGGACCTCCAGATATTTACTCGTAAGTTAAGGACCTCCAGATATTTACACGTAAGTTAAGGACCTCCAGATATTTACTCATAAGTTAAGGACCTCCAGATATTTACACATAAGTTAGAGACCTCCAGATATTTACACATAAGTTAAGGGCCTCCAGATATTTACTCATAAGTTAGGAACCTCCAGATATTTACTCATAAGTTACTCATAAGGACTTCCAAATTTTACACAAATTTTACACATAAGTTAAGGACCTACAGTTTTTACTCATACGTTAAGGACCTCCAAATATGTACTGATAAGTTAGACCTCTAGATATTTACACATAAGTTGTGGACCTACAGATATTTACACATAAGTTAGGGGCCTCCAGATAATTTTTTTATAAATTAGGGACCTCCAGGTATTTACTTGTAAGTTAGTGTGATGTATCAGGCCCCATGATAGAACGCAACATCATCCCACAATTACAATTTTATTAGAAAAAGTTGCATTTTACAATCTGACAATAGCGTAGCATAAGTACTTCTCTCTGCCAGGTCCCAATCCGCTCTCTTCTCCCCAGCTCGTCTAAATCCAATCTACTCTCTTTTTTGCGCTGCAGCCCTAATTTATACCCTAAACTAAATGCGCATTCGCACTGAGCCCGCATATATTTTTTGACAATCATGTCATTCATACGGTACACTGTTTCACGATTCCCGCCTATTTTTTGACGTACGCAAGCACTAGAGAGCAATCGGATCACCTTGAATAATTTATGAATCATCTCTCGGACGTATGTAGATAGTCGGATTACCTCGGCGATTTCCCTATATGGGACTTCTTTTGTGACAGATGTCAAAACAAAGATGGTAGCCCGGTTGACAGCTCACTACAGTATGAAGACTGTATAACTTCAATTTGAATTCAATTTCAAATTTAAATCATCCAGGTTTAGTTGACACCGCAGCAGACATGCAGCTGTCAAACAATGCTTTTGTTCATGTTTTGTGCGAACTACATTTTAGGCATATTCTCTTCCGACTTCCGGCGAACAAAACGATCATGATTTCATTAAGTATCATTGCACCAGATACATCCTAGGTATGATTGTTCGAGGAAGGAATTACCCGGGGAGTTTCGATAGCACTAGATAGCATACAATCGCCTGATTTCACCAAAAGCACACAGGGATACATTTAACACAAAAAATGCACATGTATACCCTCTGTGGTTGAATTACTATGAAATCACCTACTGTACATTTCGTGCTATTCTGCTTTTAAAACACACATAATCCAATTTAATTTAGAAAAATACATGTCCTTACTCTGGTTCAGTAAAGTTTTTGCAGGTTAGCTTTTAAACTTATTCTGCTTTTTAGTGCATTTTTAAAATATAAATTTAATTATATAGCCTCTAATGTACATGGCTAATTTTGGGCTGCGTTTTAAGATTTTGTTAAAAATATATATTACATTGTAGAAACCATAATAAACCTGGATTGTTTTGTCTGTTTTTAACATATTTATATAAATTTATAGCTCCTTAAATTCACATGTTGTGTCTGATTTTAGTGCATTTTTAAATATAAACTGTATAGCCCTTAAATAAACCTGGCTAATCTTGTCTGTTAAATGGCCTTTAACTATATAATAAATTGTATAATCCTCAATGTGTCTTGCTAGTTTTGTAGTTTCATTTACTTTTTAGGATTAAATTATATATTAAGACAAAATTTAAGAGGTTTAAGTTTAATAATTTGTTGTTCCTGCTCTTTAGTTGATTTTTAAGTGCATGGTAGTTTAATATTATTCTGTTAGTTCATAGTATCTTGGTTGTACAGAGTTTTTAATGAACTTCAATCTACCTGAATAGTTTGGTCTGCTTTTTAGTGCATTAATTATTAAACTATTATTATTTTACTTTATTTATATTTTATGCTACACAGTTTAAATTCATTAACTATCCCTAGCAAGTTGTATTTTCATGCAACAGAAAATTCAGTTTCTTTCATTGCCTGCTTAGTTTTGCCCTCCCTTTAAGTACATTTTTAGAAAATGTTTAAAACATTAATGTTAAGAAAAAAATAAATTGTATGAGGTATCATTTTGTATGCTTGTTTGATAATCATAAATATATCCTGTTGTCTTTTGGGTATGATTTCTTTGTGGCATTTTCTGCTATTGACTTTTTCTGTTACAGAAAGATATTTTATGGTGTTTTAATGTTGCTTACAAGGTTTGTCCTTTAATGGCTGTTATGATAGAAATAGTTATTTTATGAGTAAACATAGTTTTGAAGTTTTAAGATTTAAAGCCTTTTACAGACACTAGCATGCTTATTTGGTTTTCTCTTCTAAAAACAACTGGTAAGCAGAACCATGCCATTTTGTCTTTAAAAATTTTTAACTGAGTCACAGTTATTTAGCATAAGAACATGAGGCGTAGAACCACATTACTTGTACTTTGGCATAGCTCAGAATTATTCTGTCCTTTTGGGCTGCAAGTGGTTTAAAATAAAAAGGAAAATTAATTGAACTCTATAGCAATAGTTTTTATTTTCCCTACGTAAATTAAATGCAATCTTTTGAAAGATAACATCTTAATGTAATTTTAATCTAGTGATCAGATGTATAACTTAAATCAACCTCTTTGTCTCTTTTGTTTCCAACTATTATTATGACCCTTTTCTGTTTTAAGATATTTTTTCTGTGCTTTATATAATTCCAGTTTTGTCTACTCTTTCCAGAAAAAGTGTTTTGTTGTATTGTTAAATGACATATACTCTTTACTGATCTGGTTTATGAGTTAATTCATGGCAGCCTTTTTAGCCTGCTTATCCTTTTTGCACTGTCCAGTTAATACTTTGTTATATAGTTTTGAATAACTCTTATCTTTTTTTCTTTTTTTTTGGAGGGGTGGGGGTGTAGGGTGGGGGGTTAAAACCTATTTTTGGGGTGTTGAAGTGATCTTATCATTTTAGCCTAAACAACTTTACAAAGAAGATGACTTTTAAAACATAATTGTTCAATTTTCTTTCCTTGTTTTGTATTAAAAGTATACCTTAACATCTGACTACAGACAATAAGTGATAAAGCATGCCCAAAAATGAATGGAAAGCTAAAGTCATTGATAAATAAGGCATTGTCATTGTCTGTCAAAAAAATAAGTTGCTTTCATCAATTCATGATCATATGCAGAAAAAGTGTCATTTCATCAATTCATGATCATATGCAGAAAAAGTGTCATTAAAAAGATTGTAGCAAATACTGACTACTGACAATTTAAAATTCTACATAAAAGTAGAGCTTAAAAGCTTAAAAAAGTTCAAATAAAACATACAAAACAGTATTGTTTTCATTAAAGTGCCTTAGTGACACTTTTTTATAGTTACATGACATATATTTTCTCTATTTTATATAGTGGCAGTACTGTTGTAACTTTTACATTTGACTGGCATGTGAATACCTTTGTCCTGTTCCTTTCTTTTCAAATTTAATGTATATATTGCAATACTCATAGTACCTTGTTAAAAATTGTTAAACAGAACTAGACAATCCACACTTCATTTCTATATAAATTATTGCATCACTTGTACATCAGGTATTGATTATGACTGATATAACCACTTGACATATTTACAACTTCATGTCCATTTTGGACATATACTAAAATATTGAAAAAACACACAATACTAAAAGGCAGACAAATCTAGCCATATGCATAAATTAGTATATTATAAGCACTAAAAAGCAGACAAACCTGGTCTAATGCATTAAAAAATACTTAAATATCAGTATTTAAAATCACTAAAAAGCAGACAAACCTGGCCTAATGTATTAAAATACTTTAATGTCAGTATTTAAAATCACTAAAAAGCAGACAAACCTCGTCTAATGCATTACAATACTTTAACATCAGTACTTAAAATCACTAAAAAGCAGACAAACCTGGTCTAGTGTATTAAAATACTTTAATACCAGTATTTAAAAACACTAAAAAGCCAACAATGGATTGAAATGCTAAAATATCAGTATTTAAAAAACACTCAAAGGCAGACAAACCTTGCCTATTTTATTATATGCGTTATTACCAGGCTCATTGGTCAGGTTTGACTGTATTTTAAATTGCAGTAAAGAGCAAACAAAACTAACCATTGCATTAAATAATTTAAACTACCGGTATTCAGTTTACAATGTCTAAATCGCAGGCAAATAATTATACATGTAGGTATGACATTCAGCTTTATACACCGAGTAAGTCAACAATCTATGTTAACATGAATTAAAAACCATAAAAAACTACATCAAGCAATTTATTTTACAAAATTTTCAGCAGAGGTCTGGCTAAATCCAGTTTTTAAGCTATAATACCATCAAAATAAGATATATAATGTGCTAAGCTATCCAGCAGTAAGAAACAAGCCAGCCGTACACAATTTGTATGCTTTTAGTACATTCAAATGCCTGCATTCTAAAGTCAACGATGTATCATTCAAGGGCCGAATTGTGCCTCTTTATTGCCATTTTACTAGTTTCCACGTACACATAATGTATATTATATCCATTTGGTTATTATTCATGTCATTCTTTCCACACCCAAGGCTAGTCTTTGTACTTAGTGTAAGTAAACGGCGCAGTAGTTTAGTCTTAATACAATCTTAGTATTATTTGAAGTATTCTAAGCATTTAATTTTTCTTTAACTAAACAACTATCTTTTTTATAATTATATAATTGAAAACTAATAATTATGGTTATATCACATTACAACCCTCACCGTTATATAAAAAAAAAAAACAACAACAAAATTATCGTAATCTTTTTTAAGCACTCTCTCTCTTTCTCTCTTTCTTTATCTCTCCTCTCTCTTCTCTCTTCTCTTTCTTGCATTACTGTTCATATATAAACATTATAATAAGAAGCTATCTTTTATATATATATGATAAATCCAAAATCCCTCAAAACACATTTCAAATTAAAAATAACATATAATAAATGCAACATTTAACCAAATTCAACAGGGATAAATTCCCATTGTATTACCAATATACTTGAAACAGTGCATTGTATATAAAAACCTTTAAACCATATATCAAAATAAAATGCAAAGAAACACTGAACTAAAATTGAAACACTACATTTCTACAAAATATCAATATAACCGAATACAATGTGTGTATAAAACGGTTTAATACAATTTACAATCCGTGTTTTTGAAATGTTTGTTTGTTTATTGGGTTTGTCGTCCCACCAACAGTATTTCAGTTATCTGGAGACGGTGTCCACTTGAAGCAGATATAGTGCTACCTTCACTGTGTATAGCATGCCTTAACACCTGGCATGATACCACACCCAGTCACATTATCCTGACACCGGGCCAACCAGTCGTGGAACTACCCTAATATTTGCTTGAGCGTAAGCAAGGGAGCTATAGCACTACCATTTTTAACGACTTTGGTATGTCTGGGCCTGGGATCGAACCCAGTGCCTACCGTACCTGGAGTTTTTTAAATGTCCAAAATCATGTTTACGTATGTAAATAACACAACTCTAATTTTAAATTTAAATGCCTGATTGGTTCGAAAACACTTTCACAAAGTATGGATAATAAAAACACTAAATTTAGATTTAAATGTCCCAATTGGACAAAATCTTTTTAACGTAGTGTAGATAATCAAACTACTAAATTTAGATTTAAAATATCCATAGTGTAAATTGTTAAATACTCTTCACGGCTCTCTGCGTAAAAAAGTGTCCCCGCTTGTGCCAGTCATCAGCGATGAGGAAAAAACAAGGCTTCCCAATTCTGTCCTCTCTGGACGAGCGACTCGTTACATTATGTGCAAAATTATACTAACACTGAGATCACATCTAATTTAAAAGTAAATTACTACTAATTAACACTGAAAAGTAACACTAAAAATTGTATATGTTTTCGCAAAACTTGATTGTTGGATATCATCGTGAAGGTGGTTGGCAGCTGATGGTGTTTATTTGTGACGTCCGTATCTGCGAAGTGTCATCCCCTCGGCTGTTGAAATTCGTAAAAATATAACTTACGAAATCGCCATGTCGTTGTTTGGCATATGACGATTTATGTTGCCTGGCAAAAGTTGTTTGATATTTTATCTGCTTCGTTTGTCGTAAGTCGTCCGTCACCCGTCATCCATCGTCAACATTTTAGCTTGTGAGCACACTACAGGCCACAGTTTTTATACAATCTTCATCAAACTTGGTTAGAATTTTTGTCTGCATAAAATCTTGGATGAGTTCATAATTGGGTAACCTGGGGTCAAAAAGTAGATCACTAGGTCAAATTTAAGACAAAACTTGGGAACACAATAGAGACCACATTTATAGATCAGTCTTCACCAAACTTGGTCAGAATGTTTGTTTGCATGAAATCTTAGAGTTTGTAACTGAGTCACGTGGGGTCAAAAAGTAGGTCACTAAGTCAAATCTTAGAAAAAAGCTTTTGAACACATTAGAGACCACATTTATAGCCCAATCTTTACCAAACTTGGTCAGAATATTTGTCTGCATAAAATCTTGTATGCGTTCATAACTGGGTCATGTGGGGTCAATAAGTAGGTCAGTAAGTAAAATCTTAGAAACTTGTGACACACTAGAGACCACATTTATAGCCCAATCTTCACCAAACTTGGTCAGAATGTTTGTTTGCATGAAATCTTGGATGAGTTCATTTTTGGGTCACGCATGGTCAAAAAAGTAGTACACTAAGTAAATACTTAGAAATTGCATGTGAACACACTAAAGGCCACATTCATAGCCCAATCTTCACCAAACTTGATCAGATTGTTTGTCTGCATGAAATCTTGGATGAGTATATTTTTGGGTCACGCATGGTCGAAACCTAGGTCACTAGGTCACATTTTAGAAAAACCTTGTGAAAATACTTAGAGGCCGCATTAATGGCCCAATTTTCACCAAACTTAGAATGTTTGCCAGTATTTCACATCTTACACATGTTTTGAAGTGGGTCATGTGGTTTCAGTAGGTTACTTGGTAATATTCTAGAAAATGTCATCAACCCAGTGGCCACACTAATGGTCCAATCTTCACCAAAGTTTTCTGAAGAAAATAACTCTTAATGACTTGATGCCAGATATGAGCCTACTAAAAGCCTGTGTCATCAGGTGAGCGATTAAGGGCCATCATGGCCCTCTTGTTGTTTGTTATGACGTTTCATCATTCACATCCAAAATGCGTTATCACTTTGACATGAAGTAACTGTCATGTAAGTGTCATGTAACCTCAGTATGTTGTACCCTGCAGCAATTTTTTGTGAAAAATGGTTGTTTGTCAGAAACTTTGCTACCTTGTCACTTAGGTCATTTGTGACGTTTGTAGGTTGAACTGTCAACGCTGCTCTGAATGGCCAGCCCGTTTTTTATTTGCTTACACAAAGTGCTTTATAAATGTTTTGGGTTTTAGTGTCTTGGGTTTTAGTGTCTTCTAATTTTTTTTCCATTAACCCCAATTAATTATTTTTTAATTGCTTGTATAACATCAGCAGTGGTGTGTCTGCTTATTTTGCTGTTTGTGTGTGTAGTTTATGCAAAGTGTGTGTTATCCGCAAACCCTCGAATATAGCAATGAGAATAACAAACATATGTACAAATGTAATATATTCGCAATTTTATACACTTAGCATTGATATTGATTTTCCTCAAAATAAAAACTTACATAATTCCTACATTGGAGTGAATAATTTGCAACCATAAATGCATGACATTTGACATATAATTAAACTAATATTTTATACATGTAAAATCTTGTGCACGCTTTCTATTTACAACTTTATTAATGATTCTATTTCTACTACAAAATATCTTTATTTATTTCCGTAGATCTACTATTTACAAGTCTGACAAGTTACATTTGCTTTACTTTACTGTCTTTGATCTCTCTTGATGGCACTGTAATTATTGGATGATCGTAAAAACCTATCTTAATTTTCAGCTTTTTAACCAATAGATAATCGCTGTTAAATGCTGATTATTTCACCTTGGTCGGTACGCACGTCTTCACTGTCCAAGTGTAATTTATGTCAAAATATGAAGATGTGCGCTCTGACAAATAAAGTACTGATTTAATACAACTTCGTTTATAATTATAATACACAATGTACAGAGTTGGTAAACTAACATAACAGATGAGGTGTATGCCTTAAAAGACAAAAAGGCAAAAATTTAACAAAAGTCACCATCCGCTTTTTAATTTAATGGATATTTTTCTTCTCTTAAATTGACATAAAACTTAAGGATATTTTTCTTATCTTAAATTGACATAAAACTTACGGATATTTTTCTTATCTTAAATTGACATAAAACTTACGGATATTTTTCTTATCTTCAATTGACATGAAACTGTCTCCCGTTTTACAAATAAGAAAACTTTAAATTTGTTGTATCCTCTTTAGAGCAGTGTTATGCTATTGAGATTCATTTAGAAACCCTTGATACCATTACACAAACTAACACACATGTTACATAATTAAAATATCCTAAATATGTAATTAGTTGATACATACCCAACACATTTAAAGACTGATTTTCTATTATTTCTGTTTAAAGTACTTGATTAAAAAAGTCTGTGATTAAAAAATCTGGAAGCTCTCATTAATTTCAAAGCTGCCTAAATATTACATAAAGAACTTTGATTGATATTGCCTCTACCTAAATCAGGTATGTGTGATGCTGAAATAATTGTCCAAGTAAAAAGGTTTAGGTTGGTATGTAGAACTCACTGCAAATAAATGAGAGCAGGATAGACAAAATAATTATTCTTGTCCTATGCTAAGTTATCTTTATTAGAAAATAAAATAAAGTTTGCAATTTGTAATAATTATTTGCTTAAATACTCCTCAGAATTTACTCATCCCAATTCCTCATTGAACTGGAACCATTGTTTTGTACTTAGGGGATGGCTAAAGCAGATCTGCATTCCACTGAAAGTTTTTAAACAGAAACTGTCCCTTTCTATAAAGAAAATCTTCATATGTTGTTTGTAAAATAAAAATCCCTAACTTTTGATTAACAAACAGACTGGGTACATAAAATTGAGCATCTGAAAATTGTATTAGAGTGGGCTGCAGGTTAAAAAATTTATATTCGAACACTATCAATATTTTAACACTATTAACAAAAAAGCATTCTGCCATGACAAAATAAACAACTTATCATGGCAAAAGTCGGGACTATTTAACTGTAATAGAATAGCTCTTCCTTTTACTTTCCCTACCCACTGCCCTTGAGCCGATTCCACCAATGTTGTTGATCGCTTTTGTTCATCACATTACGGAAGTTAATTTTAAGTGAATTGTACAGTCAGCAGTTTCCATTTTTCAAGCAAAAACCGATTCATGAGATGTAAACAAATGGTAGTAAATTGTACACACTTCCGGTCGTCTGCGTCTGTCAACATTGTCAAGCGTTTTGCCGTATAATCTTGTTATTGGGGCTTTGTGCACAGCAAGGAGAGCAACTGAAGACTGGCGTGTAATAAGGCACATTTTTGATGGTCTTGTCAACAAATATGAGCTATAATCTGTTGAGACCAATAAAAGAATAACTAGATTTACACATGAAATTACTGAAAAAAGTACAAGTACATATGAAGATGTCAATGAATATTTTTACCAAGTTTCTGGACTATATGAGAATGATTTAGACTTTCTGCTAGATTCTTTTGAATTAGATGACAGTGAAACAAATGGAGATCCTTTTCCAATGCCTGACAAATTGTCAGATGGTATCAATGACTTAAAGCGGTTTAGGAATGTCAGTGATGAACTCATCAACAACCTTAAAGCACAGAACACAGAAAAAACTACTGATCAACAAACCAAATGGGCTGTAAAACTACTGAAAGGTAAGATATATCTATTCTAATGCTTTTTCCCCATTCAGTCCATATTGACTTTGCTATACTGTATGTATATGTTACTTAACATGATCCATATGTTCAATGAATTTGACTTATTGTTCAGACTGACAACAAATATATGTAGCTTGCAATGCTGTGTTATTGAGGTACCGGTAATTGTTTGAATTATCTATGATGTGTTTGTGTATTTTAATATAACGTCATAATCTTTTAATCTGTCTAGGACAACAATCAACTAAAGTCAGTACTTACCATGAAATTAATGAGTTTAAATCTAGATCAAAGCCATTCAATGAGTAAGGGTTGGGTAGGGCTATGTAGGCAAATTTCGTAACAATTTGGATTATGATGTTGGTGATAGGGATGTGTCAATAATACTGATTTTGAGTATAATTATCTGAGGATGTATATCAACAACGTAAAGTAATGTTTATTTTATATCATAAAGTTTTCAAACGTAATTATTATTTTATTTAATTTACACATACAACATGTAGCATTTTATACCTACAGTTATGAAATACAAGGCTTCAGATACATGTAGAAATATTCTTTTATTAAAAGAGGGATGTCAAGATGCCATCACCTACAATAAAAAATGTTTAAGAATTTTAGGCAGAACAAATAAAATCTTTGCAGGTCTGTAATTCAGCGCAACACTTAAAACTTTTGTTTTTGTTTTTGTAGACTGGATGATAGAAGCCTGCTACAACCATACATCATTTGAGTGGATGCCAATAGTTGAGCTTGAATCCCTCCTTTAACACTTTTATGCATCAGCTCAAACCAAACCTGGCCAGAATTTATCAAAGTCTGCATTGGTGGGTATACGTGCAGGCATCATCAGACATCTGACTTCTCCCCAAATCGGCCAAATAATCAACTTGATGAGAGACAGAGAATTCCAGCCATCAAACATGGTACTGAGTGGCTTGGTGAAGACCCTGAAGCGAAATCAAGATGATATTAGTGTACACAACGAGCCAAAAGAGGAGGATTTGACAAAACTTTATAGCTCAGGTGTTTTCAGTGAAGCAACACCTGAAACACTGCAAAACAAGGTGTTGTTTTAGTAAAGTTGTGAAGTTTTAGGCGAATGTGAACAAAAAGAAAAACTAATCACAATGTGACAGCTTGGTCTGTAAAACGAGAATCGGTAGGGAAAGTAAAAGGAACAGCTATTCTACTGCAGTAAAATAGTTCCACTTAATGCCGTGATATATCATTTATTTTGTCATGGCAGAATGCTTCTTTGTTAATAGATGTAAAATATTCATAGTGTTAGAATTATTATGAATTATTGATTACAATTAGACTTTTTAGAACTTTTTTTAACAAAATGTACAGTAAAGTTTTGCTTAAAATCCGCAATATGAAATACAGTTGATTCCAGTTAATTGAATAACCGTTATACCTTTTCTTTTTATTCTTGACCTTTGTAGAAAATTAATGGTTATATGCTTAATGTGTCAGCCCAATTTCAGTTATAAGCATACTCCAATGCTGCTTACCTACTTGCTAAAACTCGCTAATTAGTTAGTCTCTACGGCAATTTTCATACCTTTTCTATGGGTTTAGCAAGCATGGTCGCTGATCTGTGCATGATCAGCAGCCTGTTTGGCCTACTCTGTTATGATCTTCTGTCAATGGCACACTTGCCAGACAATTTTCACAGGTTTTAACTAGTGTCAATATTGACAGACATCATAGTATGATCCATAACTCTTTAAGTTTTAATAGTGCAGTACTCTTTCTTGGCAAAATAGTGCAGTACTAATGCATAATCTTTTAACAGAAATGCATCTGTAAATGAAATCATAAAGTAAAAAAAGGCAAAAAAAACAACAACAAAAAAAACAAAAAAAAAACGCTTACATCACAGTAAATGAAGATATCTTTCACTTAAGATTCATTAAAAAGTAACATCTGAAAGGTTATTTTGCAATACTTTGTATAAAAAAGATGGCTTTGATTGCTGTCATAAATAAAATTGGCACACTTTAGAAAAAGAATTGGCTTTTTAACTGGGTTTGGAGGTAAATAATTATGAGCTCAGTAATTATATTAAAATGAAAATTATTAAAAGATATATGACTGGTGGTTTTCCAAGGAAACACAGGGGCTAAGAGTCAATATAATACAAATAAAAACTTATATTGAGGTCGATATGTAGTTTTGCAGACCTGGGTAATATGATATTGACAGAGGACCTCAACATTAGTATTTACTTGTTATATTATATACCCTTTGAATTTGAAGCAATTTTCAAGGCTTCTAAATCGTCCAAGGACATGGTTTGAAACATTCTCGCCTGCTTGCTGCGTGACGCCATGTTTGTTTACAATTTGCATAAAAAATTAACACATCATGAGAATGGTCAATATTAATGCCTGGAGTAGTTATCACTTTTTTCGGACTCGCGTATGCAAAGCTCTCGACCAGTACAAAATTCATAGGGTATATAATATTGGGTAATATGATCTTCAATGTTTGCTCCTGTTGTTTACACATGTATTTATAACACATATAAGATTTTCATTATTTTTAAAACTCTCACAGACACAAGCTAACAAATTGGTAGAAACATTGATGAAGTGTACACCTCACTACATCCGATGTATCAAACCAAATGAAACCAAAAGGGCCAAAGACTTTGAAGATAGGCAGGTAGGTTTATGATTTTTTTTCTTATAACTTATTCTGGAAAAACCTGTAATAATTTTAAGTATTCATAAGTTAAAATGTTTAATGATACAAAAAATGAAAGGTAAAGGTTACAGTTTTATGCATTTCAGGTGTATGATTAAATAGACTGTTTAGTTTCATGTTACCTATATTAATGTAACCCGTTCCTGCATGTATACACCAAATTTACCGGCGGCAAAAGCTCAGGTGGTAGAGCGTCGGCTTGCGGGTCAGGAGGTTGTGGGTTCGATCCCCGGCCAGGGTCATACCAAAGACTTTAAAGTTGGTAGTAGTGGCTTCCCTCCTAACGCTTGGGGCTAAGGGGACAGCATTACGCCTGACTCGTCGGTGTCAGTTTAATGGACATGCCGAGTTCAGTCCCTGGGAACCTCATAAGTGCCCCTGTGCTATAATGATAGAAATGTCGCTGCGCAGTATCGGCCAAAAATGCCGGCTAATCCCAATCCCAATACACCAAATTACACCTTTACAAACCGTTCACAATCATTGGCTTATTCTTAATGATTAAGGGTTTATGTGTAGACTGGTTCAGCCTTAAATTATTATTATTATAAGTTGAACATACATTTATTAAAATCCTTTTATCTCTTTTAAACAAAAACAACAGTCAGGTGAATTTTCAAACTAAAGATGAACTATGAATGAAAGGGGCTCATCGTTTTCCTCTTCCTATTTTAGTAATTAGGACCACAAAATCAAACACTATTAATGATTACCAGTTTCATCTTTCATCTTACCCAGTCTACCAAATGCAAATCTAATCAAATACCATCTTCTCTCTGTAAATATTGAGAAAGCAGATAAGATGTTTTTTGAAAGTATGTCAAGTATGTTTTGTTCTTTTACATAATTCATGGGTTTGTAAATTGTGCATAAGTGCCCTTATTCCATCATCTTTCCACAGCTTCTTTTGTTTGTAATGTTGTGTTTGTAGCCAGGTTATAGGAGTGGAATAAAAATAAGAAGCAGCCTGGTAGTGCAATCATCCTGATAACAAAGAGGTCTGGGTTTTGAGCACCAGACTGGCAGCACATTTTCTTCCAATTAAACATTGGCACACATCTTAACTGACCGGTTTGTCAGATGCTTATAAAGCAGATAGCATGTGAAAGTTCAAAGACAAACAAGTTGCCTGGGGTGTATGTAGATTAGTGATACTAAGAGAAAGTGTAAGTGACCTGGTTAGAAAAGTTCCTTGATCATTCACCCAGTTAGTAAACGGTCCTAGGTTTGAGCTCTGCATCCAATGTAATGAAACTTTGAGCTGGGGTCTGAGATCATCCTTAAGCTTCCGATTTCAAATGTTGGTTGCTCTACCAAGCTTATGCTCAGGATGAGCTACTGTGATTGCACATCGGGTGTCAGCCTTCTCGTGTCCAGTGTCATGCAGCATCCAGCAACATTCTTAAAACATCGCTATAAGTGCTGGCTCACATTCAACCAAACTTTTTCAGAAGCTTCAGCAGGCAAGGAGAACAAAATGTCTTTCAAACAATTAAGATCCATATAAAACATTGCCACCAAGGTTGTAGCCAGTTTCCATATATAACCATGTAGGAAATCTTTGAAAATCTTCTCTATCCCAGGCTGCGACTTACCAAAGTCTTAAAAAAAATGGTAAAGGTATGGCACTCTTGCTAACACTCAAGCAAATATGAGGGTAATTTGATGACTGGTTGGCCCGGTGTCAGGATAAAGTGACTGGGTGTTGTATCATGCCTGGTGTTCATGGCATGCTATACACAGTGAAGGCAGCACTATATCTGCTTTAAGAGGCCACCATTGCCAGATAACTGAAATACTGTTGGTGGGATGATAAACCCAGTTAATAAACAAACAATAATCTTCTCGTCAAAAACTACATGAACAAGAGCCTTGACATTTCAGATACATGTTCTTTGGGTAGCCCTTTATTATGATTTTTAATGAAGTTAGATAAGTGAAAAAACATGGCTGCCAGCGACGGAGCCATTTTCCATTTATAGTTATGTAGATTTAAAAAAAAATTAGCTTTTGTGGCTGTATATATGCATTACAATTATTCTGGTCTGTTTAAACTTTGCCAATATTCCTTGCTTATTTTATCTTAATGTCCCTGGGCCTCGGGTGAGTGATAAAAAGGGTCATCACGACCTTCCAGTTTAAAATTGAACCAATCTGTTCCTGGAGATTAAAGTGTTAAACCTTGTCACATAATTCACTACACACTTCTTTGCTACATACATAAGTCTTTTGTCTGTTTTCTTTCAGAGTGAAGCATCAGGTAGAATATCTTGGTCTCAAGGAGAACATTCGAGTCAGAAGAGCAGGGTTTGCCTTTAGACGAGAGTTCCCCAAGTTTCTCAGAAGGTAAGTTATCAAATTGTGTGTTAACTTAATGTACTACCAACATTTTATATTATGTATATATTTACACATCTTCCAGCTGTGAATACAAGATAAAGCATTTCATTAAAATCTTTTTTATGGAAATAACACAAATAAATTATTCTTTTTACAATCATATATGTAACTGTTTAAATATTCATTGGTATAAAATTAAATACAAGAAATAAATAAAGTCAACTTGAATCACCTCGCAAATTTTTAATGAAAAAATGAACATAAATTGTCTTGTAGATTTCTTATCAAAAAACTTCTGCTCCGGTGTGGAGCAAGAACACTGGTATTTGCAATAAAGCAGGAATTGCTGGAATTATTGCAACAAGTTGTCCTGTCTGACAACATTTAAATTGGAAGATGGCATATTTCTTTGCAGCAGTTTATTTTAATTTATATAGGGTATTTCAATTACAAAAAAAAAAAGATGAAATAATTATGAAAAACAATACTTTTAGTAAAAATTTGTCTAATCCAAAGCTGCATGTTACAATATGTCAACCATTTAAAAGCATTTTAAGCACCTTTCCAACAAAAAGTCAATGAAATGTTCACTATGCATGTCATTATTAACCTGTTATGTTTGGACAGCTATAGCATGCTTAACCATATCTTGTTTTTAAAATACCGGTAAATTATTAACATTTTCCAACTATTTACATTAAAATCAACTTTTTTTCTATGACTACTTTGTTTCTATTTCTACTATCACCCAACTACTATTTTGATTACATCACTCCCAACATGAACCACTTAGAAGTATCACATAGTTTCTAAAAATCTATAAATGAACAAAAGCCAACAATCACAACTGAGTGTTTGTCAATATAAAAATAAACCACATTGTAAGTCTGGAATGAAAGACCAACACTCTTTTGTTTCATGGTGGTTGAAGTGGCCATGTCACTTTCATTGGTTCATGCAATGTTGTATTAGTGTAATGACATTCAAACCTATGTTATATATTGAGAGGATCTGACATGAGTGAAGCATTGAAAACTGAAAGTATTAAGGAAGCTGGATGAAATTATACCAAACCTGACTCTGCTGAGTTTTGTACCATTATATCCAACTTATTTACTTTATTTCATATTTTCAATATTCAGTGAACACAAATGTTGGCTTGTATTTATTACATAACAAGAACTGGTAAATCAGCTGGTTTTTGTAGATTTACTAGCAATACACTACTAAGTGATTCACCTCTAGGACTAACTAGTGTCTTTTAAAATTAAACAATAGGAGTTACATAATATATATGCATCAAGTTATGATAAAATGTAAAAACAGTAATAATGATTTTAAAGATCAAATGCATTTTATTAGTTCCTTTTAAAACAGAAAACAAGTTCTTATGAACACAACCTGATTCAAACTTTGCAAACAAGACGGAAATGAAAAACAACTTCCAGGAAAAGAAAACATACAGGAAATGATCCGATAATAGTAAATCTTGCAAGACCTGTATATGCAGAAGCTGGAAAATGGTTATATTGCACATTTAAGTATACATGTTTGTTTTATCAGGTAATAACTTTATTAAAAAAACTTCTTTTTAGGTTCTAGATTTTTTGCACATCATCAAGAGACATCATTATTCATGTTACCATTTGAAAGGACTCATTTATATTCAAAATTTGTTGCAAGTTTTAAAGTGTGCCAACTTTGTAAGTACTAAACATTTTACCTTAATATTTTTTGAGATGACCCATCATATGTATTGCTTCATGAATTCTGGATTGAATTGTTCCAAACTATACCCCTGACGAATCTAAGGAATATTTTCACAGGTAGTCTGTATAGCACAATCAGATGGCCATGAGTGTTGATGTTGAATATGTTCCTTTCAATGCCTTTTTTCAATTAAAGCTAGATGTTGATGTATTAAGTCTGAGACCACTTAGGGATATTGGATTTTTTGGTTTCCTATTGCTGTAAGAACAAGTCTATTGTCATCCATAAAAACATATTCATTATTCCCCATGAGATTTGCAGTAAGAAGTCTCACTTTATCCGTTTGTTCATAGAGTCTGCTAAAACAGAGGGTCAATGTTCCAATGCCATCAAAACTCACACATCTTTATACCATAGCACTAGTCCTTGTCTGTTCAGCTGGGCAAATCAAGTGGGGGCTGTTAACTCTGATTCCTGCAATTCGCGTAAATTCGAGGAGAAATTTTTAGGGGGGGGGGGGGGAGCGGACACCGCGGAATCCGTTCAAGTTCCTCAGTTGCGCGACAAGCGACCGACTAGATGAAAGAATTCCCCGGGGAACACCGTTTGGCGTAGTCATAAACACGATTCCACTTACCAAGCTGAACGATTTGTAACGTGCAATTTCATTGGTTGTTACCCAACTGTTCATCCAATTAGAAAAACTGTCTCGGCGGCAACAAGCGAAAGTCGAGAGGACAGAATTATCCGAGGAAATCCGATTGGAGTAGAAAACTAACCTGAACATCTCGGGTAATTCACGTATCATCCCGAGGACGGAATTACCCGAGGAGCTTCGATTGATTTAACTTACGATTTGCAACGCGCGATTACATTGGTTGATACCCGACTGCTCATCCAATCAGAAAAGCCGTAGCTTAGCGATAACATATCCGCTGAAGTTTTGATGGTGACTGTTTACAACTAGAAAATTAAAGTAGTAAAACACCCCAAAAATGTCACGGATTATTGAACGTACGGACGATTCTCACTTGGCGAGAGATGTAGAGGCGGAATGTAAAAACAAATTATGGTAATGGTTAGAAAGTGTAATTGAACTTGATTGTATTAGTGTAGCTCTGTCCCAATTTATCAGAAAGGTCGACAGTCCAGGAAAGTATATGTGTATTCTTTGTGAGAAAACCAT
Source organism: Sinonovacula constricta (assembly GCA_007844125.1). Taxonomy (NCBI): domain Eukaryota; kingdom Metazoa; phylum Mollusca; class Bivalvia; order Cardiida; family Solecurtidae; genus Sinonovacula; species Sinonovacula constricta. The sequence goes on along the minus strand of CM017566.1, from coordinate 562,482 downwards.
ATCGTTTGGGTCTCGAGGACGTGTTGCTCTAGTTAGGTTCTATGATAAAATACTTTAGTGAAATGAAACTGTTGTGGACTTAAGAATTTCCAAAATCCAAAAACTACATGCATCTTCTTTGTGGGTGTGCTTGACCTTTGCTGGTCATCTCTTGTCAATCACATTGTTGTTTATGTATTATGACTTCACAAAATACATATCCATGTAAATATGCTGAATTGTTTAAAGAAATGCTATTTTTTTACTTATGGACTAGTCTTTTTTTGTTGTTCATATGACACTGTTAAATATATAGCCACACTTTTATGCAGTCCCTGTGTTCTAATTCTTGTCATCTCCTATGATCCAGACTTTACTTACAGTGAACAGCTTTAAAGTACTTAAAGAGTTTTAGAAAACAAAAGATAAATGTACTCGGTTTGAATTCATATTATATTTGATAGTATTAAGCTAAATATTTACCCTATAATGTCTATGGCAAAAAACTATTTTAATGGCCAATTATAGTGAAATTTTTAAAAAGAAAATATTACTTTTCAGGTATATCTATATATATTATGTTAATAATATTATTTTTCTTATAGCATACATTTTATAAGCTGTAAGTAATGAAGAAGGATAAAAAGCTATGATCTTTTTATGTTGAGCTGCTTATCTTTAAATAAAGAGAAAGATAAAATATTGTTTAGGGGTTTTGAAGAAGGGGTCTCAGGAAGAATTTAAGACCACTTTCTTAACGCTGAAAATCATTGGGGGGGGGGGGGCTTTGCCCCCTGATCTTCCACCGGGCTTGTCTGTTCAGCTGTACCATCTTAATAATCTTATACAATTAAGTTTCTGACCTTAGTGTTATTTTCTTTCTATTGTGGTTTCATTCTTGTGTATTATTTATGATGTCATTTTATGCTAAATGATGTTATCAACATACATTAGTCACCTATTTACAAGCAGATCGCTCTATGCCATGTAAAAATGCTAGTAATGTTGAGTTATTCAACTCACCCACTGCAACTTGTAAAAAATTATGCCCCTTAACTATATTCACACACCCTTTGAATGAAATTTTAACCAATGGCAAATTTTCAAAAAAAAAAACTGTGCTGAAATAGTTCATTTTCATGATTTCTTCCCCAAAGAAATATTTTCCCTCTTTATTTTTTTTAGCTCACCTGAGCACAACGTGCTCAAGGGGAGCTTTTGTGATACCGCTTCGTCCGGCGTTCGGCGTCAACATTTACCTTGTGAACACACTAGAGGCCACAATTTTTATCCAATCTTCATCAAACTTGGTCAGAATGTTTGTCTGCATGAAATCTTGGATGAGTTCAATATTGGGTCACCTGGGGTCAAAAAGTAGGTCACGAGGTCAAATTTTAGGAAAAACTTGTGAACACACTAGAGACTACATTTATTGCCCAATCTTCACCAAACTTGGTCAGAATGTTTGTCTACATGACATCTTGGATGAGTTCGTAACTGGGTCACGTGGGGTCAAAAAGTAGGTCACTAGGTCAAATCTTAGAAAAAGCTTGTGAACATACCAGAGGCCACATTTATAGCCCAATCTTCACCAAACTTGGTCAGAATGTTGTCTACATGAAATCTTGGATGAGTTTGTAACTGGGTCACGTGGGGTAAAAAAGTAGGTCACTAGGTCAAATCTTAGAAAAAGCTTGTAAACACACTTAACAGGCTACATTGATGGCCCAGTCTTCACCAAACTTGACCATCATGTTTGCCAGTATGAAATCTTATATATGTTTCGAAGTGAGTCATGTAGATTCAGTAGGTTACTTGGTAAAATTCTTGAAAATGTTATCAACCCAGTGGCCACACTAATGGTCCAATCTTCACCAAAGATTTCTAAAGTAAATAACTCTTAATTACTACTTAATGCCAGATTTGAGCCTACGTAAAGCCTGTGTCATCAGGTGAGCGATTAAGGGCCATCATGGCCCTCTTGTTTTTGCTTAAGCTCTTCTTGATAGAAGGAATTTTCCACCATTACAGTTTAAGCATTAAACTTTGCCAATGTACATGTAAGCCAAAAACAGTTTTTATCAACCAAAGAAGTCATTTTCATAATGTATCAAAATTTATGTTTTCATCAATAAATTAGCTTCACAAATAAACTTATACAAAGAATTATTCCCTCTTTCAACGTAATTGGGCATTGTTGCTTGCAATACTATCCAGAGTTAAAAGAATTCTAAATTTCAGAAGCACAAATGATTGACCTTGCATGACCATTACTACTCTTGGTCAGTCGTTATGCCCATGTCAATAAGTAGTAAGTGCATGGAAACAAATATGTATGTTGAGGGAGACTGGACATGCTCTTGTGTCAAGGCATGCTTCAAATTTTGACATTAATTTTGTAGACTGTTCAAACTATAAGCTTTTTATAGCTGAAGATTTGCCTGTCAAATGAACATGATTTTTGGCTCTTTCTTTATAGCAGAGCCATGTTCACTCACTCCTATTAGACCTAGGTTACATACACCCTTGAGTTTTAATAATTCACAATTTTCTATACATTCTTCAAGATTCTTCCCATAAGAAATGCAGGTACTATCTTCAAAGGTTCTTCTTCTTAATAACTTTAAAGTTAATGTTCAGGAAACACTTTGTCTTATTCTGTACATATTAATGCATGAAAATATGGTTGATTATAAAATAGATATATAGATCTATGAACACCTTGTACTAGTCCTATGCATATGATACATTATTTAGCAATATGTACGTAATACATTATATGTATATTCGTCTTCATGTCATTAAACGTGTTGCTTGACTTAACTTATAATCCAATCCTTTTTTTACGATTACGCAACACTGGTAAATAACGACATCCCTCTACGACACTCTTTCAAAGATGTGAGCAGATGACGGATACCCTCAACTGAGAAGCTTTTTTGTCTTACGACAATCAAGCATAATTAAAACAAAAGAGAACACACCTATTGGATGTGAATGGCTCATTGATCTCCAAATCATTCATCTACTGACCTGGAAACTACCATGGTAACGGGTCAGGTACTGGGGTCTGGATCATACAACTCTCAGCTTGAGAAACACAAGAGGGTGACTTATATTAGCTTGTTATCAATTAGGAGCTTGAGTTATTTGGATACAGTTGAAATATAGTTCATATATAGTAATTTAAATGCCTATGGCAATGCTTTTGAATACACTATACAGACTTTAATGGCTAGATGCCCTTATTTTTTTAGCTCACCTAAAGGTGACCTTTTCTTATACCCCATCGTACATGTATGTTGTACAGAATCAACAATTTGCTTGTGAACATGTTAGAGGCTACAGTTTTTATCTAATCTTCTAAATAAAAAAAAAAAATATTTCTAATAATAATAAAGTTCTGGGGGGTTAAAAAATCTATGTTAAATATTATGTGATCTAAATAACAAATTAAGAGTACCATTATTGGTTAATAAAGTTATGGGAGGTTAAAAATTTATATTAAATATGATAAAAAATAATCACAACTAAAAAACCTATATTGGTTTATTACAGGCTCTAGAAGTTTAAAAATCTATGTTAAATAATATATGATATCTATATACCTCTAAATATCCATTAAAAATAGGTCTTCAATAGCAAATTAAGACTCTGAGTTGTTTAAAAAAAGATTTTTCCATATTTCATTTCATGAAGAGGAGTTAGGGGATGAGCACATCATAGTGAGTTCAGTTTCCAATATAGCTCACATAGTGCATTATATATTCTAATAGCTTGTCAGCAAGTTGGTCTTGTATTTTATCATACACTTTATTCTGCCATTAGAATTGCATTTTACGAGTGGACTGACACATGCAAAAACGACAACATTGTAAACAGCGGCACCAAATGACAACTAAATTATAAGAATCATAAAGCACCACACACACGCATGTGCACACGCACACCCACCCACAGCCATAAGTCTGCTAATGCCAACTGCATTTGGCGAAAAACAGTTCAAAACTCTAAACCGCTGGAAATCGTTGATAATGGAATTGTACATAACACATGAAAATGAAATTATTGTGCTTGAAATCAACCAAAATCTTTGTCCAATGAACGATACTGGCCATCAGATCAGAGGCAAAAGTAATAACTAAATGGGCATGTGTTTTATATGCACACCAACATAATATACAATTGCACACCCACATAACAATCAATTTTAAACAAAATGCAAAAATGTCGCAGCAGCATAATCAATTGTAAAAGAGAAAAACAGTTTTCGCTCCACCAGCTAACATTGTCGCCAATAACTGCTCTGAGTCAGATTCATCCTCACAAGCTTTTATCGTTGTCCTACTCAGACTTTAGCCTGGTGGCACAGATAACAGTTCCAACAACTGTTTACTGTCTCCATCAATGTCCCTTACTTTACCCTATAATAAAAGATTAAACGAAAGCAGGTATGTCAGTACTTTAATGGCTGATTGAATAGACATTGCAAGCGGCTCGTAAATGATAGAGAAATTATACGTCACTTCAGGTTTTCTTGTGTAAACTAACAGGTGCCTGCAGACAGTGAGATATTGGTTATTAATAGATTTTAGTTGCAAAATATACACTTTGGAATAATAATTTAACCAGGAAAGTAATGGGCAACATATTAGATCATGCTTATTTACTTATTTATGGGGTAATACAAGATTTATGATGAGGTTCAAGGACCCTTAAGATATCATTATGTTGTTTTTTTTCTTGAAGTACACTTAAACTTCTGAAAAGGAACTTGCTCTCTTCTGATTTAAATATTTATGGCAAAAGCTGCTGTTGTAAGAGCTTTCGGACATGTCCACCATTTTTGTAATTATACAAGTATTTGCAGTTATTGTTGCAGTTTCTGTTTTTATTGAAAAAGCAGTCACTACATTGTGCCCCTTAATTTTTTCTATGGGTCTCTGTTGATTATTATCTTTAATACGAGAAAGTAAACCAGACCTGAGTAGTACAACCCTTGCTACAATGTAGATCGCAAAAACAAGTCTCAAACATGGTTTTCTAATTATTTACTAGTGTCAGAGCATTATTTTGCAGGTATGCTATCCTGACACCTGAGACGTGGCCCACATGGCGAGGGGAGATAACCAAGGGTATCCATCATTTGATGGCCTCAGTCAACATGGACAATGACCAGTATCAGCTTGGCAAGACCAAAGTCTTCATTAAAAACCCAGAATCTGTAAGTACCCATTGTAGTAGTAAACCTTGATTAGATAATTAAATTATTGATAAAGGAAATTTATGCTTCTTTCATTTCTTAGCTCTAAAGTTCAAATAAATTCACTTGAAGAGTAAACTAGATAAGATAGTTGTGTTGAATATATCTAGCATCTCATCATGCATTGAAACAGATTTTTTTTTAAATATAATGCCATATGTCATGCAGAACCAATATCTATTTTAACATGTTTTTTTAACTGTTAAGTTTTAAAAGGGCAATAAATGTGTGTTCACATTATTACATGTTATTTGATGAACTTACCTTCTAATTAGGATCTTATAAAATGCTATATGATGTCATTAGTTGTTTGTCTTAATTATTATTAAGTACAATAGCAGATGAACTTCTGTATCTATGTTTTAGGAAGAAATAATTGACTAACGTTAAGTCTTAAATATCAATATGAAATAAATTTGACTGAAATGGTGAATTAAGGTTTACAATTTTATTGAACAGTGTTGAAAAAGTATTGAAAAGTTAGTTATTGACTATAAAGGGACTTTATTGGAGATAATGCACAATATATTCCTTCTAGGTTTATATAATGTGTTTTGTCCTTAGTGTTAGTGTAATACAATAAACTCTATAAACAAAAAGCTTTATATTTGCTCTGTTAAAGGTCACCTGTGGGTTGAAAAGATAATGACCAAATTTGAATCAAGCACAATGGAAACAAAAAAACAAAAAAAAGCACTCATTTCTGTAGTCAGTTTTATCATTAAGTAATGAAAGGTTGGCATGTGTTGTTTTTTGGTTTGTAAATATATTGAAAGAATAAAGTAGCTTTTCTCCAGGTAAAGCCAAGCCATTATTTCAGATGCAAAACATGTTTCTTAATGGAAGATAAACAGATGAAAATATATTAACATTGTTATTGTCACTATGTATTAACTCATAGGGTATGACATATAACAAGTTAAGACATGTTATAGTCAGTATATAGTTTTGCTAGCCTGGTCATATTTCATTGACTTAAGACTTTTTTGGTTAAAAATTGTTTTTGATGACCTGAAGTTGGACAATCGATGGGTCCAACAAAGACCACCCTCTTCACATATGAGAAGCTTGAATTTATCTGTCTAACAATGTTCAGCCTCTCCACATCTGAGAAGCCTGAATCTGTCTAACACTGACCAGGCTCTCCACATCTGAGAAGTTTGAATCTGTCCAACAATATCCTACCTCTCCACATGTGAGAAGCTTGAATTTATCTGTCTAACAAAGTCAGCCTCTCCACATCTGACAGGCATGATTTTATTCCGCTTTAAAGCGGAATTCCTGCTTTTTGTAGCATCCGATTTTTAAATTTAATTTCCGCTCCGGATTCAAAATCACGTTTCGTCGATATTGTTCCGCTTTTTACATTTACCAGCATGTTTCCGGTTTGTGAAATGTGAGCCGAATCTGATTGGCTTAGATCAAAGCGTTGTCAATGGTTAAACGTGCATTAAACGAGTTTGGGTTGCAAATGCCATGTGAGTATCATGGCTATGAAAGTTGTGGAGAGGCAAGAAAATACAAAGCTCTTAGTGGATAAAGGGCTTAAAAACCCGTGGAAATGGGAATGGCTTGAGAAAAACGTTGACGGGGAGCCAGTTCGATGTTTTATTATAAAGCTTGACATGAGACTGACAAATTGTGAACTTTGCAACAAGAATATAAATTACGGTGGGAGAGGTTGGAGGAGTCTGGAGCAACATATGATAAAAAAAACTCTATAGGGATAATCTGAAGAAAGTAAGATTTTTTTAATTACCAACATCAATGTTTGACCTATATTTCCTTTGTACACAAGGATCTATTGTAAAAAAATTCTCCCACTGGGATGTAGTTTTAATGGAATATCAAAGTGTCCCAAAAAAAATATTTAGTTCTGGGCATGAAAAATCATAACATTTTTGTTCAAGTTTGAAAAAAACTGTAAAAAAACACTTGATTTTGAAAACATCAAAAGGTGCTCAGGAGAGGCCCAGAATGCAGGATTTTGCACCATTTTTCCCAGAGCTTCTGGGGGCCGCTTAAGGCCCACAGACCCCTGGCCGTAAAATCTTTAATTAAACCGGTAAAACCCTTAATTTTCCTTTTCAGCTTTTTTTTCTTCAAACTTAAAATCATGCCTGATCTGAGAAGCCTGATTCTGTCTAACACTGACCAGGCTCTCCACATCTGAGAAGTTTGAATCTGTCTAACAATGTCCACCCTCTCCACATCTGAGAAGCTTGAATCTATCTGTCTAACAATGACCAGGCTCTCCACATCTGAGAAGTTTGAATCTGTCTAACAATGTCCACCCTCTCCACATCTGAGAAGCTTGAATCTATCTGTCTAACAATGTCCAGCCTCTCCACATCTGAGAAGCTTGAATCTGTCTAACAATGTTCAGGCTCTCTACATCTGAGAAGCTTGAATCTATCTGTCTAACAATGTTCAGCCTCTTCACATCTAAGAAGCTTGAATCTGTCTTACAATGTCCAGGCTCTCCACTTCTGAGAAGCCTGAATCTGTCTAACAATGTTGAGCCTATCCACTATTGTAAGCTTGAATCTTTCTGTCTAACGATGTTCAGCCTCTCCACTTCTGAGAAGCCTGAACCTATAAGTTCAACATCTGAGAAGCTTGGATCTATAAGTCCAACAATGTCCTGCATCTCCACATCTGAGGAGCTTGAATCTGTCAGTCAAACTATGTCCTACCTGAGAAGCTTAAACCTTTAAGTTCAACAGCTGGGAAGCTTGAATCTATAAGTCTAGCATCTGACTCTCCACATCTGAGAAGCCTCAATCAATCTGTCTAACAAAGTCTAGCCTCTCCACATCTGAGAAGCTTGAATATGGATCTATCTGTCCAAAAATGTCCAGCCTCTTCACATCTAAGATGCTTGAATCCATCTGTCTAACAATGGCTGGCCTCTCCACATCTGAGAAGATTGAATCTATCTGTCCAACAATGTTCAACATATCCACAATTGATAAGCTTGAATCTTTCTGTATAACATCTGAGGAGTTGAATCTATCAGTTAAACAATGTCCTACGAAGTTATAAGTTCCACAGCTTAGAAGGTTGAATCTATTAGTCTTAACATCTGAGAATGTTGAATCTGTCTGTCTAACAATGTCTCGCCTCTCCACATCTGAGAAGCTTGAATCTATAAGTCCAACTTGTCCAACCTCTGCCCATCTGGGCAGCTTGAATCTATCTCTCTAACAGTGTCCTACCACTACACATCTGAACAGCTGGAATCTATAAGTCCAACTTGTCCTACCTCTGCACATCTGGGAAGCTTGAATCTCTCTGTCTAACAGTGTCCTACCACTACATATCTGAGAAGCTTGAATCTATCTGTCTAACAGTGTCCTACCACTACACATCTGAGAAGCTTGAATCTATAAGTCCAACTTGTCCTACCTCTGCACATCTGGGAAGCCTGAATCTATCTGTCTAACAGTGTCCTACCACTAAACATCTGAGAAGCTTGAATCTATAAGTCCAACTTGTCCTACCTCTCCAAAATGGAGAAGCTTTAATCTTTACCTCTCCACATCCAAGAAGCTTCAATGTATAAATCCAACAATGTCCTACTTCTCCACATCTGGGAAGCCTGAATCTATCTGTCTAACAGTGTCCCACCTCTCCACATCTGAGAACCTTGAATCTATCTGTCTAACAATGTCCAACCTCTCCACATCTGAGAAGCTTGAATCTAACTGTCTAACAAATGTTTAGCCTCTCCACATCTGAGAAGCCTGAATCTGTCTAACAATGTCAAGCCTCTCCAATTCTGAGAAGCCTGAATCTTTCTAACAATGTTCAACCTATCTACTATTGATAAGTTGGAATCTTTCTGTCTAACAATGTTCGGTCTCTTCACTTCTGAGAAGCTTGAACCTATAAGTTCAACATCTGTGGAGCTTGAATCTATCAGTTAAACAATGTTTCACCTGAGAAGCTAATGAATCTATAAATCTAACATCTGAGGATGTTGAATCTGTCTGTCTAACCATGTCTTGCCACTCCACATCGAAGAAGCTTGAATCTATCTGTCTAACAATATACAGCCTCTCTACATCTGATAAGCTTGAATCTTTTTGTCTAACAATATTCAGCCTCTCCACTTTTGATAAGCTTAAACCTATAAGTTCAAGCTTGCTTCTATAAGTCTAACAAGGTCCTACCTTTCCACATCTGAGAAGCTTGAATCCTTTAGTATAACATCTGAGGATGTTGAATCTTATTGTCTAACAATGTCTCGCCTCTTCACATCTGAGAAGCTTGAATCTTTAAGTCCAACATATGAGGATTTTGAATCTGTCTAACAATGTCCAGCCTCTTTACATCTGAGAAGCCTGAATCTATCTGTCCAACAATGTTCAGCGTCTCCAGATCTAAAAAGGTTGAATCTGCTTATCAATGTCCAGCATCTCCTCTTGTGAAAAGGTTGAAAGATATTTTTTTGTCTGTGCCCTAGCTGTTCCTATTGGAAGAGATGCGTGAGCGTAAGTTTGACAGCTATGCCCGTGTCATCCAGAAGGCCTTCAGGAAGTACCACGCCCGACAACAGTACTTCAAACAGAAAGAGGAAGGTATGCTACAAATGCTTGACATGTTCCCTCTTCTGTGTATATACAGAATATACTCTGATGTTAAAATTAACAAAATTGTACAGTTTCTTCTACTGCTATTCAGCAAAACAGTATTTAGAACAGCAAAATTTCGAGGACTAAACATAAGCTTTTCTGCAATTTCCATTCACCACTGATCAAACAACATGCAATAGTATAAATTCATGTCAAAGACCTGGCAAAGTAAATACTAAACTGTCAATTATATATCAATATCCTATTACTACTGATTGTTTACACTTTTTAATGTATTTCTTGCTGTATCATACAAAAATATTCGGCAATATTAATATGTTAAGTTAGACAAGTTTTTAATTGTATTTACATGAACACTAGAAAGTGGCAAACAGCCAAAAGCATATAAGAAATATCAATAATTTCTTTTGACTTCCTTTAAATTATGATTCTTTTTTAATATGTTTTGATATCCTCCTTTGAAAGGGCATATTTTAGTAATAGTATCTGTCATCAACATGTGACCAATCATTCTATCATTCTGTCATAATGGTCAATCCTGATTATGATCAGCAATTATTCAACTTTGGTCTGACTCTGTAAAAAAAAGACTTTTCTGACCATGAAACACTGTCAATCTTAAACATTTACCACATTATTTATTAAACATTGCATTGTGTGGTTCTAACTTTTTAATGCAATAATTTTAATTTTTTTTTTGCTGTTGCCCTGCAGTTTGGGCGGTAAAGGTATAATCTACAGAACCCTTAAAAAGATTAATTTATGGTCTTGACTTTAAAACATGGTTAACCATACTGTTTCTTGCTTAAACAGTTATTGTTCACACCTTAACTGTTTAACATTAACACATGTTACCAGTTAAGATGTGTTAAATTGTGGTGGTCAGGTAATAAGCAGTGTCATAGCATCAGAAAATAGGAAGATGATTTACATTATTGTAGTTTTTTTATTATGCATTATTTCATCGGTGTATGAACTATCAACTGTATCCATAATGCTATTATTCAACCTGGGAAATTTATGGCAGCCGATACCATAATATAGCAACTCGCATACTGTACAACCCAGTAGGCTTGTAATATCATATCTGGTAAAAATGAGGTTTAATGAATTTATAATTAGATCCTATGATTTGTTTATAACATTACATTACAATAAGGACTGAACACCCACCTTATATACATCAACTAATCAAACAATTTTTACTGTTTTGTCAGCTTACATATCATTATATCAATTCTGGCATATTATTCATAGAAAAAGCAAATGTGCAGGCAGTTTGCAAGATAAAAAAAGTCACAAAAGAATTCAATAAATTGTATATGAACTGCTTATAGGTGAGTTTTCAGTCAAAAGAAAATAAAAAATGTCACAAGATAAGTTTAATAATAGTAGTATGGCTATTATTTGTATTGAAAGTTATAAATGCTAAGTAAGGAGCAAGTTGGGAGCAGGGGCTGGTAGGGATGAGATATACAAATGGAACGATTTTCTTTCACTCCTGTTGCTAGTAGTTGATCATGTGCCCTGGGATTGGGGTCTTCTCTTGGGGACATGTTGGCTGTTTCCTTGACAACAATATCCTCTTCTTCTAGCAGCCCTAGCGGGTGACATTCACACCTGTCACCCCCACTTCAGCTAACAATTGCATAATTACACCCCTGGTCTCTGCCTATATTGGAGACACAAAACTGTGCCATGGGATGAAACCATATATACATAGTGTCAGTAAAGTATTTCTGAAAATTATTTTTCTCTTGTTTTGTTTTTATTCTGATAAAATATTTTATTCTAATAAAATAATAGTGAATATCAACAAATAAACTTTCCATAAATTAAAACTCTTGGATCTTTTACGTCAACCATTTGAGCTCAGCTTTGTTTTGTAGGATTTATAAACATGTTACGAATGATCAAATGTTCAGATAAAAAATTATCTGAACATTTGAATGCTGCAATGAATGAATTTTGCCATCCCTAGTTTAAACCAGGTATCAAATACGTTCAAACATGTTTTGTCTGTGGTCATTTTATAGGTGTACGACTTAACATATGATATCATCATATGGTATCAATGTAAGAAAACAACATGACATCAACATGTGACATCAACATGTGACATTAACATATGATATTAACATATGACATTAACCTGTGACATTAACATATGACATCAAAATATGACCTCTGTATATGACATTAACATTTGAAATCAACATATGACATCAACATATGTATCATGAATGCTGAAATCCCTTTTGCCTGTAAATGAACAATATACATTTATAAGAGTTTGTGGTTTCTTCCATTGAAGGTTTAGGAACATGTGTATTTAATAGACTTTTTTTTTCTTCCTAATATGGTACTAGATGTGTACAATTACCTTGTTATTAAAGCTACTGCCAGGTTGTTTTCACATTGTCTCCTTATCACCATGTTACAACTCTCAAACCTAATTTAGGGTTGACCCTGTAATAGTGGTAATAATTAATATAGCACCTCAAGATGTTCATTGTGTGGATTCAAGCCGCCTACCTTTCTGAAACTTTTAGGAGAAAAAAAGGTCTCCTAGCTAACCTACAGTGTGTTTATTGTTCTACTTTATACTTGTTGGCCATTTTTCACCAATATTAGTTAGATCTAACAAAAACAATTACAACTGGCTTAAGCATCACCTTTGAAATGAGAAATATTCAATAAGTAAATATTTATACTACAAATGTATTAGTTATATTAACTTTTTACCTGCTAAGTACAAATGGATAAGACCTATAGATTTATAGAACCATGGGAAGTTTCTGATATATTTATATTACTTATACAAATATAACCATCACTTAATATCTCTTACCTGCAAAAGAACTGAATATCTCTGTTACTGTAGCCTCGGACATCCTGTTGAATAGGAAAGAGCGTCGGAGATTTAGTATCAACCGTAACTTTGTCGGTGACTACATTGGTATGGAAGAGAATCCTCTGCTGAGAGCTCTGGTTGGGAAACGAGAGAGAATTGAATTTGCAGATACCATCAACAAGTACGACAGAAGGTTCAAGGTGAGATGATTGCAGGTTGCCTGCCAAGCACTAAACAAGCAGGCTTAGTTATTTTGAGTTATTGGTAAGATAATTTGAGCAGTTGGAGTTGAACCTATGTGATAAGAAAATCACAAGTCATGTGCTAATAAACTGGAGAGTGAATAACAATTACTTTCAACAATTTTATTCTAAATATAACAGCAATTTAAGTAACAAAGTCAGTTGAATTTTAATAACTTATAATAATAGAATGATTGTCCTTTAAAATATGTATCAAGCATCTATCATTATCAAGGCAATCCTATATCATTTAAAGATGAAAGAGCCTAATATGAGCAAGACTTTTGTAAGAAGCCCAATTTCTATTCAATAAATAATGTAGATTATTAATAAACAACAGTAAATTGGCCTCCTTTGACTCAATACAAGCAGTAAGTGCAGCATGTTACACACAGTTGAATGACTCCTAGATGTTGCAGTATTATTAACCCAAGGCCCAGCAAGCAATCATAATAAAGTATTTGTAAAACACCAGGGAAGATGAAGTCCACCTCACATAATCCAAGCTTAGAGAATATTAATATTTGGACTTGCAGAGAGTATAAATAATTGAACTTTTTTTAACTAAAAAAATATTGAAATATGTTAAGGATATTTGAAAGATACTTTCAAAGAGAAAGAGTTTTATTTTAATAACAGAAAAACTATTACAATGCATTACAGAGAAAAAACACCACAATCTTTACTTGATAATAAATATCATCATAATACAGTTACAACAGGTCCATTGACATTGTCACTTTATCACCCTCATCATTAGACTTGTGCTTAAATCAAAGCCATCTGTTTGAACTGAAAAAGTCCAATAGCTAACTGTTTGTCAATGGTGCTACCCTGTCATTGGGCTGCCTGTGGTGTCACCCTGTCATTGGTCTGCCAGTGGTGCTACCCTGTCATTGGTCTGCCAGTGGTGCTACCTGTCATTGATCTGCCTGTGGTGCTACCCTGTCAAAGGTCTGCCAGTGGTGCTACCCTGTCATTGATCTGCCAGTGGTGCTACCCTGTCATTGGTCTGCCATTGCTGCTACCCTGTCATTGGTCTGCCAGTGGTGCTACCCTGTCATTGGTCTGCCTGTGGTGCTACCCTGTCATTGATCTGCCTGTGGTGCTACCCTGTCATTGGTCTGCCAGTGGTACTACCCTGTCATTGGTCTGCCTGTGGTGCTACCCTGTCAAAGGTCTGCCAGTGGTGCTACCCTGTCATTGATCTGCCAGTGGTGCTACCCTGTCATTGGTCTGCCTGTGGTGCTACCCTGTCAATGGTCTGCCAGTGGTGCTACCCTGTCATTGGTCTGCCAGTGGTGCTACCCTGTCAATGGTCTGCCTGTAGTGCTACCTTGTCATTGGTTTGCCAGTGGTGCTACCCTGTCATTGATCTGCCTGTGGTGCTACCCTGTCATTGGGCTGCCAGTGGTGCTACCCTGTCATTGGTCTGCCTGTGGTGCTACCCTGTCAAAGGTCTGCCAGTGGTGCTACCCTGTCATTGATCTGCCAGTGGTGCTACCCTGTCATTGGTCTGCCAGTGGTGCTACCCTGTCATTGGTCTGCCAGTGGTGCTACCTGACACTGGTATATCAGTGGTGCTACCCTGTCATTGGGCTGCCAGTGGTGCTACCTGACACTGGTATATCAGTGGTGCTACCCTGTCATTGGTCTGCCAGTGGTGCTACGTCTGCCAGTGGTGCTACCATGTCATTGGTCTGCCCGTGGTGTTACCCTGTCATTGATCTGCCTGTGGTGCTACCCTGTCATTGGGCTGCCAGTGGTGCTACCCTGTCATTGGGCTGCCAGTGGTGCTACCTTACACTGGTATATTAGTGGTGCTACCCTGTCATTGGTCTGCCAGTGGTGCTACATCTGCCAGTGGTGCTACCCTGTCAATGGTCTGCCAGTGGTGCTACCCTGTCAATGGTGATGTCAGTAATGCTACCCTGACCTTGGTTAGTCACTGATGCTACCTGACACTGGTATATAAGTGGTGCTACACTGACATTGGTTTATAAGTTACGCTACCCTGAGATTGGTCTTTCAGAAATGCTGCCATAACACTGGTCAGCTAGTAATGCTACCCTGACATTAGTCTGCCAGTAATGCTACCTTGGCATCAATTGATGCCACACTGACATTGGTCTGGTCTGACATAGTTTTGTCAGTACTTTCTACCTTGCATAGGTCTAATAGTAATGCTAGCATGACATTGGTCTGGACGTAGTGCTAACATGACGTTGTTCTATCAGTACTGCAACTCTTGACAGTGGTCTGTCAGCAATGCTACCCTGAGTGTTGTCTGTCATTTATGCTACTCTGACTTTGGTCAAACAGTAATGCTACTGTGACATTGGTCAATCAGTAATGCTACTCTGGCATTGGTAAGTCAGTAATGCTACCCTGATATTGGTCTGTCAGTATTGCTACCCTGACTTTGGTCTTTCAGTAATGCTACTCTCACATAGGTCTGTCAGTAAAACTGCCCTGACAATGGTCTCTAATGCTACCCTGACATTGGTATGTCAGTACAGCTACCATGACAATGGTCTGTCAGTTATGCAACTCTGAAAATGGTCTTTTAGTAATACATTTATCTTTCAGTTATGCTACCCTAACATTGGTCAGTAATGCTACCCTATCATTGGTCTCTCAGTAATGCCTCCCTGACAATGGTCTGTCTGAAATGCTACCCTGACATTGGTCTTCCAGTACTGCTACCCTGACATTGCTATATCATTCATGCTACCCTGACATTGGTCTTCCGGTACTGCTACCCTGACATTGCTGTGTCATTCTTGCTTCCCTGACATTGGTCTTCTGGTACTTTATCCTGACATTGGTCTTCTGGTACTGCTACCCTGACATTGGTGTGTCAGTTATGCTTCCCTGGCATTGGTATGTCAGTTATGCTACCCTGACATTGGTGTGTCAGTTATGCTTCCCTGACATTGGTGTGTCAGTTATGCTACCCTGACATTGGTGTGTCAGTTATGCTACCCTGACATTGGTGTGTCAGTTATGCTTCCCTGACATTGGTGTGTCAGTTATGCTTCCCTGACATTGGTCTTCTGGTACTGCTACCCTGACATTGGTCTTCTGGTACTGCTACCTTGACATTGGTCTTCTGGTACTGCTACCCTGACATTGGTCTTCTGGTATTGCTACCCTGACATTGTTCAGTCAGTACTGCTACCCTGACATTGGTCTCCTGGTACTGCTACCCTGACATTGGTCTTCTGGTACTGCTACCCTGACATTGCTGTGTCAGTTATGCTTCCCTGACATTGGTGTGTCAGTTATGCTTCCCTGACATTGGTGTGTCAGTTGTGCTACCCTGACATTGGTCAATGAGTACTGCTACCCTGACATTGGTCAGTCAGTACTGCTACCTGCTACCCTGACATTGGTCTTCTGGTACTGCTACCTTGACATTGGTCAGTCAGTTGTGCTACCCTGACATTGGTCTTCTGGTACTGCTACCCTGACATTGCTGTGTCATTTATGCTTCCTTGACATTGGTCTTCTGGTACAGCTACCCTGACATTGGTCAGTCAGTTATGCTTCCCTGACATTGGTCTTCTGGTACTGCTTCCCTGACATTGGTCTTGTGGTACTGCTACCCTGACATTGGTCAGTCAGTACTGCTACCCTGACATTGGTCAGTCAGTACTGCTACCCTGACATTGGTCAGTCAGTACTGCTACCCTGACAGTGGTGTGTCAGTTATGCTACCCTGACATTGGTGTGTCAGTACTGCTTCCCTGACTTTGGTGTGTCAGTTATGCTTCCCTGACATTGGTGTGTCAATTATGCTTCCCTGACATTGGTGTGTCAGTTGTGCTACCCTGACATTGGTCTTCTAGTACTGCTACCCTGACATTGGTCAGTCAGTACTGCTACCCTGACATTGGTCTTCTAGTACTGCTACCCTGACATTGGTCTGTCAGAACTGCTACCCTGACATTGGTCTTCTAGTACTGCTACCCTGACATTGGTCTTCTAGTACTGCTACCCTGACATTGGTTTGTCAGAACTGCTACCCTGACATTGGTCTTCTAGTACTGCTACCCTGACATTGGTCTTCTAGTACTGCTACCCTGACATTGGTCAGTCAGTACTGCTACCCTGACATTGGTGTGTCAGTTATGCTTTCCTGACATTGGTCTTCTGGTACTGCTACCCTGACATTGGTCAGTCAGTACTGCTACCCTGACATTGTTCAGTCAGTACTGCTACCCTGACATTGGTCAGTCAGTACTGCTACCCTGACATTGGTGTGTCAGTTATGCTTCCCTGACAGTGGTGTGTCAGTTATGCTTCCCTTACATTGGTGTGTCAGTTATGCTACCCTGACATTGGTCTTCTGGTACTGCTACCCTGACATTGGTCTTCTG
This sequence comes from Sinonovacula constricta, assembly GCA_007844125.1. NCBI lineage: Eukaryota > Metazoa > Mollusca > Bivalvia > Cardiida > Solecurtidae > Sinonovacula > Sinonovacula constricta. The sequence goes on along the minus strand of CM017566.1, from coordinate 545,164 downwards.
GTACTGCTACCCTGACATTGGTCTTCTGGTACTGCTACCCTGACATTGGTGTGTCAGTTGTGCTACCCTGACATTGGTCAATGAGTACTGCTACCCTGACATTGGTCTTCTGGTACTGCTACCCTGACATTGGTCTTCTGGTACTGCTACCCTGACATTGGTGTGTCAGTTATGCTACCCTGACATTGGTGTGTCAGTTATGCTACCCTGACATTGGTCTTCTGGTACTGCTACCCTGACATTGGTCTTCTGGTACTGCTACCCTGACATTGGTCAGTCAGTACTGCAATTCTGACATTGGCCTACCAGTACTGCTACCCTGACATTGGTTTGTCAGTTATGCTTCCCTGACATTGGTGTGTCAGTTATGCTACCCTGACATTGGTCTTCTGGTACTGCTACCCTGACATTGGTCAGTCTGTACTGAATCTCTGACATTGGTAAGTCAGAACTGCTACCTTCTACCTTGACATTGGTCAGTCAGTACTGCTACCCTGACATTGATCTTCTAGTACTGCTACCCTGACATTAGTCAGTCAGTACTGATTCACTGACATTGGTAAGTCAGTACTGCTACCTGCTACCCTGACATTGGTCAGTCAGTACTGCTACCCTGACATTGGTCAGTCAGTACTGCTACTCTGACATTGGTCAGTCAGTACTGCTACCTGCTACCCTGACATTGGTCAGTCAGTCCTGCTACCCTGACATTGGTCAGTCAGTACTGCTACCTGCTACCCTGACATTGGGAGATTATACCATCCATGTGACAACACACTGTCCCCTGTACCTACCTACAAGGGAAATGATACCATCCATGTGACAACACAATGTCCCCTGTACCTACCTACAAGGGAGATTATACCATCCATGTGACAACACAATGTCCCCTTTACCTACCTACAAGGGGGATTGTCCCATCCATGTGACAACACAATGTCCCCTGTACCTACCTACAAGGGAGATAATACCATCTATGTGACAACAGAATGTCCCCTGTACCTACCTACAAGGGTGATTATACCATCCATGTGACAACACAATGTCCCCTGTACCTACCTACAAGGGAAATGATACCATCCATGTGACAACACAATGACCCCTGTACCTAACTACAAGGGTAATTATACCATCCATGTGACAACACAATGTCCCCTGTACCTACCTACAAGGGAGATAATACCATCCATGTGACAACACAATGTCCCCTGTACCTACCTACAAGGGAGATAATACCATCCATGTGACAACACAATGTCCCTGTACCTACATACAAGGGTGATTATACCATCTATGTGACATCACAATGTCCCCTGTACCTACCTACAAGGGAGATGATACCATCCATGTGACAACACACTGTCCCCTGTACCTACCTACAAGAGAGATGATACCATCCATGTGACAACACAATGTCCCCTGTACCTACCTACAAGGGAGATGATACCATCCATGTGACAACACACTGTCCCCTGTACCTACCTACAGAGAAATGATACCATCCATGTGACAACACACTGTCCCCTGTACAAAGGAGATTATACCATCCATGTGAGAACACAATGTCCCCTGTACCTACCTGCAAGGGTGATTATACCATCCATGTGATAACACACTGTCCCCTGTACCTACCTACAAGGGAGATTATACCATCCATGTGACAACACACTGTACCATGTACCTACCTACAGAATAATACCATCCATGTGATAACACAATGTCCCCTATACCTACCTACAATGGAAATGATACCATCCATGTGACAACACACTGTACCATGTACCTACCTACAAGGGAAATAATACCATCCATGTAACAACACAATGTCCCCTGTACCTACCTACAAGGGAAATGATACCATCCATGTGACAAGACAATGTCCCCTGTACCTACCTACAAGGGTGATTATACCATCCATGTGACAACACACTGTCCCCTGTACCTACCTACAAGGGTGATTATACCATCCATGTGACAACACACTGTTTCCTGTACCTACCTACAAGGGAGAATATACCATCCATGTGACAACACAATGTCCCGTGTACCTACCTACAAGGGAGATTATACCATCCATGTGACAACACTATGTCCCCTGTACCTACCTACAAGGGAGATTATACCATCCATGTTACAACACACTGTCCCCTGTACCTACCTACAAGGGAGATAATGCCATCCATGTGACAACACACTGTCCCCTGTACCTACCTACAAGGGTGATTATACCATCCATGTGACAACACACTGTCCCCTGTACCTACCTACAAGGGTGATTATACCATCCATGAGACAACACAATGTCCCCTGTACCTACCTACAAGGGAAATGATGCCATCCATGTGACAACACACTGTCCCCTGTACCTACATACAAGGGAGATAATACCATGCCTGTGACAACACAATGTCCCCTGTACCTACCTACAAGGGAACTGATTCCATCCATGTGACAACACAATGTCCCCTGTACCTACCTACAAGGGAACTCATTCCATCCATGTGACAACACACTGTCCCCTGTACAAAGGAGGTTATACCATCCATGTGACAACACACTGTACCATGTACCTACCTACAAGGGAGATTATACCATCCATGTGACAACACAATGTCCCCTGTACCTACCTACAAGGGAGATTATACCATCCATGTGACAACACACTGTCCCCTGTACAAAGGAGATTATACCATCCATGTGACAACACAATGTCCCCTGTACCTACCTACAAGGGAAATAATACCATCCATGTGACAACATACTGTACCATGTACCTACCTACAAGGGAAATGATACCATCCATGTGACAATACAATGTCCCATGTACCTACCTACAAGGGAAATGATACCATCCATGTGACAACACAATGTCCCCTGTACCTACCTACAAGGGAAATGATACCATCCATGTGACAACACACTGTACCATGTACCTACCTACAAGGGAAATGATACCATCCATGTGACAACACACTGTACCATGTACCTACCTACAAGGGAAATGATACCATCCATGTGACAACACAATGTCCCCTGTACCTACCTACAAGGGAAATGATACCATCCATGTGACAACACACTGTCCCCTGTACCTACCTACAAGGGAAATAATACCATCCATGTGACAACACACTGTACCATGTACCTACCTACAAGGGAAATGATACCATCCATGTGACAACACAATGTCCCATGTACCTACCTACAAGGGTGATTTTACCATCCATGTGACAACACACTGTCCCCTGTACCTACCTACAAGGGGGATAATACCATGCCTGTGACAACACAATGTCCCCTGTACCTACCTACAAGGGAACTGATTCCATCCATGTGACAACACACTGTCCCCTGTACAAAGGAGATTATACCATCCATGTGACAACACTATGTCCCCTGTACCTACCTACAAGGGAGATAATACCATCCATGTAACAACACAATGTCCCCTGTACCCACCTACAAGGGAAATGATACCATCCATGTGACAAGACAATGTCCCCTGTACCTACCTACAAGGGTGATAATACCATCCATGTGACAACACAATGTCCCTGTACCTACCTACAAGGGATATTATACCATCCATGTGACAACACAATGTCCCCTGTACCTACCTACAAGGGAGATGATACCATCCATGTGACAACACAATGTCCCCTGTACCTACCTACAGAGAAATGATACCATCCATGTGACAACACACTGTCCCCTGTACAAAGGAGATTATACCATCCATGTGAGAACACACTGTCCCCTGTACCTACCTACAAGGGAGATTATACCATCCATGTGACAACACAATGTCCCTGTACCTACCTACAGAATAATACCATCCATGTGACAACACACTGTACCATGTACCTACCTACAAGGGAGATTATACCATCCATGTGACAACACAATGTCCCCTGTACCTACCTACAAGGGAGATTATACCATCCATGTGACAACACACTGTCCCCTGTACCTAAAGGAGATTATACCATCCATGTGACAACACAATGTCCCCTGTACCTACCTACAAGGGAAATAATACCATCCATGTGACAACAACTGTACATGTACCTACCTACAAGGGAAATGATACCATCCATGTGACAACACAATGTCCCATGTACCTACCTACAAGGGAAATGATACCATCCATGTGACAACACAATGTCCCCTGTACCTACCTACAAGGGAAATGATACCATCCATGTGACAACACACTGTACCATGTACCTACCTACAAGGGAAATGATACCATCCATGTGACAACACACTGTACCATGTACCTACCTACAAGGGAAATGATACCATCCATGTGACAACACAATGTCCCCTGTACCTACCTACAAGGGAAATGATACCATCCATGTGACAACACACTGTCCCCTGTACCTACCTACAAGGGAAATAATACCATCCATGTGACAACACACTGTACCATGTACCTACCTACAAGGGAAATGATACCATCCATGTGACAACACAATGTCCCATGTACCTACCTACAAGGGTGATTTTACCATCCATGTGACAACACACTGTCCCCTGTACCTACCTACAAGGGAGATAATACCATGCCTGTGACAACACAATGTCCCCTGTACCTACCTACAAGGGAACTGATTCCATCCATGTGACAACACACTGTCCCCTGTACAAAGGAGATTATACCATCCATGTGACAACACTATGTCCCCTGTACCTACCTACAAGGGAGATAATACCATCCATGTAACAACACAATGTCCCCTGTACCCACCTACAAGGGAAATGATACCATCCATGTGACAAGACAATGTCCCCTGTACCTACCTACAAGGGTGATAATACCATCCATGTGACAACACAATGTCCCTGTACCTACCTACAAGGGATATTATACCATCCATGTGACAACACAATGTCCCCTGTACCTACCTACAAGGGAGATGATACCATCCATGTGACAACACAATGTCCCCTGTACCTACCTACAGAGAAATGATACCATCCATGTGACAACACACTGTCCCCTGTACAAAGGAGATTATACCATCCATGTGAGAACACACTGTCCCCTGTACCTACCTACAAGGGAGATTATACCATCCATGTGACAACACAATGTCCCTGTACCTACCTACAGAATAATACCATCCATGTGACATTATACCATCCATGTTACAACACACTGTCCCCTGTACCTACCTACAAGGGAGATAATGCCATCCATGTGACAACACACTGTCCCCTGTACCTACCTACAAGGGTGATTATACCATCCATGTGACAACACACTGTCCCCTGTACCTACCTACAAGGGTGATTATACCATCCATGAGACAACACAATGTCCCCTGTACCTACCTACAAGGGAAATGATGCCATCCATGTGACAACACACTGTCCCCTGTACCTACATACAAGGGAGATAATACCATGCCTGTGACAACACAATGTCCCCTGTACCTACCTACAAGGGAACTGATTCCATCCATGTGACAACACAATGTCCCCTGTACCTACCTACAAGGGAACTCATTCCATCCATGTGACAACACACTGTCCCCTGTACAAAGGAGGTTATACCATCCATGTGACAACACACTGTACCATGTACCTACCTACAAGGGAGATTATACCATCCATGTGACAACACAATGTCCCCTGTACCTACCTACAAGGGAGATTATACCATCCATGTGACAACACACTGTCCCCTGTACAAAGGAGATTATACCATCCATGTGACAACACAATGTCCCCTGTACCTACCTACAAGGGAAATAATACCATCCATGTGACAACATACTGTACCATGTACCTACCTACAAGGGAAATGATACCATCCATGTGACAACACAATGTCCCATGTACCTACCTACAAGGGAAATGATACCATCCATGTGACAACACAATGTCCCCTGTACCTACCTACAAGGGAAATGATACCATCCATGTGACAACACACTGTACCATGTACCTACCTACAAGGGAAATGATACCATCCATGTGACAACACACTGTACCATGTACCTACCTACAAGGGAAATGATACCATCCATGTGACAGCACAATGTCCCCTGTACCTACCTACAAGGGAAATGATACCATCCATGTGACAACACACTGTCCCCTGTACCTACCTACAAGGGAAATAATACCATCCATGTGACAACACACTGTACCATGTACCTACCTACAAGGGAAATGATACCATCCATGTGACAACACAATGTCCCATGTACCTACCTACAAGGGTGATTTTACCATCCATGTGACAACACACTGTCCCCTGTACCTACCTACAAGGGAGATAATACCATGCCTGTGACAACACAATGTCCCCTGTACCTACCTACAAGGGAACTGATTCCATCCATGTGACAACACACTGTCCCCTGTACAAAGGAGATTATACCATCCATGTGACAACACTATGTCCCCTGTACCTACCTACAAGGGAGATAATACCATCCATGTAACAACACAATGTCCCCTGTACCCACCTACAAGGGAAATGATACCATCCATGTGACAAGACAATGTCCCCTGTACCTACCTACAAGGGTGATAATACCATCCATGTGACAACACAATGTCCCTGTACCTACCTACAAGGGATATTATACCATCCATGTGACAACACAATGTCCCCTGTACCTACCTACAAGGGAGATGATACCATCCATGTGACAACACAATGTCCCCTGTACCTACCTACAGAGAAATGATACCATCCATGTGACAACACACTGTCCCCTGTACAAAGGAGATTATACCATCCATGTGAGAACACACTGTCCCCTGTACCTACCTACAAGGGAGATTATACCATCCATGTGACAACACAATGTCCCTGTACCTACCTACAGAATAATACCATCCATGTGATAACACAATGTCCCCTATACCTACCTACAAGGGAAATGATACCATCCATGTGACAACACACTGTACCATGTACCTACCTACAAGGGAAATAATACCATGCCTGTGACAACACAATGTCCCCTGTACCTACCTACAAGGGAACTGATTCCATCCATGTGACAACACACTGTCCCTGTACCTACCTACAGAATAATACCATCCATGTGATAACACAATGTCCCCTATACCTACCTACAAGGGAAATGATACCATCCATGTAACAACACAATGTCCCCTGTACCTACCTACAAGGGAAATGATACCATCCATGTGACAAGACAATGTCCCCTGTACCTACCTACAAGGGTGATTATACCATCCATGTGACAACACACTGTCCCCTGTACCTACCTACAAGGGTGATTATATCATCCATGTGACAACACACTGTTTCCTGTACCTACCTACAAGGGAGAATATACTATTCATGTGACAACACAATGTCCCGTGTACCTACCTACAAGGGAGATTATACCATCCATGTGACAACACTATGTCCCCTGTACCTACCTACAAGGGAGATTATACCATCCATGTGACAACACACTGTCCCTTGTACCTACCTACAAGGGAGATAATGCCATCCATGTGACAACACACTGTCCCCTGTACCTACCTACAAGGGTGATTATACCATCCATGTGACAACACACTGTCCCCTGTACCTACCTACAAGGGTGATTATACCATCCATGAGACAACACAATGTCCCCTGTACCTACCTACAAGGGAAATGATGCCATCCATGTGACAACACACTGTCCCCTGTACCTACCTACAAGGGAGATAATACCATGCCTGTGACAACACAATGTCCCCTGTACCTACCTACAAGGGAACTGATTCCATCCATGTGACAACACACTGTCCCCTGTACAAAGGAGATTATACCATCCATGTGACAACACAATGTCCCCTGTACCTACCTACAAGGGAACTGATTCCATTCATGTGACAACACACTGTCCCCTGTACAAAGGAGGTTATACCATCCATGTGACAACACACTGTACCATGTACCTACCTACAAGGGAGATTATACCATCCATGTGACAACACAATGTCCCCTGTACCTACCTACAAGGGAGATCATACCATCCATGTGACAACACACTGTCCCCTGTACAAAGGAGATTATACCATCCATGTGACAACACAATGTCCCCTGTACCTACCTACAAGGGAAATAATACCATCCATGTGACAACACACTGTACCATGTACCTACCTACAAGGGAAATGATACCATCCATGTGACAACACAATGTCCCATGTACCTACCTACAAGGGAAATGATACCATCCATGTGACAACACAATGTCCCCTGTACCTACCTACAAGGGAAATGATACCATCCATGTGACAACACACTGTACCATGTACCTACCTACAAGGGAAATGATACCATCCATGTGACAACACACTGTACCATGTACCTACCTACAAGGGAAATGATACCATCCATGTGACAACACAATGTCCTACCTACAAGGGAAATGATACCATCTATGTGACAACACACTGTCCCCTGTACCTACCTACAAGGGGAATAATACATCCATGTGACAACCAACGTTACCATGTACCTACCTACAAGGGAAATGATACCATCCATGTGACAACACAATGTCCCATGTACCTACCTACAAGGGTGATTTTACCATCCATGTGACAACACACTGTCCCCTGTACCTACCTACAAGGGCGATAATACCATGCCTGTGACAACACAATGTCCCCTGTACCTACCTACAAGGGAACTGATTCCATCCATGTGACAACACACTGTCCCCTGTACAAAGGAGATTATACCATCCATGTGACAACACAATGTCCCCTGTACCTACCTACAAGGGAGATAATACCATCCATGTAACAACACAATGTCCCCTGTACCCACCTACAAGGGAAATGATACCATCCATGTGACAAGACAATGTCCCCTGTACCTACCTACAAGGGTGATAATACCATCCATGTGACAACACAATGTCCCTGTACCTACCTACAAGGGATATTATACCATCCATGTGACAACACAATGTCCCCTGTACCTACCTACAAGGGAGATTATACCATCCATGTGACAACACAATGTCCCCTGTACCTACCTACAAGGGAGATAATACCATCCAATTGACAACACACTGTCCCCTGTACCTACCTACAAGGGAGATTATACCATCCATGTGACAACACCTTGTCCCCTGTACCTACCTACAAGGGTGATTATACCATCTATGTGACAACACAATGTCCCCTGTACCTACCTACAAGGGATATTATACCATCTATGTGACAACACAATGTCCCCTGTACCTACCTACAAGGGAGATGATACCATCTATGTGACAACACAATGTCCCCTGTACCTACCTACAAGGGAGATAATACCATCCATGTGACAACACAATGTCCCCTGTACCTACCTACAAGGGAGATAATACCATCCATGTGACAACACAATGTCCCCTGTACCTACCTACAAGGGAAATGATTCCATCCATGTGACAACACACTGTCCCCTGTACAAAGGAGATGATACCATCCATGTGACAACACAATGTCCCCTGTACCTACCTACAAGGGAGATAATGCCATCCATGTGACAACACAATGTCCCCTGTACCTACCTACAAGGGAGATAATACCATCCATGTGACAACACACTGTCCCCTGTACCTACCTACAAGGGAAATAATACCATCCATGTAACAACACAATGTCCCCTGTACCTACCTACAAGGGAGATTATACCATCCATATGACAACACACTGTCCCCTGTACCTACCTATAAGGGATATTAAACCATCTATGTGACAACACAATGTCCCCTGTACCTACCTACAAGGGTGATTATACCATCCATGTGACAACACATTGTCCCCTGTACCTACATACAAGGGAGATTATACCATCCATGTGACAACACATTGTCCCCTGTACCTACATACAAGGGAGATTATACCATCCATGTGACAACACATTGTCCCCTGTACCTACATACAAGGGTAGATTATACCATCCATGTGACACACATTGTCCCCGTACCTACTACAAGGGAGATTATACCATCCATGTGACAACACAATGTCCCCTGTACCTACCTACAAGGGAGATATACCATCCATGTGACAACACAATGTCCCCTGTACCTACCTACAAGGGAGATACAAAAAAAAAAAAATAACATCCATGAGACAACACAATGTCCCCTGTACCTACCTACAAGGGAAATTATACCATCCATGTGACAACACAGTGTCCCCTGTACCTACCTACAAGGGAGAGTATACCATCCATGTGACAACACAATGTCCCTGTACCTACCTACAAGGTATATTATACCATCCATGTGACAACACAATGTCCCCTGTACCTACCTACAAGGGAGATGATACCATCTATGTGACAACACAATGTCCCCTGTACCTACCTACAAGGGAGATAATACCATCCATGTGACAACACACTGTCCCCTGTACCTACCTACAAGGGAAATAATACCATCCATGTGACAACACAATGTCCCATGTACCTACCTACAAGGGTGATTTTACCATCCACGTGACAACACACTGTCCCCTGTACCTACCTACAAGGGAGATTATACCATCCATGTGACAACACAATGTCCCTTTACCTACCTACAAGGGAAATTATACCATCCATGTGACAACACAATGTCCCCTGTACCTACCTACAAGGGAGATAATACCATCAATGTGACAACACAATGTCCCCTGTACCTACCTACAAGGGAAATTATACCATCTATGTGACAACACAATGTCCCCTGTACCTACCTACAAGGGAAATTATACCATCCATGTGACAACACAATGTCCCTGTACCTACCTACAAGGGAGATTATACCATCCATGTGACAACACAATGTCCCTGTACCTACCAACAAGGGAGATAATACCATCCATGTGACACAATGTCCCCTTTTAAGAAGTTTGTTGTCAGCCTCAAAGCAATCTACCCAACAGTTTAAGACAATTCTTGTTTCAAGCTTGATAAAAAATAAATTTCTGTAATTTTATGTAAAATGCAAAGCAGAGTCATATAGTTAAATGCAGTAAATATAATTAAATGTTTACATTAATATGTCCGGCCTTTTTTAACAAGATGCAAGTGTGGTTATCGAGCAACACTAAATAAACTACAAATATATAAGTCACCCTCACCCCCACTTCCAGAGTGCACAAAACTATTGTCTCCAGACATCCCGTGTGATGTTCACAGCTTAATGCTAAGAAACCTACTCGCTTGAGATAAAGTGTGTCAAATAAGTCTTGATTCTCAGCTGTTAAATCTTCTGCTTATGTCCACAACATTTAAATTGCAAATCTTGTATTGTTTGAGAAGATACAATTAATCTTACACTAAAATCATACATGGCAAATTATTTATGGGTTGGCATTGTCTCAAAATGTGACTATTTTTCTGAAGCACTGAATACAATATTGAATGCAGTGCATGTATTGCTAGAAATGGTTGAAATGGAGATAATATTTAATATATAAATGTGTTAATTTTCAGTCAACAAAACGAGACCTGTTACTTACAGCCCAGAATATCTATCTTATTGGAAGAGAGAAGGTAAGTCTGTTAACCATATTAAGTTCTTCAAACCAGAATGCATGTTTGAAAATGGCAGAACCTATTAATACTATGTTGTATATAAGAAACAATATATTGTGTGACAGAGGCACCTGTGACTGGAATGAGTGACTTACTTGTGACTCCTCACTCCTTCACCACAGATGTTCAAATCCAGGAAGAGGCAAGAACTTCCATATTGGAGGTCTTCCAGCTGGCTCACAGTTCTAGCCAGACATATGTCTGGGGGTCTTTCTCAACTAATAAAGCTGGATGGTGCCAATGTGACCATAATTGTCACAGTGCAATGTAACAAACACACCAGGCAAAATTAAATTTTGATTAAACATTGTTGGTTTCTTTTGAGTTTGTAAATATGTTTGAAATGTTTGAAATTATATTTACATTTCAGTTTACATAAAGCCTCCAGTACCATGTTTTTTTTAGGACATGTTGCTATAGAGCTATGTAACTAGTTCAAGAATGTTACTACAGCTATTTTAAGGTGGCTTTGAAAGGCTTTCACATTAATACAAGTATATTTCTGTACAGGTTGTTATTCTTTTATTCATATTTAGTATGCTCCTCAAAGAGAAAGCACTAAAAAGCTGCTCTGTCCATCCTTCCTTTTTTCAGTCCTTCCTTCCCTTCTTCTGTCCATTCTTCTTATCCACCATATGTGCTTAAGGTCAGCTTTTCCAATACCTCTTCATCAGTCATCTATTATGCAGCATTAGCAGTTTGCTTGAACACTTTACCAAACTTAGTCAGAATGATTGCATAAAATATTATGGGAGTTTTTAAATGGGTTCCATGGGGTCAAAGAGTAGGTCACTAGGTAGAATCCTAGAAAAACTTTGTGATCACCCCAGAGGCCACAGTAGTGGCCCAGTCTTCACCAAATTTAATCAGAATCTTTGCTTAAAATCTTGGATGTGGTCCTAACTTGGTCACATGGTGTCAAACAGTAGATCGTTAAGTCAAATCATAAAAATCTCTTGTAGAAACTTAGAGACCACTTTTATGGCCCAGTCTCACTAAACTTGGTCAAAATGTTTTGGGGTTCATGTATTGTTGGATAAGTTTATAATCTTTACACAACATTACCAGAATACATATCTGCATGAACATCTTGATAGGTTAATGTTTGCAGGGATTTGCAATACTTGTGAGCACTAAAAGCACAGGTCTGTACATTTGGTCTTGTGATAAGATTTTAAAGCCTAGAGCCAGGACTCTCAAGTGATTCAGTACCATCAATATGCTAGGCTCAAGGTTTAAAAAATGAAGAAAAAATGTCTTCTCTTGTCCTGGATCTTACTTTACAAAAATGAGTGAATTATCAAATCAACTCTTACAAATGTTTGCCAAGTTAAGATGGTGTGTCACATACAAGAACTTAGAATGCTCAATCAGACTTCATTGTGGGTTAATATGACTGAACATTTGCCTGTCTTCACAAAGAAGTACTGTCAATGGATTTTCATTTAGTTTCATCTAAGTTTGCCTAGTTAAGCTATCACCAGGCTGGTTTTGACTTGACATTTGTATCCATGGGATCAGATTGCTACCTGGATGGTCAAGGTTTTACTGTCATCAAAGATTTATTTCATGGTTGGGCTTATAAATCTCTGATCAGTTTAAAAAATGTATTAATGACGTATACACATGTATTACTGATTTATAAATACTGACAAATAGATGTGTATTACTGTCATATAAACATGTGTTACTGATGTATAAATTACTGACATATAGATGTGTATTACTGACATATAGGCATGTATTACTGACATATATGCATATATTTCTGACATATAGTCACATATAACTGACATATAGACATGTATTATCGACATATAGACATGCACAACTTTTCTGACATATAGACATGTTACTGATATATAGGCATTTATTGCTGACAAAGGCATATATTACTGGTTTATAGACATGTATAACTGACATATAGACATTATCAATTACATATAGACATGTATTAGTTGTGGTAACTAACAATAATGACACCACATGTTTAAATCTACAAAGTAAAAGCTGACATTGTTTGGCAACATATGCAAAGGAAAAAAGATAAAATGCTGTGTTGCTTTATGACTTAAAATATCAGAGAAAATCTCACAAGTTTGATAAATATGATTTTTTGATATTAATAAAGCTTTATTTGTTTTTTCTTTCTGCAGAGTACATATAAAAGCGCGTTTGTGTTGATAATTGAAGTCAGTTATTGTGTTCGTTTAAATTTATTTCTTACAAAGAAACGGTTGAAATGTTACTATAAATAATCGGGTGACCTAGAAACGTTTGAAGCGGTAGTGAAAATAACTCTACCGTTACGAGCATTCCGATTTTTGTGTTTCTACCGTTTCTAGCGTTCCAAGCACTCCGGTTATAGCGTTAATACTGTTTACACCGTTTGAAGCATTTCTAGCGCTCCGTTGCATTTCCATTTCGATAGCATTCCATTTCCGTTTCAACAGGAAACCAAAAACGTTCCATTTCCACTCCGTTCCGTTTGTCAATTTCATGATTTTCAGTACTGTAAATATTGTTTTAAACAGGTGTATTTAAAAGTTTTGTTATTTATTTAACAAAGATACTGTGCCTATTTTACTGCATGTGATGTATGATGTATCATGATCATTTATTTGATAGCTTGCAGATAGAATTATTATAAGTAAAAATACTGGCAGATTTTGCAAAAAACATGGAACATTCAAACATCTGAAACACAAATGGTTACATTGTTTTTCACAGATTCATTTTTAAGTGAATAGTGTTACGTTATATTTTATATTTCACATTGAAAATATTTGCAGATTTGACCCCACTTTTTTACAGCGAAAAAAAACAGCTACATATTAAATATGCCGCATTACATCATGCATTCATTTCAAGCGCACATATGTACAATATAACACAGTTTTTCTTTTGGGTAAATTATTTTGTAAATTTGTTTAGAAAGTAAACATGAAGTGGACAGAGTTTATATATTGCAAGATTTAATTAAAATTAATTAGTGAATAAGATGATCAGAATTTTGAGATTACGTGTGATCTGAATAAAATAATAAGATGACCCACTTTTCATTCCATCAAATTTCATCAACCTCTGATGGCTATTTTGAATGGCCAATTACAAGCCAGTTAAAATGCTCTGTGCCAATTAGCTAGTTATAAAAAAACGAAATATTGTGATTAGTCTGATCAAGGACAGGATGACAGGATCTGAGTTGATGATGAGGAGGGGTACATTGGAGTTTTTAGCCAGAGAGTGGTCAGAACATTAGCGCCAGCAGTGTACTTTGATTAAATTAGTTTTGAAATCCTTATTGCAATTAGATATTTGATGTTTTATCTTCAGATTACTTGATTAGTGATTTAAAAACCCATGTTTTGTTGTTCGAGTACTCCGATATTGTTGAAATCCCTACTATATTACTGTGCTTTCCAGCTGAAAAAAGGGCCCCTAGAAAGGACCTTTCTGTTTCTTTAACTCCTCTTTTGCAATGGTCTGTTTGTAATGCTGTACACGATGTACTGATCTTTTTATATCATTTTTATCAGATGAAGAAGGGTCCCCAGAAAGGACAGTTTGTCGAGGTGGTCAAAAGGAAAATCCCCCTGGAGCAGGTGCAGTCAGTGGCTCTCAGGTAAGTTTATACAGACATGCTGAGAAAGAAAGTACTCATGCTATGATACATTAGAACACTGAACACCTAAATGTCAACATTAAGTCTGATCCTGCTGCATGAGAACACCAACACCTAAATGTGCAAATAAAGCCTGGTCCTGCTACATGAGAACACCAACACCTAAATGTGCAAATAAAGCCTGGTCCTGCTACATGATAACACCAACACCTAAATGTGCAAATAAAGCCTGGTCCTGCTACATGAGAACACTTACACCTAAATGTGCAAATTAAGCCTGGTCCTGCTACATGATAACACTCAACACCTAAATGTCCAAATAAAGCCTGGTCCTGCTACATGAGAACACTTACACCTAAATGTGCAAATAAAGCCTGGTCCTGCTACATGAGAACACTTACACCTAAATGTGCAAATAAAGCCTGGTCCTGCTACATGATAACACCAACACCTAAATGTGCAAATTAAGCCTGGTCCTGCTACATGAGAACACAAACACCTAAATGTGCAAATAAAGCCTGGTCCTGCTACATGAGAACACCAACACCTAAATGTGCAAATAAAGCCTGGTCCTGCTACATGAGAACACAAACACCTAAATGTGCAAATTAAGCCTGGTCCTGCTACATGATAACACCAACACCTAAATGTGCAAATAAAGCCTGGTCCTGCTACATGATAACACCAACACCTAAATGTGCAAATTAAGCCTGGTCCTGCTACATGAGAACACAAACACCTAAATGTGCAAATAAAGCCTGGTCCTGCTACATGAGAACACAAACACCTAAATGTGCAAATAAAGCCTGGTCCTGCTACATGAGAACACCAACACCTAAATGTGCAAATAAAGCCTGGTCCTGCTACATGAGAACACCAACACCTAAATGTGCAAATAAAGCCTGGTCCTGCTACATGATAACACCAACACCTAAATGTCAACATTAAGCCTGGTCCTGCTACATGATAACACCAACACCTAAATGTGCAAATAAAGCCTGGTCCTGCTACATGATAACACCAACACCTAAATGTCAACATTAAGCCTGGTCCTGCTACATGATAACACCAACACCTAAATGTGCAAATAAAGCCTGGTCCTGCTACATGAGAACACTTACACCTAAATGTGCAAATAAAGCCTGGTCCTGCAACATGAGAACACCAACACCTAAATGTCAACATTAAGCCTGGTCCTGCTACATGAGAACACCAACACCTAAATGTGCAAATTAAGCCTGGTCCTGCTACATGAGAACACTTACACCTAAATGTGCAAATAAAGCCTGGTCCTGCAACATGAGAACACCAACACCTAAATGTCAACATTAAGCCTGGTCCTGCTACATGAGAACACCAACACCTAAATGTGCAAATTAAGCCTGGTCCTGCTACATGAGAACACTTACACCTAAATGTGCAAATAAAGCCTGGTCCTGCAACATGAGAACACCAACACCTAAATGTCAACATTAAGCCTGGTCCTGCTACATGATAACACCAACACCTAAATGTGCAAATAAAGCCTGGTCCTGCTACATGATAACACCAACACCTAAATGTGCAAATAAAGCCTGGTCCTGCTACATGAGAACACCAACACCTAAATGTGCAAATAAAGCCTGGTCCTGCTACATGAGAACACCAACACCTAAATGTGCAAATAAAGCCTGGTCCTGCTACATGAGAACACTTACACCTAAATGTGCAAATTAAGCCTGGTCCTGCTACATGATAACACTCAACACCTAAATGTCCAAATAAAGCCTGGTCCTGCTACATGAGAACACTTACACCTAAATGTGCAAATAAAGCCTGGTCCTGCTACATGAGAACACTTACACCTAAATGTGCAAATTAAGCCTGGTCCTGCTACATGAGAACACAAACACCTAAATGTGCAAATAAAGCCTGGTCCTGCTACATGATAACACCAACACCTAAATGTGCAAATTAAGCCTGGTCCTGCTACATGAGAACACTTACACCTAAATGTGCAAATTAAGCCTGGTCCTGCTACATGATAACACTCAACACCTAAATGTCCAAATAAAGCCTGGTCCTGCTACATGAGAACACTTACACCTAAATGTGCAAATAAAGCCTGGTCCTGCTACATGATAACACCAACACCTAAATGTGCAAATTAAGCCTGGTCCTGCTACATGAGAACACAAACACCTAAATGTGCAAATAAAGCCTGGTCCTGCTACATGAGAACACCAACACCTAAATGTGCAAATAAAGCCTGGTCCTGCTACATGAGAACACAAACACCTAAATGTGCAAATTAAGCCTGGTCCTGCTACATGATAACACCAACACCTAAATGTGCAAATAAAGCCTGGTCCTGCTACATGATAACACCAACACCTAAATGTGCAAATTAAGCCTGGTCCTGCTACATGAGAACACAAACACCTAAATGTGCAAATAAAGCCTGGTCCTGCTACATGATAACACCAACACCTAAATGTGCAAATTAAGCCTGGTCCTGCTACATGATAACACCAACACCTAAATGTGCAAATAAAGCCTGGTCCTGCTACATGAGAACACAAACACCTAAATGTGCAAATTAAGCCTGGTCCTGCTACATGATAACACTCAACACCTAAATGTCCAAATTAAGCCTGGTCCTGCTACATGAGATCCCCAACACCTAAATGTGCAAATTAAGCCTGGTCCTGCTACATGAGAACACCTAATTGTGCATATTAAGTCTGATCCTGCCCCATGAAAACACCAACACCTAAATGTCCAAATTAAGCCTGGTCCTTCTACATGAGGACAGTGAACACCTAAATATCCACATTAAGCTTTGTCCTGCTACATGAGAACACCAAACACCTAAATGTTAAATGTCCACTTTAAGCCTAATCTTGCTATTATAATATGACAACACTGAACACCTAAATATCCACAGTTAAGCCTGATCTTGCTACTTGAGAACTTAACACTTATATGTCCACTGTAGCCTGATCTTGGTACATGAGAACATTGAACACATAAATTTCCACACTTAGCTTGATCTTGCTTCATGAGAACAAATAATACGTAAATGTCCACATTAAGTCCGATCTTGCAACATGAGAACCCTGAACACCTAAATATCCACATTAAGTCTGATCTTAATACATGCGAAAACTGAACACCTATATGTCTACATTAAGACTAATCCTGCTACATGAGAACCCTGAACACCTAAATGTCCACAGCAAGCTTGATCCTGCAGGGCCAACTTGAACTGGATGCTGTTTTTGTCAGTGGTATAATGAAAAGTAAAACCTAGCAACAAGTTTAACACCACAGTATTTATACAGTTCTGGAACCATAACGGTTGTCACACGGTACGTTTACATTTGATGTACGATACCACAATACGTGTTTTACATGATACCATACACGTTAGGTCCGATACCATGCACGATATGCGTTAAGATAGAATATCTACATGTTAGGCTGTGATATGCTTACGTCAAGTTACACAAAATACCATACCAAATGCGGCATGTTGTTATGGTTAATGTTCAACTCGGCCTTTTTAGACTGTATGAACCTGGCATAGTCCAAATCATTCTGCCCTGTTCGGTAATGTTTTCACACCTTTCACATGAGACATTACAACTATTTCCGTAAACTGAAAAATATGTAGGCAAAAATTAAGTAAGTGAAGCCAATATGATAACCTTCTTAAAAATTGAACAAGTATGTAAAATGTACCTTGTATGATAAATTAATTTAAATCTGTATTTAACTAACATTCTTATGCATGTTTATTCCAATTCTCTACCCCTATTCCCCCGCATCTGTATCTTTGTTTACTGAAGTGAAATTTCATAGCTTGTATGCAGGGATCTTTATTTGACATGTTTTGAGATCTGATGTAGGTGTTGTGCACCTACAGCTAAATGACCACGTATGTTCACACTGCCCGTCTAATTTGAGTAAAAACGTGGTGTCATAACTGTGGCAATCTGTGCGGGGACTTATAAATAGTCACGAGATTTATAGGTACCGAATAACCAACATGAATGGGATAGCTGCAAGAAAATAAATAACATCGGAATTATACCATTGTGTTATATTCAACCCTATATCTAATGCTTAATTATATTTAATGGTATAATGGCATATGGGTCGACCAAAAAAAAAGCAAGATTGCTTGACGAACTACAACGATTTCAAAACGGAGCTATTAAAAATAGGGGAACACCATTACTAACGCACAGAACAAATACATGCACTGATAGGAGAACATTGTATAACATACCAAATTGATATACGCAGCTTAAGTTACTGGGCCCGCTTAAATAGACTACGAAACCCATTAATCACAAATAAAGATATTGTCTAACAGATACTACATATTAGCAATGAGCAGCAGTAATGGATATGCACCCGAATTTGTTATGAAAAAAGAACAATTCTCAGCAAAAATAAGTAAAATTATAAATATAGCACTAAGTACATGCGGCAAAGGGGCTCCTGGAGAGGACTATAGACTTAATACATCGCCTCGCTTAGTGTATCACCAGTTCTTCAACAAATTAAAGGAATTAACAGACAAGAAATAATCTATAAGTCTATTACCGCAATAAAAAATAACTATAGCATAGAAATATGTCTTGTCTGGATACCAAGTCATGTAGTAAATGTAGACAATGAAATTGCCGACAAAATAGCAAAAAGGGCCTCCTTTAATGGCATCCTGCTAAAAATCAGACTGAGTGTCAAAGAAATGTACCATTTTATTTTAAGCCATTTTAACCACCACCCCACTCCCCACCCGTGACAAAGCAGAATTAAGAAAAACGTGTTCTTTAATTATTTAGAAGAAATAAATTCCATTTAATATATTTTATAATATAAGATAATACCTACATAAACTTAAATAATTTAATATCCAACCAATATCTTATCCAAATCAAAATAACTAAAACATTTCTAGTAAACCCATTTCCTGATTGGCTGAACCCCAATTTAGCAGGAAAATTATGAGTGCTCTCTGTTTAAAAGCATTAAACCTCTATGAAATTATTTCTTAAAATTTTCAGGAGTGAAATGTTTTCTACTACTGATGGAACTTTTTTCCACTAAAAGTGGATATGAAATGGGATTATTATGAACGTTATAACACATTAAGGGTTAACACCTAAATAACTAATCTCTGCACAAAATTAAGGGAATAGATGGAGGGTAGCTGAATCAAAGGTGGACTCATAAAGACCCCGTAAAAAGCAAGGCACCGGCATAAACTGGCTATCACACATATATCATAAAATAATCTAACCTTTGTGTGGGGTATTGAGCATAGTTATTGCAGAAAAGGAAATCATACTTCAGTCTACTAATAAAATTATCTGCCTAATAAAATTATCTGCCTAATAAAATTATCTGCTAATTTGCTGAAAGTCGAAATTCCTTTTTAAATCCACATTAAAGTCCAAAGATGGTGATGTCATCAATATAAATTTAGACTACTTGTAATCCAGAAGTATAATTCCTCACTATTGTTATTTTAAAAGAGTTGATATCTTCACAGCTGATTTTTTAAGGTACAAAGGTCTAAACAGGTATCACGAAAATTGAGAAAACAATGCCATTCATAACAGCTTTGAATATTCAAGAATGTATCAGTTGCATCACCCACTAACACATTTCATAATTTGCTACAAGCTTCGGCAAGTCAATATCATCGAAGGGGAGCATCTAATCAATTAGTGACAGAATGTAATGTACAGTGTCTTGAAATATGACACAAGATCAAATATTACACAATAGGAGACTCGTAATATAACAATGCACACTATTTGAATTAGCCTGTTCAGTCTGTACTAACGTGGCAAAGTTAGAAGACAGTTCAAAATATAAATGATATTGATGATGTCTGTAATGTTTACTTCTTTCTGCATCTCTCTGTCTCTCTGCTTTGCATGTGAATTAAGTTGTTTGCTAATAAAAGAAATATAATATCTATATTATTTTGTTTTTATCATCACAGTACAAAAAACATCAAAACAAACCTTTTCCACCCTAAGTAATAGTAATAGATTTAATTCACATTATTTTCATACCAATATGTAAGATTTTAGTTAAAAAACATCTTAATTTATAGGGCCTCAAAAGTGTCTCTATAAGTGTAGGCTGTGATGATGTTTTAGCTCTTAACAGAGAACCCAGATTCAGAAGCATACTTATTTCTTTTGACTACCAAATGTTGATAACTGATGACTAATTTAATTGCTAACAGAGTTGTCTGGAAGAGTGATACTATGGGGTTGGTAAATAAAAAAACAGCCAAACTGTATAATCATTGCCATAATGTTATAATGGTTATTTACAGCACAATGCAGGATGACCTTTTTATCCTGCATATCCAGAATGACTATGCCAGTGTATTGGAGTCGATGTTCAAGACAGAGTTCCTGTCACTGATCACGAAGCGCTACAAGGACAAGACAGGAAAGGAGTTACGTCTGCAGTTCAATGACAAGTATGTTGTCTGTATTAGACTTGTTTCTTCAATAAGGAAATAGATGATCTTTTGCAATTTGCTATTTAAATACTGACATTTATTAAACAAGTTCAGGAAAAATGACTTTTTTTTTGTCTGTATGTGTTAATGGCTATCTTGCACTCCTGCAAAAGATGATGGCCAAGCAAATTGCTTGAAAAGCTCTGTTAAATGAATGTTGTTTACAAAAATATGTAATAGGGGTATTGCATGGAGAAAGAGGTGAGTCATGGGTTAAAATAGCACTGTCAATAATAAAAGATAGATATAGATATGTAACAGAGACATGTTGCTCATTTTGGAGAGAGAAAAAAAACCTTGCATAAAAGATTTTAAACACAGCTAGCTATATTTATGGTAATTTGTAGTGATGATCAATCAGCTGGATTTCCAACATTGGTTAATCAAATATGTTTACTAATTTGATTATCCTATTAATGGAAATAATCTGAATAATTACAAATATTCTATCTTATTTGTCTAGTATCAAAAAATGTGTTTGAATGATGTTTTTTCCATAAAAGCTAGAAAAGCAAATAAAAAAAATGTCAGAAGTGCATTGCATAATCATTCCTTGTAACTAGATGCTCATTTGTTAGCATCATATTAACAAACTATACCCATTAATGACATGATACATAAAATAGCCTAAGCTAAATTAACCTAAACCAAAATATCAGCAGCTTGTCACCTGTGGACTGCTTGCTTCTTTCCAAAATGTCTGAAAATAAAAACTATTGGTAGTTTATCACTAGTTTTTTTTAAAAACATCAGTGCATCAATCAAAAGCAAAAAAGAAAACCTTATCTGATATAAATTAAACAAAAATGAAGAAGATCATTTTGGGACCATTTGGTCTTAACATTTTGTTTATTTAATTTTATTTTTTGTTACATCCCCATGTTACCGATCATTTGTACTCCTGTTTCAGCCTGGAGTTTGGTGTAAAGAAGGAAGGCTGGGGAGGTGGAGGATCACGCCTGATCAAATTTGCCCGTGGTCAGGGAGACCAGGCTGTACTGAAGGTATCAGGCAAAACTCTTACAGTCTCCATTGGATCAGGACTTCCAAAAGACTCGAGTAAGCCGTGAAAATTCCTCTTTATTTATAAGAAGATTTATTTAAATATATAGATTTGCATTGTTATCTATAGTTTTAGGAAGGTTTTGGGTATGTAGTTACTTTGTAAATACTTTTAAATAGCCTTCATACTGCATACCAAAAGTTTGTGCTTGTACTTCAAGATAAATAATCAGTAATACAGCAATGATGAAAATAAGCACATTAACAACAAAAAGGAGAATATTTATTATATAAAGTATATAAATACACATATCTATGATGATTATAAGCAAAACTGTTCTGTCAATAAGGAAAAGGAGAATATTGCATAATGAACTAAAAGGCCTAAAGTTTTCACATTTTTAGCTCACCTGAGCTTTTGCTTCGGTTGATCTTTTGTGATCTTCTACAATGCGATGCCAGGTGTACATTAACATTCTTTAAACAACATCACCTGCTAAACTGCTGGGCCAAAATCAACCAAACTTTCTCAGAAGCTTCAAGCAGGCATAGGGAACAAAAAGTTGTTAAAAGAATTTTGATCTATCAATAAACATGGGTGCCATGGGCCTGGCCATTTTCCATATATGGCAATAAAGGATGACTCAGAAAATCTTCTTGCCAGAAACTATAAATTCTAGAGCCTTGAAATTCGATATACATGTTTCTTGAGCAGACCTCTGTCAGGTGTGGTTAAATAATTTTGTCCCGTCCAAAAACATGGCCACCAGTGGTTTGGCCATTTTCCAAAATTTGCCATGTAGTAAAAAGAATTGAAACCAATTGTCTAAATTTCACTTGTGTACATATACTGGTATTACAATTATTCTTGTCTATTTAGCATTGCTGACAGTCCTTGTTATTATTTTCTTAATATTGCCGCACTCAGACGAGCATTATAGATCCAAAATGGCCTTGTTACAACCATGTTTTTTTGAGCTTTATCAAAAAGCTACCATTGAAATGACAGCTTACTTAGTAATGTTGTTCTTTCATATAAATCGTCTTTGTATAAAGGAAATCAGCAACATCTGATCTTGTCCATTTGCTGGCTAATGTGCCTGTTTTAATAGACTGGGTAACTCTGGCTGGGAAATGTCTAATACACCTGGATTGGAATATTTTACTTGACCTCTATTTTATATTCACTTTTTTATGTTATTCTCTATTTTTATAGTGTCACTGCCCCTTGCTAATGCTAATGCATCCGACCTAACAATGTTCAAATATTTTAGAACAAAAGTAGTTTGAAATGCAGAAACTGTTTTAAAATCTGTTGAACTCCCATAGCAGCGTTATGAAGTGTTTACCTTGTTAACAAACATATTCTTGGAATTGCAGGCCTAGGAATCCATGCTTGGTAGTTATTTTCATGACAGTGTTACGACCGGTGTTGCTATTTAAGATTTATTTATAAAATGGCACGTTTACTAAACGACGAAATGGTGTAACAGAAAGAACAAGCCAGCAACAAACTAGTACAATATTGTTTTATTTTAATAAACAATTAAATCTTTGGAGTAACAAAATAATAACAAATATATCAGACAAAATTTGAGAATGCAAAATAAATGTTAGCTTACAGTTTGTCTCTATAGAAGGTGTCCCTTTAATAGTCCAATAAATAATCCATCTTCGAATTATCCTGAAGAGTTTTCGGTAGAATGTCCTTGTAAATATGCACATTTGAAATAATCCAAAGGTTATTTACAAGGTGTCAAAGAACAAATTTGTGTCGTTGACTTTGAAGTTGTTCTATTCAGCAGGAGGCGGGCAGTTAGGGGTGGTCGCAAGTCAGGTCTAACTGTACATCATAGAATTTTTTCAGTAATTGTTGTTAAGCTGTGTTCAGTTATAAAGTGATTTTGTACATTGGCTAATCAGAGTTTCTTTTCTTCATGTGTAGTGATCTTTGCTTCCTTTACCATGTATATTGTGTACAATGCAGACATTTAAAGTTAAAAACTTTAGCATGTGTTTTTTTTCCCCAGGACCTAAACGTGTGATGCCAGGGGTTGGTAATAGTGCCCGTAGAACAAGTAAGACACCTGGACGCCGTGCACCCTCTAGACCTGCCCCATCATTCCCTGCACCAGCACCACCAACTAATGCACATCAAAGTAAGTGGAGAAGTGTAGGCATGAGCCAGAAGGAAAGACAGAACAATAATGTTTGCTTTAAACTGTAGGCAGTGTCATAAGCTCTTAGGTAGTAATTTTTATCTTGATTCATAATTAATAGTAGCAGTAATCAGGTACCATAATCTAGGCTTGATGGTGTAGATACAATGAGTGTATCAATTCCAGGTAAAGATAGATCCCTTATTCAGTTACCGTAAAGTTTTATTGATAAGACGCACACAAAGATAAGATGCACCCCCTCTTGGAGGTCTAGAAAAAGCTAATTCTCAAAGACAAGACGCATCCCCTATTCACAAATCCATCAGGCCGCCATTACGCAATTCCCGCGTCGCGGCATCGCTCAATTTGACTCGAGGGAACATGTTCCAATTGTTCCGTAAATCGGTGTCCGGGCCGATTGCCTATTATTCTCTAAGTGTCTTGAATAATACGTCGCGACTGTTTGCCTAGTAAGACCGTGTGTATTGTGTTACATTATGACACTCTACCCCAGTATATCGTTTACAAGCCAGACAGGATATTCTCGCGGCTCTCCCAGCCCTACACAATTGAGAGTTGAGAGAACATCCTGTTTCACGCGGCAGCATGTCATAAAACAATTAGGTTCTCAGCCTGTAATTAAGTTCTCGACACATGGGACAAACACACGAATGACAATTAAAATAACAGCTAAAGGCTTTTAAATGTTCATTTTCACACCAGGGTATTGAAGTGACCGCTTACAATCAGTTCTATGCACCTGTGTAATTACTTACGGATGATAGACGATCTATTAACATCAAAAGAGGTGTTAAAATTCGTCTGCACAAATAGCCAATGCACATTTAATTGTTGTTGTTTAGTGGGGTTTTAATTTCAACTTAAAAATTATTCGTAGTTAACATTAAAAATAAAACAAATTTCAAATCAAAATTGATCAATTGAACCATACCATATTACTTAGACGATGATAACAGCATCGTCAATGAATATGCCCATTTCACTAAAACTCAATAACCATTTCCGGATTATGAAACTTCGCCGATTTTGTTAGAATAAAGTGATATTTATTTAAAAAATTGATTACACATTGTTGTTGTTTTTATACAGAAACTAATTTAAATGTCACTTTTTATGTTAAATGTCAAATTTTAGGTAAAAACAACGTAAGTTTTCCCTTTTAATAGCACAATACAGTTGTCTATGGCCGATACTATTGGCGATAGTCACTGCGGTCGGATTAGTCTAAGGGTCAATTTTGGTCTAGGGTAGAAAAGGGAAAACTTTATTTAGCATGGATAAGACGCACCCCCACTTTTTTATCATAATTTGGGGCAAAAATATGCGTCTTATCTATAAAACTTTAGGGTAATCTAAAGAAACTTGAGTGTGTTATCTTTTAAAGTGATGTAAAGCATTCCCACCTTATAGTAACATGCCATATTTGATATTATTTGTATATGTTTAATAAAATTTGCATGACTCATGCTATAAATATAATTCAAAAACCTTTTTATATAAGAGTGTCAGTAATTGTACCAAAGTAAAAATGGCTGAATATACTAAAGGACTTTTTTTTCCAAATAGCTTGGGCTAATATAAAACTAAAAACTGTACGCAAAAACTATATCAATTTTATTTTAAGTAAATATATCAGTAACAAAGATCAGGCAAAATATCTATGTATAACACACTTTACAAAAAGTCCATCAAATCAAAAGTCTCTCCACTTACCTTTTTAAAAGTGAGTATGTTCACTCTGGGCTTTAATGACTGCAACTGAAACCCATGGATTAGATTGTAATTGCTAATACAGGTCTGAGAAATGAACTTCCATGCCACCTTTAATGCTGGCTCAGAGTCAAATGTTCTCAAATGCTGGCTTGGAGTCACATTGTCTCAAATTCTGGCTCAGAAATTTATTATCTCAAATGCTGGCCCAGAGTCATATGATCTTTACTGCTAGCTCAGGGTCATATGATCTCAATTGCTGGCTTAGTCATATTATCTCAAATTCTGACTCATAAATGTATGATCTTAAATGCTGGCTCAGAATCATGTGATCTTAAATGCTGGCTCAGTCATATGATCTTAAATGCTAGCTCTGAGTCATATTATCTCATATTCTGGCTCAGAAATGTATGATCTCAAATTCTGACTCATAAATGTATGATCTCAAATGCTGGCTCAGAGTCATATGATCTCAAATTCTGGCTCAGAGTCATCTGATCTCAGTTGCTGGCTCTGAGTCATATTATCCCAAATGCTGGCTCAGAGTCATATGATCTCAAATGCTGGCTCAGAGTCATATTATCCAAAATGCTGGCTCAGAGTCATATGATCTCAAATGCTGGCTCAGAGTCATATGATCTCAAATGCATCTCAAAGTCATATGATCTCAAATGCTGGCTCAGAGTCATATGATCTCAGTTGCTGGCTCAGAGTCATATGATCTCAGTTGCTGGCTCTGAGTCATATTATCTCAAATTCTGACTCATAAATGTATGATCTCAACAGCCGGCTCAGAGTCATATGATCTAAGTTGCTGGCTCAGAAAGGTATGATCTCAAATGCTGGTTTTGAGTCAAGTGGTCTTAAATGCTGGCTCTAAGCCATATGATCTCAAATGCCGGCTTTGAGTCAAATGATCTCAAATGCTTGCTCAGTCATATGTAGTCAGGGTACAAGGTCATTTTAACCCATTTAATGCAGCCACATATATCCACTCATCCTTGGATTTTAACCCCATAGATAAGATGCATAATGCAAAAACGCACATAATATTTTGGACTTCTACTTTACGTTTACAGGTAACAGAATGTCAAGACAGAGAAGTATAGACAAGACACCATCCCTACCCAGACAAGGGGCATCGAAGATGGCCAAGAACATACAGGATGCTATGCGTAACAGGAACCATGACTTTATGAAGGTGCCTGAATCAGGCCAATCAGGGTATGTATCTTGTTATGATTATGCACCAGATGTGGATATATACACTATATAGCATTTAAACATATATATCGGGGTTGTTCAGAAATAACATATGCTAGAGCCCATATTAAAAAATCAGCTTTAACTAAAAAAAAAACAACATATTAGTATGTTTCAGAATGTGTTGTGTTTTCTTTTGTGTGTGTTTTTTTTTTTCAAATTTACAAAAAAATAAGTAAATTATAATAAAAATGATACACAACAATTAATATATGGGACACTAAGCTACTGAGAGTAGTTCTTTGATGTAAAATGAAAAGCAGCAACACAGATAAATCGTGCATCAATCAAGAGTGAATAGGATGCTTTACCTGCTAGGGGTGGTAAGCATAAATGTGTGCAGGAAGTAGTACCTCTGACATAAAGTGTTGTTGTTTTTTATTTAAAGGTAGATTCTTTTGTTTTGTGACTGTATGTGCTAAGATAATCTTATACAATTTAGTGTGAAACAAAGCTGATACATAGTAGAATTATTAATACAAATTAACTTCACTCCTATGCTCAATAATGGACTGATCCATTTAGACCAGAACTGATCATATCATTGAAAATGTGTGGGTATATTATGCAAAAAATTATGGTGTATGTTTTCAGGGGAGTATAACTGTCTTCGCAGAGGCCCTGTTATTAGATAATGCATTGATCTTTCTCACATTATAAACTTTTGGGGTTCCCAAAGAAATTGTTTGCTCTCAAATTGCTTCCAAAGTTGTGCATGTACTTACCATACTTTGCTTGTTTGTGTGTTGAAATATAATTTCATTCACTTTTTTATCATAAAATACCTTTTACAGTATCATATCAATGAGTGTGTATTTGACTTCTGTTGGCCTGATATATTGTTATGTTTTTTGTGTATGTCTGTTACAAAATATTGTAAAGTTCAGACAAATAGTTCATGAAATTACTCAAAAGTACTTTTTTTTGAGACAAGGAGTGACCACAGCATGTTAACATAACTTTCTCAACTTTAACTTTTCAAGTGATAAAATGATTTATAAACAAAGTGAATTAACTCTGTCTTGGCTCAAGTGACCTAAATATTTAAATGAATAAACAAGATTGGTTGATTCAGATAATCATATTATGAAAAACTGTTTAGGCTTTGTAGTATTAGGAGATGCCATTATTATTATTTTTTTTTGAGAACAATTTTTTTTTTTTTTTTTTTTGAGAACATTTTTTTTTTCTGGACAAATCAGATTTTTAACTTACCTGAGCACAATGTGCTCAAGGTGAGCTTTTCTGATACCTTGTTGTCTGTCGTCAGATGTCCGTCGTGCGGTGTAAACATGTTAGCTTGTGAACATGCTACAGGCCACACTTTTTACCCAATCTTCATCAGACTTGGTCGGAATGTTTGTCTGCATGAAATCTAGGATGAGATCATTAGTGGGTCACCTGGGGTCAAAAACTAGGAAAAAGGTCAAATTTTAGAAACACACTAGAGACCACATTTTTAGCCAAATTTTCACCAAACTTGGTCAGAATGTTTGCCTGCATGAAATCTTTAATGAGTTCATAACTGGGTCACGTGGGATCAAAAAGTAGGTAACTAGGTCAAATCTTCTTTTTTTTTAAAAAGCTTCTGAACACACTAGTGGCCACATTCATGGCACAATCTTTGTCATTCTTGGTCTGCATGAAATCATGGATGAGTTGGTTATTGGGTCATGTGTGGTCAAAAAGTAGGTCATTAGGTCAGATCTTAGAAAAAGCTTTTGAACACACTACAGACCACATTTATAGCCCTTCCTCACTAAACACGACCAGAATGTTTGCCTGCAAGAATTCTTGGGTGTGTTTGTAACAAGGTCACGTTGGGTCAACTACTAGGTAACAAGGTCAAATTTCAGAGACACCTTCAGGGGTGTTATTTTTCTGCAGAAACGCAGATTTCCCTATATTTGGGTCTGCCAGGGACCATTTCTGCAATTTGCGTATATTCGAGGAGAAAGTAAAGGGGTAGGGGTGTAGGTGGAAGCTGTCAGCACGGAATCGGTTGAAGTTTCTCAGTTGCGCGACAAGCCACTGACTAGAAGACAGAATTCCCAGGGGAACACTGATTGGCGTAGACAAAAACATGATTCAACTTACCAAACTGAACGATTTGTAACATGCAATTTCATTTGTTGTTACCCAACATTTTATCCAATTAGAAAATCTGTCTTGGCGGCAACAAGCGACCGTCGAGAGGACATAATTCAATCGGAACTCCTTGTCCTCAGGACAGTCATCTCGGTGATTTGTTAATTATCAGAGATGTTCCTATTGGACAGAATTATCCAAGGAAAACCGATTGGAGTAGACAATCAATCTGGACACCTCAGATAATTCACGAATCATCCCGAGGACGGAATTACCCGAGGAGTTCCAACTGGTAGACACGATTAAACTTACGATTTGTAACGTGTGATTACATTGGTTGTTATCCGACTGTTCATCCAATCAGAAAAGCCATAGCTCAGCAATAAAGCATCCGGTTAAGTTTTGATGGTGAGTGTTTACAACTAGAAAATATAGTGGTAAAAAAAAACCGAAAATGCCACGGATTATTGAACGGACGATTCTCACTTGGCAAGAGATGTAGATGCGGAATGTAAAAACAAATTAGGATGGTAATGGTTAGAGAGTGTAATTGAACTTGATGGTATTCATGTAGCTCTGTCCTAATTTATCAGAAAGTCCAGGAAAGTGTATGTGTATTCTTTGTGAGAAAACCATATCGTATGGGTCTCGAGGACGTGTTGCTCTAGTTAGGTTCTATAGTAAAATACTTTAGTGAAATGAAACTTTTGTGGACTTAAGAATTTCTGAAATCCAACAAATACTTGCATCTTCTTTGTGGGTGTGCTTGACCTTTGCTAGTCATCTCTTGTCAAGTCACATTGTTGTATATGTATTAAGACTTCAAATAATACATATCCATGTAAATATGCTGGATTGTTTAGAGAAATGCTTATTATTTTTTTTTTACTTATGGACAAGTCTTTTTTGTTGTTCATATGACACTGTTAAATATATAGCCACACTTTTATGCAGTCCCTGTGTTCTAATTCTTGTCATCTCCTATGTTCCAAACTCTACTTCCAGTGAACAGCTTTAAAGTATTTAAAGAGTTTTAGAAAACAAAAGATAGAGTTTACTCTGTTTGAATTTATTTTATATTTGATAGTATTAAGCTAAATTTTTATCCTAAAATATCTATGGCAAAAAACTATTTTATTGGCCAATTTTGATTTAAATGAATTTTGAAAAAGAAAATATTCCTTTTCAGGTATATCTATATATTTTATGTTGATAATTTGATTTTTCTCATAGCATACATTATTATTTGTAAGTAAATAAAGAAGGATAAAAAGCTATGATAATGTTGAGTTGCCCATCTTTTAATAAAGAGGAAGATAAAATATGGTTTATTGATTTTGAAGAAGGGGTCTCTGGAAGAATTTAAGACCACTTACTTAAAGCTGAAAATCATTTTTTTCGGGGGCTTTGCTCCCTGTTCCCCCACAGGGGATTGCCCCTTAACCCCATGCCTAATGTGGCCCACAAATCCCTCGCCAAAAAATTTTCCTCCCTTTTCGTATCTGACCAATCACACCCCTGCACCTTGTGAAAACACTTTGAGGCCACATTGATGGCCCAGTCTTCGCTAAACTTAGCCGGAATGTTTGTCAGTATGAAATCTTACATATATTTTGAAATAGGTCATGTTGAGTAGGTTACTAGGTAATATTCTAACAAATTTTATCAGCCCAATGGCCACATACTGGTCTAATCTTCACCAAAGATTTCTAAGGTAAATAACTCTTAATTACTTGATGTCAGATATGAGCCTACTAAAAGCCTGTGTCCTCAGGTGAGCAATTAACGGCCATCATTGTCCTCTTGTTATTTATTGGGAACATAAAGCTTTCGCTTATTTTACTTGTAGTAGTTTTTTTGTCTCAATTTTGTTGCCATAAATATGTTTTCTTGTATGTATTTTCTTGTGTATGATTCTCTTCCTTGCTTCTTGAAGACATGTCAGAACAGAGTGAGTGTCACCATTAGTTACTTACTAGGCACATGGCTATCCTCTAGCAGTTTTATAACTCTAGGCCTGCAACAGTTGTTAATAACCCATAACAAATTCTTGATTATCAATTAACAATAAATGCAAAGATAACAAAACATAGTAATTGGCCAAAAGAAAATATAATGTAAATCCTGATCAGACAAAGCTCCCAGTCAGATCTCTGCTATTTGTGTAAGCATGAGCAATTCTTGATAAGCAGGCTAACAGTTATAACATTAATATTAGTTTGAACTTTTGCTGCTCTAAAACATAATTGAATATAATCTTTCTGAAGGAAAGTATGATTTCCAAACCTCTGTCACACATTTCTGATCCCTTCTAAGCACAAACAACCAGATAAATTGACTTCAAACAGACTGGAAACTTTCAATCCGTTTTTAGCTATCTGTAATCTTGAAATGAAATGTTGATCATTCAAAAGTGTTAATACAACATTGCTTGCTTATTTACAAAACCATTAACTTGAACAAGCAATATAAGCCTTGTAGAAATAAGACATTTGCTTCCTAACAATGCTCCTTTTAGGGAATACTCTCTTACGGTCATTTAAATGTTTTAATCCCACCTTATAAGTAAATAAAAAAAAAAGTGAGAATTCTGATAAATAAAGTAAGAACACTGCACAAATTTTTATCTGATGTATTTTTATGAAAAATGCATCAAATGTACAAAAATGGCCACTTCTTTTAGGTCTTACTTGATTATCTGCCAGATTATAGTAAGAGTAACAAATGATTCTCTAGTGACGGATAAATGATCTGATATGAAGTCAGCTTCTTTACATACTCTCTTGGGTTGTAATAGAGGCAAGAATTAGAGATAATACA
Source organism: Sinonovacula constricta (assembly GCA_007844125.1). Taxonomy (NCBI): domain Eukaryota; kingdom Metazoa; phylum Mollusca; class Bivalvia; order Cardiida; family Solecurtidae; genus Sinonovacula; species Sinonovacula constricta. Next base: position 512,381 of record CM017566.1, on the reverse strand, counting down.
TAGGGTCACTGGAACAAAGTCAAGATTACAGCAAACCTTAAACATTATTTTTGTTTTTGTTTTGTGGACAGCGGGGCAAAGTCATGGTTACAGCAACCATAAACTTGATTTTCGGTTTTGTTTTGGGATCAGTGGGGTGAAATCAATGCCGCAGCAACCATAAACATGATTTTCATTTTTGTTTTGGGGTCATTGGGGCAAAGTCAAGGTCTCAGCAACCATAACCATGATTTTTTTATTTTGTTTTGGGGTCAGAGAGGTAAAGTCAACGCCACAGCAGCCATAAACTTGATTTTTGTTTTTGTTTGCGGGTCAGTGGGGCCAAGTCCAGGTTTCAGCAACCATATACTTGATTTTGGTTTTGGTTTTTGTTTGGGGCCAGTGGGGCAAAATTAAGGTCCCAGCAACCATAAACATGATTTTTGTTTTTGCTTTTGGGTCAGTGGGGCAAAATCAAGGCCACAGCAACCATAAACATGATTTTCATTTTTGTTTTGAGGTCAGTGGGGCCAAGTCAAGGTTTCAGCAACCATAAACTTGATTTTTGTTTTTGTTTGGGGGCCAGTGGGGCAAAATTAAGGTCACAGCAACCATAAACATGATTTTTGTTTTTGTGTTTGTTTAGGGTCAGTGGGGCAAAATCAAGGCCACAACAACCTTAAAAATGATTTTCATTTTTGTTTTGGGGTCAGTGGGGCAAAGTCAAGGTTTCAGCAGCCATAAACATTTTTTTTGTTTTTGGTAACAGGCAGTGATGGTGCATATTTGTTTTATAAAATGAATTGTTTAATTATATTGTGATTTTTTACATCAGAAGTCATTTAATTTATGAAATAAGAGCTGCAACAACAAGCAAACTTTTTATAACAAGTAACCTCATATTAAAACTGCCTTTTAAAAAAAAGTCTATATTCAATTTTGTTTGTCTTTTGAATAAAATAGTATATATATTTTTATCATGCTCTGGCAGGTAGTAGTCTATTTAAAATATTCTATATTAAGTTCTGCCTAACAGTAATCATTGAATGCCAGGAAAGTTGGTCTTTATTGGTGTTTCTTGTATTTGCAGACATGTCAAAGTTATGAGTAGATGTAGCTAGTTATTTCATTTTGATGCAGTGTTTATCTAACCAATATATAATAGAAGCTTCTTAGGACAGGCTTGTAGCCATACTTACCTTAGCAACAGGCCCGTGCTTTAACTAGGTTAGACAATGCTTTCACTGGAACATATGCAAGTTATGTGTATTTTGCCATTGGGTTTTCAGCTGCTTAAACATGTCCAATTGAATTTACTTATAAATACAACAAAAGGATCATTTTTGCCTTGTATTGTAGATTATATTTGATAAAAATCCAGCTCTTTTGTGATATTAAACTTTCTGTTACTTATTCTAAATAATGTCTCAGATTCTAGTAGAAACTTTGTGTTACTTATTCTAAATAATGCCTCAGATTCTAGTAGAAACTTTGTGTTACTTATTCTAAATAATGTCTCAGATTCTAGTAGAAACTTTGTGTTACTTATTCTAAATAATGCCTCAGATTCTAGAAACTTTGTGTTACTTATTCTAAATAATGTCTCAGATTCTAGTAGAAATAGGTCAATAGACTAATTAAAATACCTGTCTTAAATTATAAAAAGGGCTTGTTGTGTTCTTTAAGCATCAGTGAAATGAATGTGTATAAAAAGTAAATGTCATTTTGTGTCAACATCTCTTTTTATGAATACAAGAAATTCTGCTGTTTCATTTCAAAATGTCTTTTTTGCATTATTTACTCTTTATTTGACTAAGTGCAAGTTTAGTATTTAAACGGGAGTTTTTGTTTTAAAAAATTAATTCACAGTATATTGCCATTACAACTGCATTATATTCTATCCATTAAGATTCTTGCATTGCAACACAAAAATAGGACAATCCTTTAAGTGCTTACATGTGTTTTTACTGATAACTCTAGTCAAACGAGCCAATTAGCAATATAAGAGAATGTTTGAAGAATTGATTTGCCTGCGACAGGGTCATAAAACTGCCACCATATGCTTTTGACTGATATGCCAAATGTCCGTATGTAATGTCTTAATCAGTGTCAGACAATTGTTTTTTCACTTGTAAGTATTTACATAGAAAAAAAAACATGCTTAATCGAATTTAACCATTATGATATCAATGCCTAGAAAAAACATCACATTTGTAATTGATACCAAACAATATGTCATATAAAGGATGAACACAAAGCCAATACAGAAAATGCACATGCAATTGTCACATGATAGCATGAATCCATGTTTTTGCTGATTTCCTAGAGAAATATTATAAATTCAGTATTTATATATGTAGAGAGAAAATAAACAACATGTTCAAATCAACTTACTCTATATAAAATATTCCCAATATTTGTTCACTCACTTTTAAATATCAGTGATTAAATCATAAAATTGTTTTGAAACATTATTATGTGTGTTAGTCCACATAATGTCCAAAACTTCCCTAATGACTCCCTAACTTTAGACTGGCCATCAGGAACATGTGGGGAAATACCAATATCTGATTGGTTAAAAGGTCCTGTTGGTCATTACCTTAGGAACCGGACATGGTATCAAAATCGGTAGTGCATTGGCTCTAGTTATGGGATGCTCTGGGTTTGATCCTAGGCCCCTACATACCAATGTCGTTAAAAATAGTAGTGGTTTAGCTCCCTTGCTAACGCTCAAGCAAATATAAGGGTAGTTCCATGACTGGTTGGCTCGGTGTCAGGATAATGTGACTGGGTGTGGTATCATGCCAGGTGTTCATGGTATGCTATACACGGTGAAGGCAGCACTATATCTGCTTCAAGTGGATGCCATCTCCAGATAACTGAAATACTGTTGGTGTGATGATAAACCCAACAAACATACCTTTGGAAGGGTCAACATCATTTATTTGTTAACAAAAGGAACAGAAACCTCCATTACTTAAATAATAAAGCATTTAAACAAATACATTTCATATTTTGGTTCAAGATACATGTATCTGTAAAAGGTTGCTTGCACACAAAAAAACATAGTTGAAATACATGTACCAGTATACCATATTAACTAAACATTTATGGTAATATTGAATCCATTGTTTGAATAAGAAAAAGATTTGACAGTTTGAATAAATATTTCTGGTTACCTCATTTGCTATATTTTCATTTGTAGTTAAATTGACTTTAAAGTAAATTCAATATTGGGGCCTGTTTAAAATCAGGTGATTTTTTTCTGTATGTTTGTGGAATATTTTGTGACACAATCAGGTGCATCAGTTTATTATTGATCAAGGCAAATAAAGAATTTACATCACACTTTATGAAGACACAAACAACGTTTAACTTTGCATTCATAATACTTGCTTTAAGTTTGATATTATTATTATTGGGTTAGAGATTCAAGAAGGCCAGTGGTGTGTGCTGCTGAGTAGTGTTGCTTTTGTTTAAAATAAAACCAATGACCTATACATACAGAGAAACTTCACTTGGCTAATAAGTCCTCAAGAGGCAGACATTGATTTGTTAGGAGCCATTAGAGCAGGCTATATCATAACAGACCAAGGACATACAAAATATAAAACATAGGAGGATTGTGCCATGCATTGTTTTTATATATTTACATGGTAAAGTGATGACATACTAAAATGTTTTTTAAGTCCAATTGTGTAATAGTTTTGTATAGATACTATTTCAGTCAGTTTTTTTTAAATCAAATACATTGTGATTCAAAGAAATAGCACATTTGTATCTTTTTTATAAGATTGCAGTAAAAAAAAAATGTGTAAGAATGGATACAGATTTTGATTTTGCAAATCTAAAATTGCAATAAATTTATTATTTTTTTTTCAGATGCTATGTATTTAATCACAGTCTTGTGATTATATTACTGCAGATCTAATTGCAGCACCATGCATTGTTTGAAATATTTTGTTGTCCTTGTAATCATCAGCAGTCTGATTGTATGCAAGATGATACTAGATGCAGTTTGCCTGCTGTTATGCCACTTTCCTAATCAAATGAAGCATTTGTGTGGTCTTGTGATGTCACACCGAGATAGAAGTCTCTGTGACTTTAAGTCTTTGTTTCTACTGAGTACCAGCTTGATTTGGTATTGTTTGCCTGTTTTGCAGTTAGAATAGTCTAACAGCTCATTACTCCAAGAACTTTTTGAAATATTACATTACTAAAAGGACCTTTTTGGGTTGTTTATTATAAAAACACAGTGTTGATTAACATGTTGTGGCATTGCTTGTATGTTTTAGACAAATACTGGTACATTGCACCTGCACAATTGAAATCTTTATCGCATCATTCAGCTATTAATGATGGAGAAAGCTCCTACACAAAATGTCTTAGTTGAACCAATGGTTCTTTGCAGGTTAGGTAAAAAATTCCTTTCTCGAATATTTGTGCCCAGACTCAGACTCCCAGGGTTTACAATACTTCCACATATTTATTATTGCTATACAATAAGTGTTATAAAACCAAATTTAAGAATACAAAAATATATGAGGTATTGTCTTAAAAATATATGTAGATTTGTAACATGCTATTTGCTCATAAGCAAACCTTGCAGTGACCTTGTAGTATGCAAAATCAATACATGATAAGATTGATTCTTATTTTATGCACAGCTTGTACACTTAAGCATTTTCATTAATTTCACTGATCTTCATGTTTTATAAATGCAAGAAATTATCCAAGAGCTGTTTTGCATACAAATTTGTACTCACTTGTGTGATGTAATGCCTTCACGTCTGTGACATGATTCCAAGGTGACAAACATCATGCCTCTTATAAAATAGGAACATAGTACAAACAAAAATGGAAAGAAATTGTTCAATAAAATATTTGGAAAGACATGTCTTCAAAAAGCTAATGAAATAGCATAATTATGAGTAGTCTCTTGTCATAAACAGTTTGATTGCATTTGGCTGTGTGTATTGTATTTTAACATACCTAAGGCTCAAATATCAAGGTGAGTTCACCCACAATCAGGCATCTGGTGTCAGGTGTCCAGCAACACTCTATAAATGTCAGTCTATAAGGTTTTCAAAGAATTTTGATTGTTCAAAAAACATTGTTTCCATGGGTTTTCACATTTTTTCTGGATATAATTGTATGGTAAAACTGTGGAATTCTTCTTGTCAGAAACTATAAGTGCTGGAGCCTTGATATTTGGTATGCTTTTCCTTAGGTGTTCCTTTTTAATAACAAGCACAGGTTGGAGACAAGATGTCCATAACTTTTGTGTTAAATTAGCTGTTATGTAAACATTTGATGGTTTTGTATGTGATTCTGCTTTTAGTTTCACATAAAATCACGGAAATGCTTTGAACTACTTTTGTTGTTCCATTGAAGCATCAGTTGACATTGTTGGTACCACTGAAGCATCAGTTTACATTGTCGGTACCACTGAAGCATCAGTTTACATTGTCAGTACCACTGAAGCATCAGTTTACATTGTCGGTACCACTGAAGCATCAGTTTATATTGTCAGTACAACTGAAGCATCAGTTGACATTGTTGGTACCACTGAAGCATCAGTTTACATTGTTGGTACCACTGAAGCATCAGTTTACATTGTTGGTACCACTGAAGCATCAGTTTACATTGTTGGTACCACTGAAGCATCAGTTTACATTGTTGGTACCACTGAAGCATCAGTTTACATTGTCGGTACCACTGAAGCATCAGTTTACATTGTCGGTACCACTGAAGCATCAGTTTACAATGTTGGTACCACTGAAGCATCAGTTTACATTGTCAGTACTACTGAAGCATCAGTTTACATTGTCAGTACTACTGAAGCATCAGTTTATATTGTCGGTACCACTGAAGCATCAGTTTACATTGTCAGTATTACTGAAGCATCAGTTTATATTGTTGGTACCACTGAAGCATCAGTTTATATTGTCAGTACTACTGAAGCATCAGTTTATATTGTCAGTACCACTGAAGCATCAGTTTATATTGTCAGTACCACTGAAGCATTAGTTTACATTGTCAGTACCACTGAAGCATCAGTTTATATTGTCAGTACTACTGAAGCATCAGTTTATATTGTCAGTACCACTGAAGCATCAGTTTACATTGTCAGTACCACTGAAGCATCAGTTTATATTGTCAGTACCACTGAAGCATTAGTTTACATTGTCGGTACCACTGAAGCATCAGTTTATATTGTCAGTACCACTGAAGCATTAGTTTACATTGTCAGTACCACTGAAGCATCAGTTTACATTGTCGGTACCACTGAAGCATCAGTTTATATTGTCAGTACTACTGAAGCATCATAGGCTAATCAATTTACAGAGCTAGTATGACATATACTCAACATGTGTTCATCTTTATATGATAGAGTGACATAAGCATTATATATACAGATATACACACAAGCGTACTCAAAAACAAAAAAATAAATTATACCTCTGTTCAATGTTTTAAGCATCATCTGCAATTTCTTGTAAGTCAGAGCGGCCTGGTGTTTGCACAAGACACCCCTTTATTACACTTTTGCATGTACTGGAACAATCTAGGCCATGCCTTCGACAAGAACATTGTTTAGAATCGCAGTGTATTTTACAGCCGCATCTCACTTTTCAGTTGTTCAGATGCTGGTGGAAGTGTCATCTTCACAGGAACAAGTCTGTCTTTTTCATTTTTCCATCCATAGTCTACAGGGTTAAGGGCTGTGTTCCCCATCCACACCTGGGTTTAGGTAAAATACCCTAAGACTGTATTGTGCTGTCGCATCTGATGTTGGTGGCAGTGTCTGAACTTGAACAGAGCTGCTGTTGGTGATAACCTTCAAGTTCAATTCTAAGCATTAGACCCATCATATACTGCTAACATCAGTGATTCACAACATTGCTCTATTGAACTAGAGGTTGTAGCAGCCAAGAATTTCTAACAATAATCTCGAAATAATGGTTTCTTTTGGAAAAGTTTGAGCACAGAAGGTTTGCCAATTCCAAATATCCTCGATGTTGTATCACATCCTGTAAAGGCATGCAGTAATGGAAGGCTGTGACAGAGTGCAGTTCCTAGTGATGTTTATGTCCCATGCATTTATGATCTTTGTTGATTTTCAATCAGATCTAAATTGAATTTGTTTTTAAGTTTGCAGTGTGGTGGTGAAGTAGAAGTACCAGCAAATCTGTGTCTTCACCTATCACTGTTGTGGGGTTTTGTCTTGCAAGATTTATTGCTGTATCAACAATCATTGTGTCAGCATCTCCTTGTGCATGCAAAAAATTAATGCTATCATTAGTCAAGCATACACCTAACATGTCAATGAAAACCTGTTTGTTCTCCTGGTTCTTGAGGAAGACTTCTTTCTTCATGCAGAGAGGTTTATCAGTTGAAAATCTTACATGTGTACCTACGTTCCCCTTGGTTCGATGGAGATGAGCCACATCTTTGGTGTCATGTCCACTTTTGTAGCCGTCAAAAACTACTGTAGTGATTTTGGTATCTCTGCTTTAAAAAGCAAGAGTAGCATTGACGTATGTCATGAAATGTGTTTCCAACTTTCCATGTAAGTCTATGAAGAAGCGATCCTTCATCAACAACAACCATATGGGATGGTGCCACATTGGATTATTCACATTTTCACTGCTTCCAGATTGCGTCAGCAAGTGTTGATTTCTGAGGCTCCCTTGGAAAACCATTGTTGTGGAATAGAGATGATGGAACATTGGATAGCTCAAACTGGAAAATAGAAGATATATCCTCAATATACATGTCAGCAGCTGTTTTAAGACGCTGGAATAATGTTGGGTGTCAATATGCAAGGCCTTCCCCATCTAATTTCACAAGTGACCTCTCATTTGATGGAAATGCTTGCAATAAACGTTTAAAGGTATACTTTTGTTGGGGTGTACCAGTCATTCCCGAACTATAGCTTCTCCAATGGCCTGGGCATGATCAACATTTGCAGAATCGTCAGCGGTGACAGCACTTTCAATTTTTCTCAGTTTTGTTGAATGTGAAATTAAATGGGTTTCTTTCACAAAGAAATGTCATCATGGTCGTCATATCCTTTGAGTCTCTGGAAACTCTTGACTTTGTGGTTTCCTTGTGCTGCTCACTTGTTTTGTACACCGTCTGACTGAATGCATGCACAGCTGAATACATTTGCAGACATATTGGCATAGATAGTAGCCACTTAGTACTCTCATTAGCCATGTTATTTATTCTATACCTCATTGTTGCTGTAATCAGTGTGCTTCATGCTAAGATGGTCCTTAATCAGGAGTTGAGGGAAGAGGGAAAGGAATCATCTCTGCTATACCCTATAAACATGGGACATTTAATTAATAAATATATAAATATGTATTCAAAATTATATAAATAGGATTTTGTTTCACACTTCAGACATAGATAAAAGATAAAAGTATGCTTTTGATTGTAATTAAGTTTAAGAACAAAACAAATTGTGTAAAAATAATTATACTATCTCAAAATATATTACCAAATAATATGCTATAAGTTAACAAGGGTTGTAGTTGCCAGTCAATGTTCATGTGCAAACTATGTAGACATTGGAAATCACTGCTCTGAAATTATAAAATTCATAAGTTGATACCTTTTAACCATAAAAACAAAACAAAAACTCACTGGTTTTTAAAAAAAAATGTAAGGAAAAAAAATTTTAAAAAAGTAATGAAATTATAAAAATTTTGACCTGAATGAACTTCCATAGACAAAAAGCCCAACATAAACTGATGTTGTACAGTGTGAATTTTATTTCCTGTTATTTCACAAACTTTTTTTTTTTAAAAAGAACAAAATACACAAAAAAATAGCTGAAAATATGTGTTTGCATGCCTACTGCATTATTTCATTGAATTTATTGCAAGCAGGAACAGTTTGCCAATTGCGATTTATTTTTTAAGTTATTGGACAAAATAATCATAAAATCATGACAATAACTATTGAATATGATGTAAAGTGATGGAAATTTCAAGTAAACACTATGTATCTTACCTCAAACGTTATACAGTTTTTAACATGAAGGTTGTTTACAGAGAAGAGAAAATTGTAGGGGGCACCACCATTGTTACTTTCTGTGACGTCACACCAGAGCACGTGAAATTTACTGGTATCGTCACGCAGTCTACCATAGCCTCAAAATGTCAACTTTCGCAATTTTCAACTACTTATATCTTTTTTATTGCAAAAGTAAAATTTCGGGACTTTTTATGGTGACTACTTAGGAATATATTCTTCCACCTGACATAGATAAAAATTCTTTTGCAATTAGTTTTACATCAACCTTTTCATTGATTAGCCTATCAGCCTACATTGTCAGTACCACTGAAGCATCAGTGTAAATTGTCAGTCCCACTGAAGCATCAGTGTAAATTGTCAGTACCACTGAAGCATCAGCTTACACTGTCAGTACCACTGAAACATCAGCTTACACTGTCAGTACCACTGAAACATCAGTTTACATTGTCAATACCACTGAACTCTATTGGCATTGGTAGGGCTGTGATTGTGAAACTTCCTTCATTGAGCAGTTTCTCTGTGGTCTTTATGGTTGCTGCATCCAAGACAAACATGATCCAGACATAGACACATGTCAATACTGATTGTTCATGAAAGCTTAAAGATCTTCGAACTACTACCACCAAGCAAAGATGTGCTGGAACTTTATGAATGAAGAGCTATTCATCAGGCCAAGAGGTAGCAAATGCCACATGTTGCATTTGAACCAGAAGATCCAGTTCCTACTGGAGGTTTTGCTGAAGTCATGGGAACCATTTCTCCAATCACCATTTAGAATTTCCCTGTCTGCATGTATATAGCTTGTATTATGTGGTTTATAGCAAAATTTATTTTAAAGCTGTACAAATGAATTGTTTGTTAACCATTGTATGTTTCCGCATGCCAAAATAGATCTATCCTTTCACTTTCAATCATAAATATCTTTTAGTGGTTACATAAAATACAACCAAAATGAGTAAAAATATTCAAACTCAAAATCTTTGCCAACCTTAATTATATCTAGCTGTTGTATAAAATGTATTGCATAATTTAAGAAAATCAATTGAATGAAACATTTAGGGGCGAAGCAAACAGCTTTTGGTTGATTAAATCCAAGATATATGAAACGCATAAAAGCTACATGTTCTGAATAAAGTATAAGTGCAGATGCATACTAATATTTAGAAAATGTTTCCATGCATTTGCATTTATACTGCGTGTCAGTAGCATGCATTCAGATTTTGTTTCATTTAATCTGTCACTTGCCTGCTTGTGAGAAGCTTCAATGCAATTTGATGTTATACTTCTTCTACCCAGTGTGGAAATCACTTTCACACTAGTTATATACACCTAATCTGACTGTCAGCATTATAATTATTTTCCAGTGTACAGCGAAATCGGCACAGCACCTCCAAGCCTGCCCCTGGTGCTGGTAGACCTAAACCCAAACCCCAGCCAAAAGTGCCTAGTTTACCCAAGTGTAAAACATTATATGCCTATGATGCTCAGGACACTGATGAACTCAGCTTCAATGAGGGAGATGTTATCGAGATTGTCAAAGAAGGTGGGTAGAAGGGAAACTGGGGACTGAAGTTTAAAGGTCGACTGTTTTAGGAATAATAAGAAATCTGCTACTTACCAGAATGTCAGTTTTGGCAGCTACTTCACCGTTTTGCTTTTGGTCAAGTTTAACCTGCATGTTCTACAAAGCTATTATTTAGGTAATCAATGCACAGGTTAAAATAAAATTCCACATGTTTTCTGGTTTTGAGGATTAAAGTTGTTTAATAAAATCTGAAGACATCGCATGTTGTTTTTTCTTGCATGCAAGTCCTGTTTAAGGCTATACAAAATTCAAAAGCTACATTTAGATTAGATTCATGCTGCAACAATTGCTTTCCATTGATCAAAGACTCTGTCAGGACTCAGTTCAATAAGTTTAGCTTGTTTTGTTTTTGCCCACTTTGTGACAGCTTTTATATCATAATAGTGCTTGCAAGCTTATTCATTGCATTACCTCTTTATCCATGATAACTCTCTAAACAGTGTCAAACCATTCTTATTTCAGATCCCTCTGGTTGGTGGACCGGCAAGGTTCGAGGTCGACAAGGTGTGTTCCCGGCCAACTATGTAGAGAAAATATAATGCATCTGTCACCATTACCCAATGTGTGCAACCTTGATACTGATTCGACACTTCTGCAGACATTCTAACAAACTCTATCCAGTACATGCAGTGTGTACTGCTAAGCATGCAAATACAATTTTTCTAGTTACAGTGGCATAAAATGCTTTGGAATTAAATATAGGTTAATAATAAGTTGATATGTTGAGTTGGAGTGCTCATTGTTATTGCTGTTTAATGTGAATGACTAACTTCTAAGTCCCTGTCATTATTATTATCATTAATATTGAGGCTCCAGACCCAGATGTTGTGAGGAAGCCAAGTCCTCTAACATTGTCTTTTTACCAATTATCTTGGTCAATGTAAAGACCTAGTTATAGTTTCCTTGAGACTACTATTGCTGCCTCACAATCAAGTGACAATAATAGAATTTAAAACAAAACAATTTATTATTGTACAAAACTGTTTCTTATATTATGAATTTTCCTATATTATAAATTTTCCACTTTCAAATGAGAGTTTTATCAAATATATCTAGATGTGTCAGTCTGTGGGTGTGTCTATATGGAAACTTATTTCTTTGACAAAATCATGATAATATATTACTGAGTGCTGACCAACAATGTTTGCCATTGAAAGAGAAGTAGTGTTTGCCATTGAAAGAGTTAACTTGAACCGAAACTGTCTACTAACTTAAGAGTGAACTCCTCTTGCTTTATTCACATTGTAAGGAGGTTAATTTGGATTTGAGTCTATTTGCAAGGTCATAAGAGGATTTTTTGCTGGTTTACTGGTTACATTCCATCTTATTGTGTCTTTCATTGTTAGTCTTGATAGTAGCTTTGTTATATTTTTGTTAACCAGAGAATATAATATCAAAAATAAAATGTACCGGTACATGCAATAAACACTGTTGTAAATATTGATATTTTTTATAATTTGAATTAAATGAAAAGTTCTGTCATATAATTGTTATCTTTTAGTAGATTTATAGATGTTTTAAAAAAATGAGCACCTACATGTACATTTATAATTTCATATGCATGTATGTCATATCAACTCCTTTAATAGTTTTGTAGCAGTAAATTTTTTATCAGATGTGACAAGTCTGCCTTCTGACGTTGCAGTGTTGCATCTAGGCCAGAAAATTGCTGAGTTTCCATGTTGTTGTTTTTGTTTGACATAAAGATTGGCTTTGGTGCAGATTTAACATGCACATTAAATTAATAAGGTTCATGTCTTCATTTAATTTACTGTACTACCAGCACTGCATTAAGCAATGATGAGAATGGCTTTATTGCCTTAAAGTGTGTACTGTGCCACAGATTAGTATGGGTCAAGTGGGTGCACACTTAAGCTAAAAATGACTAAGAGCAGTCAAGAATTGCACTAGATAACATTAAGGACATTTATCTGACCATGCAGTAAGTAATATAGTCTGATGGCAGATCAGCAACAAATCAGTTCTCTTTTCTACCTAATTATCATTTGAATAAAGTGAAATGAGGCATTTTTTAATGCTGTTCAGAACACTGCAAACTACAGACATATGGAAACTCGTCAGGAAGTGCGAGGTTAGAGCTCTGTTAAACCAGTTTAAGCACCCCAGTTGGCCTATATTGCCAACTGACCGTTCCAAGGCGGTAACTGTCGGGTTTGCTCTTTTCATTAAATGACTCGTCACAAATTTGTTCTTGCTTTTCACTTGGCTTGCATGTGAAATACATTTGGCCTGTGCCTTTTTGGAGTTTGGTATATGTTGCAATGCTCATAGGACTTTTCATATATTCTTTTTTGGATATTTTTAGAAACTATATGGAATGGCCCCCTTGAAACATTTTCATGGCCACAATTTTTGTTTTTGTGTAATGGGTGAGTTTGCATTTTCTAGACGTTTATTATTTTATTAGTCACCAGATTTTACTGGCCCAAATCACTGCTTGCTTGAAAAAATGACAATGGTTTATATAAGATCATATAAAATATTTGTTTGAGTAACTTACTGTACACATTACCTAAGATATTTTATTAAGATACTTTAATATATTAAGCTGCTGTTTTGTGTTCCTGTAAATGATTGGTATTTTTTTCTTAAAATAGATTTTAGTAAGTAATTTAAATCAATAATTTCTTGGTGACATTTCATTATATACTTTCTCGTCTTATGCTTAATTATTTTGTATTATTATTACATGTTTGACACCTACCAGGTAGAGCAATCACTACAGCATTGGCTCAAGGTATGGGAGGCCCCGGGTTCGTTACCGGGCCGCGACATACCAAAGTTGTTACAAATGGTAGTGGTATAGCTTACTTGCTTACGCTTAAGCAAATATAAGGGTATACATGTAGTTCCTTGACTGGCTGGCCCCGTGTAAGGATAATGGAACTGGGTGTGGTATCATGCCAGGTGTTCAGGCCATTATATACATACCATTTGTGGGACGATTAACCCAATAAACAAATAAACATGTGTGACTTTAATAAATACTTTTTTTTATTAAAAAGAGTGACAATTTAATATGACAAGAATATTTTTGTATTTCTACACTCTTTAATTGCTCACTTTGTGCAAGTAATGTCTTAACAACTTTGTAAAGATTATATCATTGTTTCCTTTTAATTTTTGTTAAAACTTGTTTAATCTTTGTTATCACATTATAACTGGTTTCTGTACAGGGGTTTGTAGTTATATTATATGTTCATAACTATAAAATATTTTCTATTCCAGAATTTTGTTTTACTCAACTAGTGTTAACATAGGCATCATCATTTTGCTAACAATAAACATTAAAGTTACTTCAAAGACGAACCAAGTTAAACTTCTCAAATGTCTTCCTATTGACCATACCACCAAGGTTTATAGGCTGGATTTTGTGGGAAATGTGGACCTTGTTCAACTTAGAAAATGATAAGGCATATATATGCTGGTTAATATTTTTTGTTCAAATAATATAAAACTTGCATCATACCATCAAGCAGTTTAATGGTGGAGCATGTCATTCTGTTGCGGCTCTTGTTACATGTACATGTTGAATTCCATGATAGTGAAAATAATACTTTTTAGGATTATGTTAGCCTACTTTCCAGAAAAGTGGTCCCTTTTAAAAAAAAATTAGAACAAAAAGCTTGTGGTCCGTCAGTCAATATAGGTAGATAATGGTTCTGACTTTAAACATGTCAATTTTATGCAAATTCATGTCCTCATACATGCAAATGCAAATAAAGATAGTTGAGTAACCGTATGTCTATGAAGATTCAGGACTGTTCATGAAATGGCAATGATATCTAACTTGATTTTGTGCAGTTATGAACAAGTTTGCATCAACTTTAAACCAAGCCTTATATTTCGTGTGCTTGTTCTTATGCTTACATTACACATTACTTCTGTGTCGGAATGAACTTGAAGTATCAGTGCATTTCATTTTTTATTCTTAAGTCAGATTATTTTCAAGTAATATATCTTAAAATGTATTCAGTATATGTTATTCTTCTTCATCAATTAATGTGGAGATACATTATTACTGGTAGTAGTTATACAAAATGTAAATCAATGTAAAGTTTGATTCTGCGTCACGACATACCAGTCATTAAAAAGTGGTAGTAGTATAGCTCCCTTGCTAATGCTCAAGCAAATATAAGGGTTGTTCCTCGATTACTTGTCTCGGTGTCAGGATAATGTGACTTGGTGTGGTATCATGCCAGGTGTTTACAGCATGCTAAACACAGTAAAGGCAGCACTATATCTGCTTCAAATGGACACTGTCTCCACATAACAGAAATACTATTGGTGAAACGATAAACCGAACACACATTTGATTATCGTTATCGTTTGGCAAACTTATTGATACATTTTTGTATGTGATCAAAATGCTATTATGTTTTCTTTCTGTTATTAAATTTCTTCTTTAATGTATGTAAGCAAATTTTAATTACCTTCTTCATTTATTTCTTGAAATTTTTTCACTAATCTGAGAGATTGTATTCTGATTTGGTACTTTCTGAATCATGAGCATGTAGAATTTGTTATGATCAAGTGTAAAACAGTGTTTCGATTGTTGTCAATCAGTTTTGATTAAGATCACTGCTATTTGCTTGGAATGCTTTTGTTTTGATTTAATCACTACACTGCATATCTTTTTGATTGATTACAAGTTTATGTATTATATACACCTATACACTATTGTAGAAGACTTTTTGAGAAAGCCCTAATGCCATGTTATTGCATTATATACTTTGTAGCGATCTGTATAACAACTACAGGACATTCTTTGTCCCCCATATAATACAATGGATAAGCAACATGGAGAAACCCTTTTAATAGCCCTGCGCCTTATTTTTTATGAAATACAACTACTAATTTTGCACTTAACAATAAGATTTTTATGTTGTTGTTGCTTATAATTTAATATTAAGTTATAATATTATATAATAAGCTTGTGAGGTTTTTTTTTAAATAATTTGATTAACTGATATTTAATTAAGGTGACTTTATAGGTCATCTTTTAGCCTGCTAAACACAACTTCCAAATATCTAAATAATGTAGATCCAGATCTGCCAATTCCAGCTGGGAGCTGCATAATCAGGATCATTACTTTTTGCTGCTGAGTCTCATTTGTACAAGTGCTCAGGCCACTCATGATGTCAGCTTAGCAGTTTGTTTTTGTAAAGGTTGGTCCATTGGTACAAGTGCTCAGGCCACTCATGATGTCAGCTTAGCAGTTGGTTTTTGTAAAGGTTGGTCCATTGGTACAAGTGCCCATGCCACTCATGATGTCAGCAGCAGCAGTTGATTTTTGTAAAGGTTGGTCCATTGGTACAAGTGCCCATGCCAGTCATGATGTCAGCAGCAGCAGTTGGTTATTGTAAAGGTTGGTCCATTGGTACAAGTGCCCATGCCACTCATGATGTCAGCAGCAGCAGTTGGTTTTTGTAAAGGTTGGTCCATTGGTACAAGTGCCCATGCCACTCATGATGTCAGCAGCAGCAGTTGGTTTTTGTAAAGGTTGGTCCATTGGTACAAGTGCCCATGCCACTCATGATGTCAGCAGCAGCAGTTGGTTATTGTAAAGGTTGGTCCATTGGTACAAGTGCCCATGCCACTCATGATGTCAGCAGCAGCAGTTGGTTTTTGTAAAGGTTGGTCCATTGGTACAAGTGCCCATGCCACTCATGATGTCAGCAGCAGCAGTTGGTTTTTGTAAAGGTTGGTCCATTGGTACAAGTGCCCATGCCACTCATGATGTCAGCAGCAGCAGTTGGTTATTGTAAAAGTTGGTCAATTGGTACAAGTGCTTAGGCCACTTGTCATTTCAGCAGTAGCAGAAGGTTTTTGTAAAGATTAGGCCATTGGTACAAGTGCTCAGGTCACTTGTGATGTAAGCAGTAGTAGTAGGAAGTAGTGAAGGTAAGAGCATTGGACCAAGTACTCAGGCCACTAGCATTGCAGAGGTTGGCCTTTTGATACAAGTATCATAGTTTAATGGGTTGCAGTTAACACTATGATTACACACTTAGCTTTGTTATTTCTTTATATATGATAAAATATAAATTTCTATTTTTCTTTTCATAATTTCACTTTTTAACACTCTTAGTCCTGCATGCATGTAGCATAGATTTATTGTATGTTTACTGGTCTGTACTACTAAGAACTGTGTTTTTTGGATGTTTACTTGTTCATGGAAACCTGATGGACCTAAACAACTGGTTTTTGTTAGCTCACCTGAGCACAACGTGCTCAAGGTGACCTTTTGTGATTCTGCAATCTTCATCAAACTTGGTCAGAATGTTTGTCTGCATGAAATCTTGGATGTGTTCATTATTGGGTCACCTGGGGTCAAACAGTAGGTTACTAGGTCAAATTTTAGGAAAGACTTGTTAACACACTAGAAACCACATTTATAACCCAATCTTCACCAAACTTGGTCAGAATGCTTGTCTGCATGAAATGTTGGATGAGTTCATTATTGGGTCACGTGGGGTAAAAAAGTAGGTCATTAGGTCAAATCTCAGAAAAAAGCTTTTTGAATACACTAGAGACCACATTTATAGGCAAATCTTCACCAAACTTGGTCAGAATGATTGCCTGCATTAAAGGTTGGATGAGTTTATAACTGGGTCATATGGGGTCAAAAGGTAGGTCACTAGGTCAACCTTACAAAAAGCATATGAGCACACTAGAGGCCACTTTTATAACCCAATCTTCACCAAACTTGATCAGATTGTTTGTCTGCATGAAATCTTGGATGAGTATATATTTTTGGGTAATGTGGGTTCAAAAAGTAGGTCACATTTTAGAAAAAAAAAATGTGAAAACACTTAGATGCCACATTGATGGCCCAAACTTGGCCAGAATATTTACCAGTATGTACTCTTACCTATATTTTGAAGTGGGTCATGTGGATTCAGTAGCTTACTGGGTAAAATTCTAGAAAATGTTATCAACCCAGTGGCCACACTAATGATCCAATATTCACCAAAGATTTCTTAAGTAAATAACTCTTAATTACTTGACGCCAGATATGAGCGTACTAAAAGCCTGTGTCCTCAGGTGAGCGATTAAGGGCCATTATGCCCCCTTGTTCAAGCACTAATTGTGAACAAGGTATTATTTTTCTCCATAGACATTTTTGTTCGTATTGGTCCTTATTTGTTTACACAAACCTGATCTGTTGGTGATGCTAATAGTATCTAAAGTAAATAAATGTAACTTATAATACCCTGACAGTACATTTGTTTATAGTCATACAATATTGTAATACATTATCGATCTTATATATTCTGTATGCAAACAATGAAATATCAGTTCTTAGAAATAAGTCTCCATTTGATTTTATTTTGCCCCTTTTCCTCCGCAATATCTTCATGAAAATAAATTGCCGTCAAATGCATCATTCTTAATGTAGAAACAAAACACAATTTGTGTTTTATTTAAAGGTTACATCCCTTTGATTAAATGTGCGAATGCTTAGTGAGTTCTGCGCCATAGAACAAGTGATACTGAGCATAAATCCTTTTTGAATTATATAAATTATATGAAGAAAACTTGTTCATTTATATAATAATAACATTAAAACCATTTTAAAATAAATAACGCACATGTAAAGGTAAACATTGCTTCTCTTGAACATTGAAACCATTTTAAAATAAATAACACACCTGTAAAGGTAAACATTGCTTCTTTTGAACATTGAAACCATTTTAAAATAAATAACACACCTGTAAAGGTAAACATTGCTTCTTTTGAACATTGAAACCATTTTAAAATAAATAACACACCTGTAAAGGTAAACATTGCTTCTTTTGAACATTGAAACCATTTTAAAATACTTAACACACATGTAAAGGTAAATATTGCTACTTTTGAACATTGAAACCATTTTAAAATACTTAACACACATGTAAAGGTAAACATTGCTTCTTTTGAACATTGAAACCATTTTAAAATACTTAACACACATGAAATGTAAATATTGCTACTTTTGAACATTGAAACCATTTTAAAATACTTAACACACATGTAAAGGTAAACATTGCTTCTTTTGAACATTGAAACCATTTTAAAATACTTAACACACATGTAAAGGTAAACATTGCTTCTTTTGAACATTGAAACCATTTTAAAATACTTAACACACCTGTAAAGGTAAACATTGCTTCTTTTGAACATTGAAACCATTTTAAAATACTTAACACACATGAAATGTAAATATTGCTACTTTTGAACATTGAAACCATTTTAAAATACTTAACACACATGTAAAGGTAAACATTGCTTCTTTTGAACATTGAAACCATTTTAAAATAGTTAACACACATGTAAAGGTAAACATAGGACAGTTTGAGACTGGACAGACCAATATAGGACGGTTTAACACATTACAGACCCAGACAATACAGATCAAGACAGAACAGACCAATATAGGACAGATCAAGACATAACATACCCAGACGGTACAGATCAAAGACTGGACAGATCAATACAGGACAGATCAAGACAGTACGAACCCAGACAGTACAAACCCAGACAGTATAAATCAAGACAGGATCGACAGCGACAGAAAAGATCAAGAAAGGACAGATCAAGACACTTTAGATCATGACAATACAGATCCAGACAGTATAAATCAAGACAGGACCGACAGCGACAGAATAGATCAAGAAAGGACAGATCAAGACAATACAGACCAAGACAGTACAGACCCAGACAGGACAGATCAAGAAAGTTCAGAACCAGACAATACAGACCCAGCAAGTACAGATCAAGACAGGACAGATCAAGACAGTATAGACCAAGACAATAGAGGTCATGAGAGGACAGACCAAGACAGGACAGACCAACGCAGGACAGATCAAAGAGAGTACAAACCCTGACAGGACAGACCAAGGCTAGACAAATCAGAACAAGACAGGACAGACCGAGGCAGGACAGATCAAGGAAGTTCAGAACAAGACAGTACAGATCACGAAATTTTGGAACAAGACAGTACAGTTAAAGACAGGACATACCTAGACAGAAAAGACCAAGATAGTATAGACCCAGACAGGGCAGATCAAGACAGGACAGAACAATGCAGGACATATCAAGACAGGACAGACCAATGCAGGACATATCAAGACAGGACAGATCAAGAAAGTTCAGTTCAAGACAGGACAGATCAAGAAAGTTCAGAACAAGGCCGTGCAGATCAAGAAAGTTCAGAACAAGACGGTACACATCAAGACAGGACTGACCAAGACAGGACATATCAAAATGGTACAGACCCAGACATGACAGACCCAGACAGGGCTTGTCAAGGTAGGACATACCAAGACAGGACAACAATGCAGAACATATTAAGACAGGACATATTAAGACAGGACAGACAAAGACAGGATAGATCAAGAAAGTTCAGAACAAGTACAGATCATGAGAGGACAGGCCACGACAGGACAGACAAATACAGCCAGACCAATATAAAACAGATCAAGACTGAACAGACCTATACAGATCAGAACAAGACAGGACAGGACAGACCCAGACAGGACAGATCAAGACTGAACAGATCCAGACAGTGCAGATCAAGACAGGACAGACCAGATAGGACAGATCAAGAAAGTTCAGAACAAAACAGTTCAGATCAAGAATGTTCAGAACAAGACAGGACATATCAGAACAAGACAGAAGAGACCAGGACAGGACAGATTAACACAGTACAGACCCAGACAATACAGGTCAAGACAGAACAGACCAATACAGGACAGATCAAGACTGGACAGACCAATACAGGATAGTTCAAGACATAACATACCCAGACGGTACAGATCAAAGACTGGACAGATCAATACAGGACATATATAAATAGTACAGACCCAGATAGTACAGACCAATACAGGACATATCAAGACAGTACAGACCTAGACAGTACAGATCAATACAGGACATATCAAGACAGTACAGACCTAGATAGTACAGATCAAGAAGGACAGACGCAGACAGGACAGATCAAGACAAGATCGATCAAGATAGTACAGATAAAGATAGGTCCAGACCAAGACAGGACAGATAAAAAAAGGACAGATGCAGACAGGACAGATCAAGATAGTATAGACCAAGACAGTAGATTCAGGACAGGACAGATCAAGACAGGAAAGATCAAGAAAGTTCAGAACAAGACAGTACAGATAAAGATAGGCCAGACCAAGACAGTACAGACCAATACAGGACTGACCAAGGCAGGAAAGATCAAGGCAGGACAGATAAATACAAGACAGACCAATGCAGAACAGATCAATATACGACAGACCAAAAGAGGACACCCCAAACAATACAGAACCAGACAGTACAGATCAAGAAAGGACAGGTCAAGACAGTACAGACCCAGACAGGGCAGATCAAGACAGGACATAACAAAGCAGGACATAATCATAGACAAGACAGACTAATGAAGGACAGATCAAGACAGGACAGACCAAGGCATAACAGATCAAAACAGGACAGACCAAGACAGGACAGATCACGAAATTTCAGAACAATGCAGTGCAGATCAAGACAGGACAGACTAAGACTCGATAGACTAATACAGGACAGACCAATAAGGACAGTTAAAGACAGTACAGACTTAGACAGTACAGACCAAGACATGACATACCCAGACAGGACAGATCAAGACTGTACACATCAATACAGGACAGATCAAGACAGTATATACCAAGGCAGTACAAATCAAAACAGGACAGATCAAGAAAGTTCAGAACAAGACAGTACAGGTCAAAACAGGGTAGACCAAGACAGGACAGACCAAGACAGAACAGATCAAGACTGGACACGCCATTACAGGAAAGATATGGGTCTATAATTTTCTGAGGAAGTCGGATCGGACTTTTTTAAGATAGGCGTAAAGTTTCTGGGTTAAAGGAAAATAAGAAGATCCAAATGCGAGATTTACAGCGGGAAAAGTGGATCATAGAGAGCAGTTGAGCATTCTCTGATGAGGCGTTAATGGGCAGATGAGAAATATGGCGTCAGATATGTCCTCCAGTGACATATGTATATATTCTAATATGGAATATGACTGTAGAAAGTTACGAGTTTCGTCATCAATCCAATCTTAGGTTGCAGAAGTAAGGGTTAAGCAGGTTCGCTTTGTCTTTGTTGTCTGATGCTATTGGTCCTTTTAGTACATATATAATAGATTGAGATTTGTTGGATTTGGTCAGTTGTTTTGAAAATTTAAACTATTCGTTTATACTTTATTATTATTATTATTATTTGCTCCAGCTTTCAGGGTCATTCTTTAGTTTTGCTTTGCGATATAACTTTTGATGTTGGCGTATAAGGTGGCGAAAATTAGATTAAAACCAGGGTATGCCTTAAGGCCGTAGTGTTTTTGTTTTTGATGGAATGGTTTTGTGGGCTGTTTGCAGTATTGCATATATATATATATGCATATATATCGAGTGTGCCCTATTACCGTATTGACACCTATTGATCATGTTCCGACTTCGGTTTCTTTAAAAGTAAATTTAAGTTATGTATGTATTAATTATGATAAATTGATTTGCTAAAAACTTAGAAAATACAATTATAAGGCGCAAACTACAATTGAATACATTAATATAATACTATATCTGGAACAGTTGTTCTTCATTGCCTTACGCACCAAAATGTTTAAACGAACGTGCCTTACACTTGAAGATCGTGTGCAAGTTGTCAAACTTTTGGATAGTGGGAAAAGTTGTCGTGCTGTTGCATCTGAGCTTAGTGTCGGGAAAACGCAGATTCAGAACATTGCAAAACGAAAACGTGAAACAATGGGAGAATATGAACATGGAAATTTGGAAGTGAAACAAGTTAAACTTTCAACTCAAAATGACTCGCTGAACGACTTGTGTTATCGTTGGTTTTGGGTTGCGACCGTAGGCCTACGTCAAGTGTCAGTGTCAGGACATGGAGAACATTCTTATTGACATGCGAATGAGATCATCTGTTACACGATGACAGAAGATTTAGCCCCAAATACAAACTGACTGAAAATCCAGGAGGAATGTACACAATACGAACTGCTCAAACATAGTATTTGATATACATATTTATGTGCTGATTTACATGTATTTCTTTTTACACTAATAAAATATATTGATGATACTGCTTTCTCTACATTTTTGCCTATGTAAAACCATGCTGCATTAAGAGACCACCTGTCTTAAGAGAACACTTTTGTCCTGTCCCGAGGGTGGTCTTTTAATACTGGTTTGACTATATATATATAACGTATAATTGGTTTGTTGGTATAATTAATACAACAATTACGAGGTATAGTCAAAAAGTTCCCGGACTGGTCTGTTTAAAAAGATTATTGACGTCCGGTTGTCGTGAAATTTACCATAAAAGTATTTTAAACTAATTTGAGTAGCAACATGTATGAAAAAAATCAATTAAGTAAATATTTGGAAATTATTTTTCACATGAAACACGCCCGCAACCCGTGTACGGAGCATTTCAGAATTAATTTGATTTTTCTAGAAGGGAATAATACTCTTTCATGAATGTCTCAAAATTCTGGCGCCAGAACGTCGTGATTTTTGTACGTGACGTCAGCTGAACGTTACTAGTAAACAACTGCAAAAATTCAGCGTGATCGAATGACGTATCGCCATTTTGTGCACGATTATTCAAGCCACGTGAAAATTTCTATACGAAAAAATGTCAACCTCAGAAAAACGCACGGAGCAGCGGGCAGTAATAAAATTCTGTGCGATGTCTGGAATGACTCCGACTGATACCTGGAAGTTTTTGAATCAGAAGGAGGGTGTTCATAATTGTTCTAGGACACTTGTGTTTGACTGGCACAAGCGTTTTAGGGAAGGTCAGACGGAAATTACCGATAGTGCAGTGTTTTATTGCGTAAAAATCCACAATGCAATGTGACGTACGTATATCTGTGTGGAATAAGGCAAAACAAACACTTACAATGTTTCTGAAGTTTTAATACGGCTAAATGATCGCCGATATACATTCTGGTAATAAGGAAAGTCGTTGAGCTAGCATGGAAGGCGACGCAAAAAATAAATGGGAATGGTAAAGAGATTAAAGCAATATGGGAGCATATCTTATATATCTTTATTTCTACCAAGTATACAAAGTATACAGCATGGAGAATTATACAATGCAAACAAAGAATGAGTATCAGAGGTGAGTACAACATTTAGTGTGTGAATCTTTTTAAGTATAGAATGCTTAATAATATTTGAAATAAGGGGTGGAAAAAGTAATTAGGTAAATTGGAAATGAACAACAGTTTTTTAGGATAATAAATTTAAAAAAAATGAAATAGTAATGATATTAGTAACAATAATAATACTAATTTTGTTAAATTATTAGGTATGTCGTTGCTGTGGGATATACAAATTCTTGCTCTATACACAATACATATGCATGCATCAAGAATAAGGTCATTTGAATCGCGAGCTGTACTTTCGTGATCAGTAGTGGAGTAAGTTCACCAAAACCACGGAGGCTATCCGAAGCTACGGCTTGATTTTGGTGACCCATTGGTCTCGTGACATTCAGTATGATTCTACCACAGCGATACCCTCGGATGATACTGGCCGTGTACACTGTATAGCCTCACAAGGTATCTTGAGCGAAAACGAGAGTCAAGAAACGCGAGACTGGCCATTACAGCAACGACTGTTACTTGTATAGGAGATTAAATGTTACAATATATATATGGGGGGGGGGGGGGCAGTGGGCAGATGCTTCGTATCTGCACTGGAAAAGAACGACCCCGCCGCCATCCACGAGTTTCCTGCTGCCTTGCAGGTCGACTGGTCAAAGGCTATGAGAGTAAATCCAGATAGAAAATCCGGTACGGAAACCCGTAGGCAGTTGGTTGAGCTTTGAGATGCCTTCTGGCACCTCCTGCAGCTGCGCTGGCACCGGCCGTATCGGCCTGCCTTTCCGCCGGACTCTGTCAGTAATGCCGAGAGGGGGATCCTGGCACTGGGCACTCTAGGATCTCCATACCACCCGCCCAGGCCTGCACCTGGAGAGATCACTCCAGCTTTGCTGTCTCAGCGAAGACTCAACACGGGGAGCAGCAGACACCAGTTATTAGCCCAGGCTCCTTTGGCGTAGAGCCGGGCGCTAGGGGTTGCTCTCAACGGTGGGAGGAGTCTTTTGACTCCAATGGGAAGTTACCGCCCGCCTCAACCCGGGCAGCCCCCGGGCAATAAGGTACTACCCCGCCACAACTTGCTTGCTTCATCGGGTGCGTGAAGCTTAGACAAAATCGACAGGCTTGTTGTAAAATTGAGCACCAGGCAAACAACGAAAGGAAAAGAAATCACCATCCCTGCGGCTGGCAACCTGGAACGTCAGAACAATGTGTCCTGGCCTATCTGACGACCTTCAGCAAGTAGACGACGCCAGGAAAACCGCCATTATCGACCGTGAGTTGGCCAAGCGGAACATTGACATCGCCGCCCTCCAGGAGACACGCCTCGCTTCCAGTGGCAGTCTCAAGGAAAAGGACTTCACGTTCTTCTGGCAAGGTCTTGAGTCAGATGAGCGCCGACTATACGGAGTTGGCTTCGCAGTTCGCAACTCCCTCCTACAGTCAGTCGAACCTCCTTCACAGGGAACCGAACACATTCTCTCACTCCGCCTCACTACCTCCTCAGGACCTGCACACATCTTTAGCGTCTACGCCCCCACACTCTGTTCCACAGCCGAGGCTAAAGATGCATTCTATGAGGAGCTCGAGACTAGGATTAGAGAGATACCAGCGAAGGAAAACCTGTTCCTGCTTGGAGACTTCAATGCCCGAGTAGGCGCAGCCCACACCTCCTGGCCACGTTGCATCGGACACTTTGGAGTTGGCAAGCTCAACGAGAACGGACAGCGGCTACTTGAGCTTTGCTCCTTTCATGACCTCGCCATTACCAACACCTTCTACTCCACCAAGCCCCACCACAGAGTGTCTTGGCGACATCCCAGGTCAAAGCATTGGCACCAGCTGGACCTCGTCATTACTAGAAGACCCATGCTGAACCACGTGCTCCTCACGCGCAGTTACCATAGTGCCGACTGCGACACCGATCACTCTCTGGTCGGCCTCTCTGGTCGGCAGCATGGTGCGTCTCCGACCCAGACGGATCCGTCACTCCAAGCAGAAGAGCCGGCCTCGCATCGACACGGCCAGAGCCTCAAAGCCTGAGCTGCGCAAATGCTTTGCTGAGGCTATCGACAAGATCCTGGAAGACTGTCCCACAGACAGTGCCACAGCACGCTGGGACTTTATCCGTGATGCAGTATCCCAGACCGCCTCAGACACCTTCGGGAAGAGAGCCAGGAAGAACGATGACTGGTTCGAGGCCGGGATTGAAGTGATTTAGCCTGCCTTAGCTGCTAAGGGTGCTGCGCTTCTCAAGTACAAGAGAAGGACCTGCAACAAAACACTGGCCGCCTATAGAGAAGCCCGCAACAATGCCAAGAGGGTCGCCCGCAGGTGCGCCAACAACTACTGGCGGAAGCTTTGCAATGACATCCAGACCTCTGCAGACTGCGGAAACACCCGTGCCATGTATGAGGGGATGAAGAAAGCTTTTGGACCTAGTGTCACCAAAACCGCACCCCTCAAGTCCACCTCCGGTGTCAACATCAAGGACCGTGGGGAGCAGATTGAGAGATGGGTTGAGCACTATGGGGAGTTGTACTCTAGAGACAATGTCGTTACTGACGCAGCCATAGAGAACACCACCCCACTGCCCACCATGGAAGAATTCGACTCGCCTCCCACCATCGAGGAGCTCAGAAAGGCCATTGATTCACTGTCCTGCGTGAAAGCACCAGGCAGTGACGGAATGCCACCAGAGGTTATGAAGGCCGCAAAAGATAGCTCCCTCCTTGGACACCTCCATGAGCTTTTGCTACAATGCTGGGAAGAGGGATTGATACCCCAAGACACGAGGGATGTAAAGATCGTCACGCTCTATAAGAACAAGGGCGATCGCAGCGACTGCAACAACTATCGTGGAATCTCCTTCCTCAGCATCGTGGGAAAAGCCTTCGCCAGGGTAGTCCTCTACCGGCTGCAGGTACTTGCTGACCGTGTGTATCCCGAGTCACAGTGTGGGTTCCGGGCCACGCGATCAACCATCGACATGGTGTTCTCCCTCAGGCAGTTGCAGGAAAAGTGCCACGATCAGCGACGTCCCCTGTACATCGCCTTCATCGACCTGACCAAGGCGTTTGACTTGGTTAATCGATCTGGTCTCTTCGCCCTCCTCCACCAGATTGGATGCCCCACCAAGCTTCTGAAGATGGTCAAGTCATTCCACAACAACACGTCTGGTACTATTCAGTATGACGGAGCATCATCGGACCCCTTCCCAATCAAGAGTGGAGTGAAACAAGGGTGTGTCCTGGCCCCGACACTCTTCGGCATATTCTTCTCCCTGCTCCTGCGCTACGATTTCAGTGAGTCCGAAAATGGCATCTTCCTCCACACACGGAGCGACGGGAACCTTTTCAACCTTGTCCGCCTTAGAGCAAAGACCAAGGTGCGCAAGGTCCTCATCCGGGAGATGCTTTTTGCTGATGATGCCGCCCTCACCGCTCACACGGAATGCGCCCTTCAGCGACTCATCACTCTCTTTGCAAAGGCGTGCACAGAGTTTGGCCTCACCATCAGCCTCAAGAAGACCAACATCATGGGTCAGGATATCAGCACCCCCCCCCCCCCCCCCCCCACAATTTCCATAGGCGATCACACCCTGGAGGTGGTGGACAAATTCACATACCTTGGCTCCACAATCTCCAGCAACCTATCCCTGGATGCCGAGCTCAACGTGAGAATAGGCAAAGCAGCAACCGCCATGGCCCGCCTATCGAAGCGTGTGTAGGATAACTGCATGCTGACCCTCAAAGATGAAGGTGTACCAAGCGTGCATGCTGAGCATTCTTCTGTATGGCAGTGAGGCTTGGACCCTGTATATGCACCAAGAACGAAGACTGAACGCCTTCCACATGCGCAACCTCAGACGACTCCTCGATATCACCTGGCAGGATCGCATCTCCAACGCAGATGTTTTGGCCAAGGCAAGCACTGCCAAGCATGTTCGCCACCCTCTCCCAGAGGCGCCTACGCTGGCTCGGACATGTATGCAGGATGGACGATGGCCGCATCCCAAAGGACATCCTCTATGGCGAGCTCACCACTGGAACACGGCCAATCGGACGACCAGCCCTGCGCTACAAGGATGTCTGCAAGAGGAATCTGAAGTCTTGCAACATCAACCCAGCGGATCTCGAAAGAGCAACCTCCGATCGATCTAGCTGGCGTGCAAATGTCAAAACCGGCATCAAGCAGGCTGAGGAGAAGAGAGAGATCCAGCGTGAGGAAAGGAAGAGCCGCAAACAGCAGAGAACCCAGCCTACCACTGCTGCCCCGATAGTTACCAGCAAGGACCACACTTGCAGCAAGTGCGGCAGAAGCTGCAGTTCCCGCATTGGCTTATTCAGCCACAGTCGCCGCTGCTGCCCCATAACTAAATAAATACTCAGGTGCAGACTCCATTGTCTCTAGAGACAGAAGGATGCCAACAACAACAACAATATATATGAGAATTGTGCATCTGGAGTCCTGTCTTTGGATCCATAATAAACATCGAGAACATATTGCTTCTCGAACGTTTCATCATGAACATTTACTGACGGCGGTATGTCCCCAAGACTACTATTGCGCATTGGTCCGATGCCTGTAACAATTTGGCTGTAAAGTCGATTGCCTGCATGCAAAACCTGGTCAATCTCTATTGGCAAAAATATGCGACCAACATTATCTGCTCCTTTGAAACGCTAATAGAGCAATCATTGCCATTGCAGTACATTGTATACTGCTAAATGGTGCAAAGACTGGGCATCCTTGGTGCATATTTGCTAAATAGCCCCTTGCCATCGTGACAGAATGCTTGGCAAAATGGCGGTCAGTGAAAGATGTAAACGACACAACCAGCCAATCTAATCGCGCGATTCATTTCCCGCCAAAATGTCAGCAAGATTCCTATCACAGTAATCTCCTTTGCTTGTCAAATCAATATTAAAAAAACAACAATACAATATAATTAATAATAATTGGAAAAAAATCGAAATTAAACATTTTTGACTATCATTATCTGGCGACAGTTTTTTCTTATGACAATCACGACAGTTTTGGATGCGACATTGAATTTTTATAACATGTTTAAATTATTAATTGATGATGAATACCGCTAAGATCCTATCGGTAAACATCCTGGTCACATGACTCAACCGTGGCAATCAGGAAACGTGATCACATTAGACTCCGTACTTCAGCGCGTCGTCAATAAGTGGCATAAAACTACCAACGGTTACGATGCGACCTATTTCCGACCTCGAAAAAAATATAATGACAAAAAGAACACATATTTGACATCCAAGGCACCGCAGTAAGCATAATGTTACAAGTAAATGTAACAAATAACATGTTTTTTCGGTGGCAAAAATGCAATTATATTAATTAACAAAGTGTACTAATTGTTTGCTTTAAACAGATCGGGTAAATGTGCTCTTAACAATAAGTGCCAGTTTGAGGACTAAAATGATAAATAGGTATTCAAAATATAGGTTTGTATTTTTATACTATAAAAAGACCTATTGGATAAACTATCCCAGGTCTTTTATGTATTGTATGTTAACAAAGTAGCATTTTATAACACTGTCATTATGTTATTTAAAAGTATTGCGGACAGTAAAATTAGGACCAGTACGGACGTTAAAGTCGGTATCCGACTATTTGGGCCAATTATTTCTCTTTCTACCAAAAGAGTGCTACTAAAAAGAGCCTGCTTGATGCTGTTTTATGATGTCCTACCCTTCATATGTGAAAAATGAAGCGTAACAGCACGTGTCATTAGAAATATGTTTTGCCTATCTGAGCCACGCTGCACAGTTAGCGCTATTATTAAACGAATAACCACGTAAGCACTTGATGAGATAAAATATAGCATCATACGGGTAATCCGACTCATTCCGTCCGTGTTCAAAATCGTCTTTATTAACAGTTTTGTATGAGTTTCGGCAGAAATTAATCGGGTGAAAAACATCGCAGATAAATTGTCTCAAGCCGGTAACTTTATGTAGTACCAGGATAATGCCACAGGCAAACCATCTCTCTGCTCCTGTACTATGCTATGATAAAGACAAGGTACCTAACTGCTACTTTGCTGTCGACCATGCTGTTTACTATATCTTTTTATAATTGCAAGCGGCATTGTTAATTTAGGCATACTCGATTTCTTTTGTGAAATTTGACCTAGAAAAACAGCTGCGAGTCTTTACTTATGCCTGCTACCTTTTGTTTAATTATAAATAATTTCAATCATGGGAATGATGTTGTTTGTGTGACCTTCAGTCATGGGAGTGAGCATGTTTACACGACTTTCATTCATGGGTATGACTTGTTTGCGAGACCTTCAATCATGGGTATGAGCTTGTTTCCGACACCTTTAATCATGAGTATGAGGTTGTTTGCGTGACCCGGAATCAGGAGCTTTTGTGCGTGACCTTCAATCATGCAATCAGCTTGTTCGCGTGACCTGTAACTATGGGTAGGAGCTTGTTTGCGTGACCTTTAATCATAGGTAGGAGCTTGTTTGCGTGACCTTTAATCATCAACACGAGTTTATTTGCGTGACCTTTAATCATGGGTAGGAGCTTGATTGCGTGACCTTCAATCATGGGCAGGAGTTTATTTCGGACCTTTAATCGTGGTTAGGAGCTTGTTTATGTGACCC
The DNA here is from genome assembly GCA_007844125.1 of Sinonovacula constricta. NCBI lineage: Eukaryota > Metazoa > Mollusca > Bivalvia > Cardiida > Solecurtidae > Sinonovacula > Sinonovacula constricta. Next base: position 481,951 of record CM017566.1, on the reverse strand, counting down.
CCAATCATGGGTAGGAGCTTGTTTGAGTGACCTTTAATCATGGGTAGGAGCTTGTTTGCGTGACCTTCAATCATGGCAGGAGGTTTTTTGCGTGACCTTAAATCATGGTTAGGAGCTTGTTTGCGTGACCTTCAATCATGGCAGGAGGTTTTTTGCGTGACCTTAAATCATGGTTAGGAGCTTGTTTGCGTGACCTTCAATCATGAGTAGAAGCTTGTTTGCGTGACTTTTAATCATGGGTAAGAGCTTGTGTGCTTGACCTTTAATAATGGGCAGGAGTTTATTTGCGCGACCTTAAGTCATGGTTAGGAGCTTGTTTGTGAAGCATTTAATCATGGGTAGGAGCTTGTTTCTGACACCATAAGTCGTAGGTAGGAGCCTGTTTCCGACACCTTTAATCATAGGTGGGAACTTGTTTGCGTGACCTTTAATTATGGACGGGAGCTTATTTGCCTGACCTTTAATCATGGGCAGGAGCTTTTTTGTGTGACTTCCGTCATGGTTAGGAGCTTGTTTGCGTGACCTTTAATCATGGGCAGAAGCTTATTTGCGTGACCTTTAACTATGGTTAGCAGCTTGTTTGCGTAACCTTTAATCATGGTTAGGAGCCTCTTTGCGTGACCTTCAATCATGGTTAGGAGCTTGTTTGCGTGACCTTTAATCAAGGGTAGGAGTTTGTTTGCGTGACCTTCAATCATGGTTATCAGCTTGTTTGAGTGACCTTCAATCATGTTTAGGAGCTTGTTTCCGACACCTTTACTCATAGGTAGGAGCTTGTTTGCGTGACCTTCAATCATGGTTAGGATCTTGTTTGCGTGACCTTCAATCATGGTTAGGATCTTGTTTGCGTGACCTTCAATCATGGTTAGGATCTTGTTTGCGTGACCTTCAATCATGGTTAGGATCTTGTTTGCGTGACCTTCAATCATGGTTAGGATCTTGTTTGCGTGACTTTTAATCATAGGTAGGAGCTTATTAGCGTGACCTTTTATTACAGTTAGGAGCTTGTTACAATCAAGTTACAATCAGTTAAATAGTCAAGGGATATACTTGAACAATCGTGATGTTCAAGAACATTAAATTGTCAGACCAGTAGATAAATTAAGATTGTTAACATTTATTTTTCTCTCAATTTATCAACTTATTAGCCAAAAGCCCAACGGTTTTGCTTAACTCACTAACGAGCAACCGTGACAAAACTTTCAAACCAAAGTGTGTTTGTTACAGCCTGCTGATATACATTATTAACAGATGTAAATAGTTGTGAAAATATAATTTTTTAAATTTACAGACTTGAATTTTACGCATGGCAGATAAATCTAAATGGTAAACCGGTACCTGTAAACTGCTGTTTTTCTGAAAAAATCGTGGTATATAAAGAAGACTTCTTTCACTGTATCGCTGTTTTTGAAAACTGCGAGTTTGTCAACATCTTGCTGAATATGCATTTTTTTCATTTTCACGCGCAACACTGACGACCTAAAAGTGAATTAAAATGATACATCAAATCATCAGACATAATATTTATTTGTTTTGAATGAATTTTACTCGCTTAGATAATTTGATTTTGCTATGGGACAGAACGATTTCTGCTGTGCTGAAGTTTATAACCATGAGAGATCTCGAGGTGCCACATGCAATTTTTACAAGATTCCTGACGATAAAAAGCTTACATCTGCGTGGCTGACTAAAATCACCAGAGTTGCAAAGGTTGTAAGAAATGAAAAATTTGTCACTCAGCCTCGGGTTCCAAGCACAATTCATATTTCCTTCCAAATTATGTCATTTTGAAGGCCCCCACCGCCAAGTCAAGGAAAAAATGGTTTAAAGTGCCAAGTATATTTTCCCATTACATTAGCTATAATTAGCAATAAGAAAGGCCACAAGATGACAATTAAAAGAAAAAAATATGCCTGGTAAGCTTATTTCCTTTAAAAAAAAAAAAAAAAAAAAAAAAAAAAAAAAAAAAAAACAGGCAAAAAAAACAACCATACAGCCCTCTTTTGTTAGTTAGTTTTATTTCAAATAAAGTTTAACTGTTTACATTAAACTCTCTTATAAAAAAAATTGTTTGTTGTTGTTGAAGAAGAAAAATGTCTATATTTATATATTCCATGAGTAATCCGATATCATTTGTTGTTGACTAAATTACTTCGGGGACTCTTACCAGTGACCATTTGAGCTAGAGTCTGTCTGCATACAAAATAATGCAACACAAATAATGTTTATGTTTCATCACAAACATGTATTCTGTTTTGAAGTCTGGTACGCTGGAAGACTGCACACAGCTTGACCAAATCTCCACTTGTTAGCTTAAAAAAAGCCATACTGTAATTTCTGATAGTTAAAATGTTGTACTGCTTAGAAATGCGGAACAGTTTAACCCAATTACTGTCTCACAACACAATGACAAAGAAAAAAATAATTGCAAATTTTATTAGTGCCAATATTTTTTCTCTTGCATATTTTAAGATCGATTTACATATAAATTCATGAACACTCTATAGTAACGGGTGGGCCCACAGTAGTGATCAGTCACTGTGTGTTGGTTGATGGCTTTCAGCTCTTCTCCATCCTAATCCACAACAAGCTGGACGCACACTCCGCAGCTTGGCTCAGTTTTCCGATATCCTTCCTTCTATCCCTGCCAGTAGTTCCAACCGCTGTCATCAGTCTATGCACAGACTGGGCGCAGCCAAGTATGCCAACCCTGTTTTCTACAAATTTCAATGAGCTCGGTATACTTCGCTCTCTTCCGCTCATAAGCCTCCTCACATCTTGTCTCCCATGGCACTGCGACAATGAGCTTCTTCCCAGTCCTTGACCAAAGTACAATATCCGGTCTCAGGGTAGTCTGGACGATGTCTGGGAAAACAAGTCTCTTCCCAAGATCAACTTCCATATTCCACCCAGTTGTACCATCCAGGATCGATGCCTGCTGTTTTCCTCCTCTTGCTGCAGTTTCTCCCGCTTTGATGAAGGACACTTGTCCATGTTGAGGGGTACTTCACCGCTCCTTTTCTCTTTCTGTCTCGGGCCAGTCAGCCAACCCTCTAAGGACTGTGTCATGTCTCCATCTATATCTTCCATCAGTCAGTGATGTAGAACATGAGGAGAGAACATGCTCTAGTGTGCCTGGTTTGTCACAAAGGCTACACTTGGGGTCATCAATAAGTCCCCACTGGGAGAGGTTAGCTGGAGATGGTAGGAGGTCATAGACAGACCTGAGTAGGAATGACAACCTTAGTGGTTCATACTTCCATATATCTCCCCAGGTCAACTTTCTGTCTGTGGTGTTTCATGTGGTCCATGCCCACCCCCACCCCCACCCTGTGCTCCCATTTCCATTGCCTTCGCTTGTCTCGCATGTTCCTCTGTCCGCCTAACTTCTGACTGGATCATGGCACGTCTTTCCTTCTGGTCTGACCTACTCCAGAGGACAGTCTTCGTGGCACCAATGCCTGACCGCGGTTATCCCGAAAATGTCTCTGTGCTTCAGTGTGCTCTCTGCCTGGCCAACTGACTCTGTTCTGTTGCTGACCATTTTCTGCCAGTACGGGTTACAATCCCTGCCCTACTGATGCATTCATCCGGAGAATCTCTAACAGTTAACACCAGTCTTGTCTTTGCTGTCTTGAATTCTTCTACCAGTGAAGATAGTGGGAGCTGTAGTTTGTTGCTCTTGCCATACAATCCAATACTGGTGAAGCTGGGTGGTTTTTCTAACCACTTTCTGAGGTGTCGGCTGGTGAGTCTCTCCAGGGTTTCCACTGTGCTTCCCGCTGTGCCCACATCGGTCTATCTTCTTCAAGCCGTCCTCCACCTGGTTCTTCAGCTATCTGACGTTGTACCTGTCATTCGAACTTGCGTCAAACCACTTGCCCAAGCACTTTATTAGATTCTCCTCTATATATATATCTCCTCGTTCTGTACCTGGAGTTTGAATCTCTCTGTCGTCTTGCCCTTCTTGATGATGAGCGGCCAGGACTTGGCTGCTTTGAACCTCATTCTGGCCCATGAAGCGACCTCTGTTGGGGCTGTCAGCATCCACATAGCCTGAATGTGTGTTGTTGTTGTCAGCGTGAGGTCGTCCATGAAGCAACGACTAGATGGAAGGTGGATTCCTGATTCTGTCTTAGGTCCTCGGGTCTCTCTTTAGGCGGCGTTGGTCAGTAGATTCACCCCCATAATGAAGAGCACCACAGAGAGTGTGCATTCAGTAACAATGCCTTTTTCCAACTTCTGCCAGTTAGTCAGCTGGTCACCAACACTAAAGTGGAGTTTAATACCATCCATATAGCTGGTGATGATTTTCTGGACATGACTATCAACATGGTAGTACTGGAGAGCTGTGTAGATAAGTTGATGTGGTATGGAGCCATAGGCATTGGCTAAATCGAGCCAGACTACCGTCAGGTCCTTCTTACCAGACTTCGCCTCTCGTATCAGCTGAGTGATGGCGCTTGTGTGTTCTACACAGCCGGAGAAACCAGGAACTCCTCCCTTTTGGACAGATGTGTTGATGTAGGCGTTGTCTGTTAGAAACAATGTCAGTCTCTTGGCAAGGACAGCGAAGAATATCTTCCCCACACATTCAGCAACGATATGGTTCGAAACTGGTTGACTGTCTCTCCTTTGGTGTGAAGATCCCCTCTGCCTCTTTCCAAGCTTCTGGCACCTCCCCCTTTCTCCAGACTACTTTCAGGAGCCTCCCTAACCATTTGTCATCTGCAGGATTCCCTGAATGACAGTGGAAGGCATATCTGTATAAATATAAAATAAAAAAGTATCAGTAAATGTAAACAACAACTGTTAAACTGTCACTGTTTATATGCAAACATTTTATGGCTAGTTGGGGTGACCAAAATTTAATTACTAATAATAACCCTTTACACCATATGTATGCGTTTTATCGCGTGTGTGATCAGTGTAGAACCAGATCAGCCGGAACATCCATTTGCTTTTGATCCATTAGTTTTTTCTGTACAAGATTCTATCAGTGCAGATCAAGATCCGACAGCACCAACGTGTCAGTAGATCTGGATCTAAACCGACACAATGCAATAAAGCAAGCATATATGGAGTAAAGCCTGGATAATTTGAAATATATATGTCTGCAAAGATCTACAAATTTTCTTCACATTAGTGAAAGAATTTTTAAAAATTCGAGCCTCTTCTGTTGTCTTTTTCTACAGGATTGGACCACTAGTGGTAAGTTTACTGCTTGGTGTGGTTAACTTGTTTCTTTAAGCATTTGTTTACTTCTAACAACATTGTCAACTTTATATTGACTCTCAGTCAGATGATAAAAGTTGTTTTCTAAATCAATGTCTCGACATTGCGAGAGTAAGAAAAAACTTCATAACAGGCGTACAATTCAAACAGTGCCCCCAAATCAAGCGCAATTTACAAGCGAGTTCTTTTTTTAAAACGATTACAACACAAATACTTACAAGTGAATTCTCTGCGTCATCAGATTTCTTTCGTTTCTTGGGCATAACCCCCTGATCTACTTATTCACAGACCTCGGTCTGGAATTTTGAAAAAGGTCAATAACGTGCGTTTTCAACGCAAACTAATTACATCGAGAAAAAATGTATTATTTAAAAGTACCTAACGTAGAAATAACAATCAAATTATATTTTAATTAAAACCTATTTAAATCCGGCGTTTCTTTTGCGTAATGTATAATTAAAAAAACAACACGTTGTTAAGTATTACATTATTAAAAGTATATATCAACTATACTCTAATCTAAATTATAAAAGATAACTGTAATTCTACTTAAATGTTAAAAAAACTATTGTTGTAAAGTGGGGATTGCCAAAGGATATGCGATAATTAAATGATACGCCAACGGTGAGTGACTTCGCTAATAAAGGAACATAATCGAAAACATGTGCGTATAGTTGAAAAAATTATTTGAATAAAAAGTTTTGATACTAAAAAAACAACACATGTTTAAAAAGTAAGTAGAAATGGACACCAACAATTCGAAAGATTTGAGGATTGCATTAATAAATATGCATTCGAAAACGTCAATTACAATAGAAAACAGAAACTTACCGTAAAAAACGGCTATATTTAAATGATCCTTTTGACACTCACGAGGAATGTGACGCAAGTAACTATTTATGCTTGCAAGCAAAATTAAAATAGCTAATGAAAAATCGCAGCAACAATACCCAACCTAGGGGTTGGCATAGGGCAATAGTCGGTCGAAAAAACCCAAACAGTAACAGTAAACACACAGAATATTACAATAAAAACAGTATATAATTGACAGAACCTTGTGTCATGTACAGGAAATGTGACGCAATAACATTTGATATAAATCTGTGGATCAAAAAAGGGAATGTGACAAAACACACAATGCATGTTTATCAACACAACATGTTGTCATAATGGAAAAGGGTAAAAACAATAATTTAGCTTGGGGATGACATAAGCATATTTCTGATTGAAAACAGACGTCAATTAAAATGAAGAAAAAGAAGGTTACTTTAAAAGACCGGTATATTTAAATGGTCACTGTGTCCCATACAAGGAATGTGAAGCAATAAACTATATATGTTTGCAAACAACAGCAAAATAGCTAATGAAAAAAGCAGCACCAATACCCAAGCTCGGGGTTGACATAGGGTAATAGGCGGTCAACAACAGACTTCACTAATGGTAAAATCACAGAAAAAAACACAAAAATAGAATATAAGTGAGCAACCCTTGTGCTTAACACAGGGAATGTGACGCAATACAATATAGATATATCTTACGAGGACACATAGGCTTTATGAAAATATGCAACAAGGATACCCTAGCTTGGCGAGGAACATAACGAAATCTGCAATCAAACAAGTTGTCAAAGTCAGCATGTTCACAGTAAATTATCCTGGAAACCGATTATGTTTAGAATTTACATTATTCTGTGGATGAAAAAAATGGAATTTGACACAACATACAACGCAAAACCGTCGACACGACATGTTGCCGTAATAGAAAAGGGCAACAACAACACTTTACTTTACGAATGACATAAGCATATCTCCGATCGAAAACAGACGACAATTACAATGAAGATACAGAAAGTTGCCGTAAAAGACCGCTATATGTGAATGGTCATTGTGTCACTTACGAGGAATGTAACGCAATTAAATATAGATGTTTGAAAACAACATTAAAATAGCTAAAGAAAACAACAACGCAGCAACAATACCCAAGCTAGGGGTTGACATAGAGTAAAAGCTGATCAACAACAGACTTCAGTAACGGTAAAATCACAGAAAATTTCACTAAAAATAGGATATACTTGACAGACCCTTGTACTTTGACAGGGAATGTGAAGCAATAAAATATACATATTTGTTATAAGAAAACATAGGCTTTATGAAAATATGCAACGAGGATACCCTAGCTTGGGGAGGACATAACGAAATCTGCAATCAAAAAAAGATGTCAAAGTCAGTAAATTCAAAGTAAATTTAGCCTCGAAACCTAGTATGTTTATATTGTTGGGACACAGTGCCTCTTACGGGGAATGTGACGCAACGATGTATGTTTATACACAAGACGAATTTAACTAACAGGAAAATACAAAATAAATAGTCTTGCAAGGGGATGACTTGAAGAAATACTCGATCGAAGAATGACGTCATAGGCAGCTTAAACAACGGGAAACTAAGCTAACATGTGTAAATTTGACATAAATCTGTGGATTAAAAAAAGGAATGTGACAAAAAAAACAATACATGTTTATCAACACAGCATTTTGCCATAATGGTAAAGGGTAACAACTACACTCTAGCTTGGGGGTGACATAAACATATCTCTGATTGAAAACAGACGTCAATTAAAATAAAGAAAAAAAGTTACAATAAAAGTCCGGTATATTTAAAAGGTCACTGTGTCCCATAGAAGGAATATGACGCAATTATCTATATTTGTTTACAAACAACATTAAAATAGCTAATGAAAAAACGCAGCAACAATACCCAAGCTAGGGGTTGGCATAGAATAATTGCCGGTCAACAACAGATGTCAGTAACGGTAGAGTCACAGAAAAATACACTGAAAGAATATAATTAACAGACCCTTGTGCTTTAAACAGGGAATGTGACGCAATAAACAATACATATTTGTTAAAAGGAAGCATAGGCTTTATGAATATATGCAACAAGGATACCCTAGCTTGGCCTATTCTGTGGATGAAAAAATGGAATTTGACACAACATACAACGCAAAACCGTCGACACGACATGTTGCCGTAATAGAAAAGGGCAACAACAACACTTTACTTTTTACTTTACGAATGACATAAGCATATCTCCGATCGAAAACAGACGGCAATTACAATGAAGATACAGAAAGTTGCCGTAAAAGACCGCTATATGTGAATGGTCCTTGTGTCACTTACGAGGAATGTAACGCAATTAAATATAGATGTTTGAAAACAACATTAAAATAGCTAAAGAAAAAAACACGCAGCAACAATACCCAAGCTAGGGGTTGACATAGAGTAAAAGCTGATCAACAACAGACGTCAGTAACGGTAAAGGTACAGGGAATGTGACGCAATAAAATATATGTTTGTTAAGAGGAAACATAGGCTTTTATGAAAATATGCAACTAGGAAACCCTAGCTTGGGGAGGACATAACGAAATTTGCAATCAAAAAAGACGTCAAAGTCAGTAAATTCACTACAAATTTAGCCTGGAAACCGAGTATGTTTATATTGTCGGGACACAGTGCCTCTTACAGGGAATGTGACGCAATGAACGATATATGTTTATACACAAGACGAATTTAACTTACAGGAAAATACAAAATAAATATTCCAGCTAGGGTATGTCATGAAGAAATACTGATATCATAGACAGCTAAAATAATGAAAAGCTAAGCTAACACGTGTAGATTTGACATAAATCTTTGGATTAAAAAAGGGAATGTGACTCAAAACACAATACATGTTTATTAACACATCAAGCATTTTGCCATAATGGAAAAGGGTAACAACTACACTCTAGCTTGGGGATGACATATGCATATCTCTGATTGAAAACAGGCGTCAATTAAAATGAAGAAAAAGAAAGTTACCATTAATGTCGGTTTATTTTAATGGTCACTGTGTTCCATACAAGTTATGTGACGCAATTATCTATGTATGTTTACAAACAACATTAAAATAGCTAATGAAACAACGCAGCAACAATACCCAAGCTAGGGGTGGACATAGAGTAATAGCCGGTCAACAACAGACGTCTGTAACGGTAAAGTCACAGAAAATTACACTAAAATGGGATATAATTGACAGACCCTTGTGCCTTGTAATGGGAATGTGACGCAATAAACAATACATATTTGTTGAAAAAAAAGCATAGGCTTTAGGAAAGTATGGAACAAGGATACCCTAGCTTGGAGAGGACATAACGAAATCTGCAATAAAAAAAGACGCCAGTCAGAACATGCACAACAAATTAGCCTGCAGGCCGAGTATGTTTAGAATTTACATTATTCTGTGGATGAAAAAATGGAATTTGGCACAATATACAATGCAAGACCGTAACACGACATGTTGCCGTAATGGAAAAGGGCAACAACAACACTCTTGTTTGAGGACGACATAAGCATATCTCCGATCGAAAACAGACGTTAATTAAAATGAAGATACTGAAAGTTGCCGTAAAAGCCCGCTTTATGTGAATTGTCTTTGTGACACTCACGAGGAATGTGACGCAATTATCTATATAAGTTTGGAAACAACATTAAAATAGCTAATAAAAAAAAAACGCAGCAACAATACCCAAGCTAAGGGTTGACATAGAGTAAAAGCTGATCAGGGTTGACATAGGAGTAAAAGCTGATCAACAACAGACGTCAGTAACGGTAAAGTCACAGAAAATTACACTAAAATAGAATATACTTGACAGACCCTTGTGCCTTGTACAGGGAATGTGAAGCAATAAAATATACATATTTGTTAAAAGGAAACATAGGCTTTATTAAAATACGCAACAAGGAAACCCTAGCTTACGGAGGACATAACGAAATCTGCAATAAAAAAAGTTGTCAAAGTCAGTAAATTCACAGCAAATTTAGCCTGGAAACCGAGTATGTTCATATAGTCGCGACACAGTGCCTCTTACAGGGTATACATGTATTGACAGTATGTCAATAAAATATACATATAGAAAATATAGACTTTATGAACATATGCAAGAAGGTTACCTTATCATGGTGAAGACATGACGAAATATGCAATCAAAGAAGACGTCAAAATCAGAAAATTCACAGGAAATTAGCCTGGAAGCCGAGTATGTTGATGTTGATGATGCTCATCGCCTCTTAAAGGGAATGCGACGTAATGCACTATATATTTTCATACACATGTCGAATAGAACTAGTATAAAACTGCAACATAAATTTTCTAGCTAGAGGATGAAAAAATTCTCGATCTAAGAATGACGTCATAGACTGCTAAATAACGGATTTGACAGACGTCAGTAAAAATAAAAAGTCAAAGAAAATTACAATAAACATATAAAAATTGACAGACCCTTGTGCCTCCTTCAGGGAACATTGTGCAATAAACAATACCTATTTCTAAGAGTTAACAGGTCCCTGAAAAATATCCATCAAGGATACCCTATCTTGGGGAGGACATGACGAAATATGCAATAAAAGAAAGACGTCAATGTCAGTAAAATCAGAGAAATTTAGCCTGGAAACCATATGTCATATTGACGGTGCTCAGTATCACTTACAGGGAATGTGACGCAGTGAATGTAAAATGTTTATACGCAACACAAATTGAACTATGAGCAAAATGCAACATAAATACTGTAACTAGGGGATGTCATGAGGAAATATTTTGTCAAACATTGATGTCATAGATACCCTAAAATAATAAGAAACTAATCTAAAGTGTGCATCCTTGACAGCATTATATGAGTTAGAAAGGGGATCTGACACAAGAGACAGTGTAAGTTTATAAAAACTACATGTTTCCGTAATGGAAAAGGAAAACAGCACAACTCTAATTTGATAATGACTTTAGCCAATCGCCGATCAGAAACAGACGTCAATTACAATTAATGCACATTATGATACCGTAAAATATCCGATATATAAAAGAATGGTCTCTGTGTCATTCACAAGAGACGTGACGCAAAAAACTATACATATTTATTGAAAGGACAACATAACCCTTATGAAAATGTGCAAAAAGGATATGCAATCAAAATTTCGTCAAACTCAGTAAAGCACATAAATTAGTCTGGAAGCCGCATTAATTAATTCTAACGTTACTCAGTGTCACTTACAGGGAATGTTATGCAATGAGCGATGTATGTTTATAAATGAAAAATGCAACATCAATGAAAAATGCAACATCAATTATGTTGTAGGAGTTGATTTGAAGAGATATTCGGTGGAAAATAGACGTAATGGACAGATGATGGAAAAATAAGCTAAAATGTGTATTTCCATTCGGTAAGTTAAAAAGGGAATGTGACACAACAAACAGTATATGTTAATGACAACTAAATTTGCCGTAATGTAAAATAGAAAGAACTCAACTCTAGCTTGGGATGAAATAAGCACATGTCCGCTCAGAAGACTTCAATTACCACTGGGACAGAGAAAGCTACCGTAAAAATCCGATAGATTTAAATGGTCTCTGTATTATTCATAAGGGATGTGACGCAATTTACTATACAATGTATATGTTTGCAAACAATATATAAATAGCTATTGGAAAAAGGCAACAACAATACCAAAAGCTAGTAGTTGGCATAAAGTAATAATACCCTGTTATAAACATACGTCAGTAACAGTAAAATCACAGAAAATTACACTAAAATATGGTAGTATTGACAGACCTGTGTGCCTCTAAAAGAGAATGTGACACAATAATCTATACATATTTGTTGAGAAAAACATGGTCCTTATGAAAATCTGCAACAAGTAAACCCTAACTTGGGGAAGACATAAAAAAGTATGCATAGACACCAAACTCAGTAATATCATAGAAAAGCCAGGTAATAATGAATAATACAATGGTCACTTCATTTTACTGAAAATTTGTCTGGAAGTCGGGTATACTTGTATTGGCGGAACTCTGTGTCCCTTACAACAATAAAACTAAATAGCTTGAGGATGGTATGAAGACATATTCGATCGAAGATAGACATCACAGACAAATGATGAAGTATTCAGTGGTCACTGCCTTTTACCGAGGTCTTCAGCTGAGAACTATCCGGAGAGATTCGATCCTTCATGCCCAGGACTCTCCGCTCGCCCGGATGGCAGATCGGTAGTGATGAAAGGACATTTCCCCTCGGTAAAAGGCCTTCAGCTCTCTTGCTCTCATTTGCTCCAGACCCAGCTGGATGCCGTGTTAGCTGCCCGGTCAAATACTGTAGGCTGAATATTTTCTATGCTTTTTAACAATCCCACACAGATTGGGCGGGAATCCTCGGCATCCTACTTTAAATAGGGCAAAGCCAGGTTTTCCATCATTGTTCCTCACATGATTTCTGGAGGTCTGTGTTCTTCTTTCTCTTGGTTTCATTCTCAATTTCGCATCTTTTAACCCACTGCACGGTGAGTTCATCACGATCATCACAAGCTTTCTTGGTTAATATTATTTTAATCATTTCAAATCAATATTGAGTCAGACGCTTTTGTCGCCCCCAATCTGTGTTGTTGTGTGTTTCCATTAAACCAACATGTTTATAATATAAACTTTATACACAAATATTGTTTATTTGGTCACATTTCCTGTCAAATACACATAATTATGTTAAATAGATCTATATCATGATTTAGTGTAATTTTCTGTAAAGTTTTGTCTTTGAAGTTTGATGTGGGCCATTTTGTCACTTGTCAACCCCTAGCTAGGGATTTGGTGCTGCATTTTTCTGTTAAGGTAATTACATTTTGTTTATATAGATATTTTTGCGTCACGTCCCATGTTAGGGGCGCTGAGGCCTTTCGAATAAACTTATTATTAATGTTGCTTCCAGAATTTGTGTTCTATATGACCATATGCATTTGATCATGGATTTGCCTGTCATTCTCAAGGTAGATATCGCTGTTGCCCTTTTTCATAACATCTCCGTCTCTGACCTCAATATTCGATCGCATATTTACTTAAGTTATAACCAAGCCAGAGTATAATTGTTTTTTTTTTTCTTTTATGTCAGTTAATATTGTTAATTACTTTTTTTTCGCTCATTGCGTAACATTTTCTTACAGACACAGAGTCCTAATCAAATTTACCCGTCTTTCATGCTATTTCTTTTGTAATTTCACTGTCTTCGACGTCTGTTTTTTATTGAAGCATTTATTTTATTGTTCTGTACATTTTCATTAGGCTAATATTTCTTCTCTATAAGCATATAAACAATGTAGTAAATTGCGTCATATTCACTGTGAGAAACACGAGGAACTGTCAGCTGTTTCCGGCTTTTACCATGAATTTTTAACTGTCACAAACGTTCAGAGTTAAGCGATTAATCCCATAATGTCATCAATGGCTAGGGTAATTTTGCTACATTTTTAACATTAAAGTTTGGTAAACAACATATATAGTTTATAGCCTAGCAATCCTTGAATGGGACAAAGAAGCCGGTAACTTAATGTATCCTCGTTGTAATTGACGTCTCGTTGTAATTGACGTCTGATTTCGATTAGAGATATACGTATGTCATCCCCAATCTAGAGTGTATAGTTTTTTGCGTCAGATTCCTTGTACAAGGCACAAGGGTCTCCCAATTATATAGTGTTTTAAAGTAATTGTCTGTAATTTTACTGTTACTGACGTCTGTTGCTGATCGATTATTACCAAATGCACACCCTTAGCTTGGGTATTGTTGCTGCGTTTTTGCATTAGCTATTTTAATGTTGTTTGCAAATATGTATAATCAACTGCGCCACATTCCTTGTGAGTAACACAGTGGCCATTGTTATATACCTGACTTTTATGGCTATTTTCTGTATCTACATTTAAATTGACGTCTGTTTCGCACAGTCACGTTCTTATGTCATCTCCAAGCTAGAGTGTTATTGTTGCCATTGTCCATTATGGCAACATGTAGTGTTGATGAACATGTATTGTTTGTTGTGTCACGTTCCCTTATTAGTCCACAGAATTCGGTCAAAGCTAGACTTGTTAGCTTAGTTTACGGTTATTTTAACTGTTTTTGATGTCAATCTTCGATTGTGTATTTCTTGATGTCTTCCCCTAGCTAGAATATTTATGTTGCATTTTTCTACTAGTTCGATTCGTCTTATGTATGAATATATATCGTTACTTGCGTCACATTACCTGTAAGAGGCATTGTATCCCCACAATATAAATATACTCGACTTCCAGGCTAATTGCTGTTATTTGACTGACTTTGACGTCTGTTTTGATTGTATATTTTGTTATGTCCTCCCCAAGCTAGGGTTTCCTTGTTTCGTATTTTCATAAGGACTATGTTTTCTCTTAACAAATATGTATAGTTTATTGCACCACATTCCCTGCACACGGCACACGGGTCTGCCCATTATATCCTGCTTTTAGTGTAATTGTCTGTGATTTTACTGTTACCGACGTCTGTTGTCGACTAACCATTACCCAATGCCCACCCCTAGCATGGGTATTATTGCTGCGTTTTTATATTTGCTATTTTAATGTTGTTTGCAAACATTTATAGCAAATTGCGTCACATTCCTTGAGAGTGACACACGGACTATACAAATATACCATACTTTTACGGTAGCTTTCTCTTTCTTCATTGTAATTGACGTCTGTTTTCGCACAGTCATTTGCTAATGTCATCTCCAACCTAGAGTGTTATTGTTACCATTTTCCATTACGGCAACATGTCGTGTGGATGAACATGTATTGTTTGTTGTGTCACATAACCTTTTAAATCCACAGAATGCGGTCAAAGCTTCACATGTTAGCTAAGTTTTTCGTTATTTTAGTTGTCTATGACGTCACTCTTCGATCGTTTATTTCTTTATGTCAGCCCCTAGCTAGAATTTTTATGTTGCATTTTCCCAATAGTTTGATTCGTCTGACGTATAAATATATATCGTTCATTGCGTCACATTTACTGTAAGAGACACTGTGTCCCGACAATATTAACATACTCGACTTCCAGGCTAATTTGCTGTGAATTGACTGACTTTGACGTCTGTTTTGATTATATATATTTTGTTATTTCCTCCATCAAGCTATGGTATCCTTGTTGCATATTTTCATAAGGACTATCTTTTCTCTTAACAAATATGTATAATTTTTCCGTCACATTCCTATAACAAGACACAAGGGTCTGCCAATTATATCCTGTTTAAGTGTAATCTTCTGTGATTTTACTGTTGTTGACAGGCTATTACTCAATGCTCACCCTTAGCTTGGGTATTGTTGCTGCGATTTTTCTTTAGCTATTTTAAATGGTTTGCAAACATGTAAAGTTATTTGCGTCACATTCTTGTTGACAAACATTTATCCTTCAATGCGTCACATTCCCTGTTAGAAAGGCACTGAGACCTTTCCAAAAACACCGTAACTTTTGAATTAGTTTTCGTTGATTTTATGTGTTTGACCCTTGTTTTCGATCGAATTTTTTCTCATGTCATTCCTTGGCTAAGCTATTGTTGTTACAATTTTCATTTAGATATAAATATGTTGACAACAAACATATATAGTTAAGAGTGCCACATTTCCTGTGAGAGGGACCGCGCTCCGTCAGATATACATTGTACATAGTAATACTTTGCTGTCTGTGTGCTTTTAATGTCTCCGACGTCTATAATTGATCGCAGATGGTTTCACCTCGAACGCAAGCTGGGATTAAGTTGTTGCATATTTTTATTAGGCAAATATGTTCCCCGTATATGTTAAGTTTTTGTGTGATTTTCCTATATCTGACTTTTGTTTTCGAATGTATATTTCTATATTTCATTCCCACGCTATGGTATAGTTGTTGCATTTTCCTATTATGTCAATATATTTACTTTAAAAACGTACATTATAGAATAACAATAGGCATTTTACATATATGAAAAAGAAACATAGCATAAGCGAAAACACAATGTTATGTATAATGTATATTTGTAAGTGTTCTATTGTTAAATATTGTGTAGTGCTTTTATGTCCTAAAAACTTATAAGTTGATGACTTTACTATTTCAAATAAACCTTACAGTGATTATTGCTGTGGATTTGCTCTAAAAAAATTATATAATATATAAACCATGTCCGCCTATAGCATCTACAACTGCTTGTGTATGATATAATGGTAGCTTCTTTTATGCTATACACCATATTTGTTTATTCCTTTTACACCCAATTTATCAACGAAACGTTTAATTCGATAGCACAAATGTTATAAGCAAGCTCTATACTTAAAACAATTGTTACTAAAGTATATGCCAAAGTCGACAATTATAAACGGTTTTGTAATGTGTGCTGCTAACATATTCCAGCAAACAATATGAATAATTAGACGGACACTAAAATGTCCCAACAATATTGATTGTTTGATAAAGTATACTATTCCAATGTGAATCGCATTCATAAAAAATAAAACATGCTGTTTATTCTAAGTATCGAATGTCTCTAATTTTAAGAATAGACGTCGGTTGCCAAGATAATGTTTATATACATAATGGTGAAAACTATTTACTGATAACAGATTTATTTAGTTCAGAAATTAAGCACACTATATTTTCGACGGATTGTTCGCACGGCAAACAGTAATAAAACGGTAAAATACAAGTTAGTTTCAGCATATTTGTCAACGTGAAGAATTCTCAGTTGAAATGCTATCAAGTATTATTATGGAACTGAATGCATTTACGAATACCAACATGATAATGGATGTTCATAACACTATTAAAGTCAAATAGTAAGAGGTGTACACAATGTATTAAGTGACCTTATAAGCAGCACATCATTCAAGTAAGTTGGGTAATATGTGTACACAGGGTCCTGTATGCCCATAATAAGCCGCACACCATTTAAGTCTGGTGGATAAAAGGTGGACGCAGTCATGGCCGTTACAAACCGCACACCGTTTAAAGGCATCTCAAAACCCTTATATAGGTGACCCCCCCCCCCCCCCCCCATTTATTGCCCCACCCAGCATGTGTGGGCATCTGTTTTCTGATAAGCCAGGCTGCCACAGTCTGTAGCGATGTGTCTGTCACACAGGTATTGTTCAAGATCCAAGTGTATGTATGCTTTATCTGGGGGTTGAACATAGTCATTCACAGTTTGTAAAGGAAATAGTTGTGAATATACCAATTACGCAATCCTAAATACCAGAAATTATTCTATCAGTTCTTTTTTATTCTTATATATATATATATATATATATATATATATATATATATATATATATATATATATATATATATATATATATATATATATATATATATATATAAATCTTTGTTTTCTTTCTTACTTTGTTGGTTGATTTTGTTATTTCTTATACATTTTGTTATTTCTTTCTGTCATTATTTTAGTTCTCATATATATTTTAAGTTATATTTTATTTCGATTTGTAAAATGTAGTGAAATGTTTCTAACAAAATTTAAAAATCATTCATTGTCAGAATAATGTCCTTTAGACTCATTTTAAGTCATTTTGAATACTAAAACTTGTAACTCTCATGTATTTTCATAATTAAATATTTAACTATGAAATAAATACATAATCATGCAGTTACAAAATTGGCACCTAGTAATTAATGCAAAAAGAATATGTAAGGGATCATACAGTAAACAACCCACATTATCACTAACATTAATGTTTATGGCTTTGTGCAAAACTAGCCTACAGTCTTACTTCCATCCTAGCAGGTAATTTAGTTTTGCATTAACCATCAGAGGTTTTACTGAGACAGATTAGTACCATGTTGGCTAAAAACTCCCTGCAGTGATGACCAGCAATTAGCAGGTCTGGTCACAACAGGTCGGGGCCTGGCTCAGTGGGATACCACATACCTTTCGAGATGCCTTTAATAGTCAAGTGTGTTAGAGGTGTATACAGAGCACCGAATGACCGTTAAAAGACACACATTATTCAAATCCTTTGAGGGAAAATCGTAAAAAGAACACATAATGGCCGTTATAAGCAACACCCCTTTTAGGTCCATTGAAAATAATGTGTACGAAAGGCACCTTTGGCCGTCATTAGCCGCACACCATTTAAGTGAGACGGATATATAATTACACATGATCCCGTGTTACCATGATAAGCCAAACACTATTTAAGTCGGGTGGCAATATGTGTACACAGGGTCTCGTATGGCAATTATAAGCCGCACACCATTTAAGACAGGTGCTATATGTGTACACAGGGTCTCGTATAGCCATTATAAGCCGCACACCATTTAAGTCAGGCGGAGATATGTGTACACAGGGTCTCGTATGGCCATTATAAGCCGCACACCATTTAAGTCAGGCGGAGATATGTGTACACAGGATCCCGTATGGCCATTATAAGCCGCACACCATTCAAGTCAGGCGGAGATATGTGTACACAGGGTCCCGTATGGCCATTATAAGCCGCACACCATTCAACTCAGGCGGAGATATGTGTACACAGGGTCCCGTATGGCCATTATAAGCCGCACACCATTTAAGTCGGGTGGATATATGTGTACACAGGGTCCCGTATGGTCATTATAAGCCGCACACCATTGAAGTCGGGTGGATATATGTGTACACAGGGTCTCGCATGGCCATTATAAGCCACACACCATTTAAGACAGGTGCTATATGTGTACAGAGGATCCCGTATGGCCATTATAAGCCGCACACCATTCAAGTCAGGCGGAGATATGTGTACACAGGGTCCCGTATGGCCATTATAAGCCGCACACCATTTCAGTCAGGTGGAGATATATGTTCACAGGGTCTCGCATGGTCATTATAAGCCGCCCACCATTTATTTATTTGGGTTTTACGGCACACCGTCACTTAACAGGTCATACGGCGCCGAATACAATATTAAATGTGAATAGAGCATAATCAGGTTAAACCAAACTAGCCGCCACCATTTAAGTCAGGTGGTTTATGTGTACAAAGGGTCCCGTATGGCCATAATAAGCCGCACACCATTTAAATCATGTGGATATGTATACACAGGGTCCCGTATGGACATGATAAGCCGCACACCATTTAAGTCAGGTGGATGTATGTTTACACATGTTTCCGTATGGCCATTCTAAGCCGCACACCATTTAAGTCAGGTTGTTTTATGTTTACACATGGCTCCATATGGCCATTCTAAGCCTCACACCATTTAAGTCAGGTTGTTTTATGTTTACACATGGCTCCGTATGGCCATTCTAAGCCGCACACCATTTAAGTCAAGTTGTTTTATGTTTACACATGGCTCCGTATGGCCATTCTAAGCCGCACACCATTTAAGTCAGGTTGTTTTATGTTTACACATGGCTCCGTATGGCCATTCTAAGCCGCACACCATTTAAGTCAGGTTGTTTTATGTTTACACATGGCTCCGTATGGCCATTCTAAGCCGCACACCATTTAAGTCAGGTTGTTTTATGTTTACACATGTTTCCGTATGGCCATTCTAAGCCCCACACCATTTAAGTCAGGTTGTTTTATGTTTACACATGGCTCCGTATGGCCATTCTAAGCCTCATACCATTTAAGTCAGGTTGTTTTATGTTTACACATGGCTCCGTATGGCCATTCTAAGCCGCACACCATTTAAGTCAGGTTGTTTTATGTTTACACAAGGCTCCATATGGCCATTCTAAGCCGCACACCATTTAAGTCAGGTTGTTTTATGTTTACACATGGTTCCGTACGGCCATTCTAAGCCTCACACCATTTAAGTCAGGTTGATGATAGTGTACACATGGTTCCGAATGGCCATACTAAGCCTCACACCGTTTAAGTAAGAAGGATGCAGATGCTCACAGGGTCCCGTATGGCCATTATATGCCGCACATCATTTAAGTCAGGAGGATGTAGGTGTACAAAGGGTCCCGTATGGTCATTATATGCCGCACAGGATTTAAGTCAAGGGGATATATGTCGACACAGGGTCCCAGTAAGACCATTCTTAGCCGCGCACCTTTAGTTTACGTGGATATAGGTGTACACAGGGTTGTGTATGACCATTATAAATAGGTAAATAAGAAAAGGTTTTATCAAAATAACCACATATATTATAATTTAAATTACATCTGGACATAGGCAAACCGGATAAATGTAAATGTGACAAAAACACAGAGACGAGAATAACACACAAGAAAAAACCCAGCAGTTACCGCCTTGGAACGGTCAGTCTGACTGTGGTGCTTTAACTTGGTTTGTGGAGTGTTCCAACCTCGCACTTCCTGAAGGTTTTTCTATCAAACAATGTAAATAAAAATGTCCTGTTTAAGTGAGACAATTAACAGTAAGCACGTGCATCGGGATTTAAAACACATCAAATGAACTAATTAAAAGACAAAATAACTAGGAATAAAATAAAATATCAACATATGTATAATATGTACAGTAGATAAAAGCCTCGGCAACCTAAAAATTCCACATGAGATAGAAGAGCTAGTTTAAAATAAAACAACCCAAGCAATGACTTATAATAAGAACAATTTAATAACGTCATACAATGCCATGACGTCATATGCCAAAAGCGTCAAAAGTTAAATGTGAAAACACGAAATAAATCATCGAATTTAAAAAATAACAACAACACAACCCAAACCAACAAAACAAAATGTAGTATTGTGAGGAGTTAATATGTTATAAGTTTTAACATAAAATATCATAAAAAGCCGTGGATTAATCCGCAATTGGCATATTTAATAATAAAGGTACAAACAATCCCGATGTTATAGGCCTACCTACTGTGCAATCTCACGTAAAGGGCATGAAGACTGCTCAAGTTGTCTGACCTATATAGGGCATGATCGGAGAGATGTTCTAAAGCGACAATAAATCCATTGGTGAATGTCTCCAATTATGGCTGTAACTGTTTTCATATAGTCTTAACGACCTGTCCGGCCATCGTGTAATTTAAAAGCAAAGCAAGTTCTTGACTGTAAAAGGGTCATTTGCAAGCAATGGAACGAAGATTTCCCGGGTTGTAACCGTCAGCAATAAATTTTCTGATATGTTTTGTAAAGAGTTCAGAAAAGTTATTGAGATCCTTGATTTTCTTCAACTTGTATAAAACATTTCCATTAAATGCAGGATGGCTTATGCCGCGCACCATTAAAGTCAGTTGGCTATATGTGTACGCAGGGTCCCGAATGACCACACTACGCCGCGCACCATTTATGTCCGGTGGATACAGGTGTACACAGGATCCCGTATAGCCATTATAAGCCGCACACCATTTAAGTCAGTTGGCTATATGTGTACCCAGGGTCCCGTATGACCACACTAAGTCGCGCCCCATCTATGTTGGGTGGATACAGGTGTACACAGGATCCCGTATAGCCATTATAAGCCGCACACCTTTTAAGTCAGATGGATGTATGTGTACAAAGGATCCCGTATAGCCATTATAACCCGCACACCATTTAAGTCAGGTGGATACAGGTGTACACAGGATCCCGTAAAGCCATTATAAGCCACAGTTTTTAAAGTAATATGGGGCACTATGCAAACGTTTTAGCCAACAGACTTAAATGGTGGGCGACTTTTAATGTAATACGGTGCACTGTGTACACGTTTTACCAAATAGACTTAAATGGTGTGCGGCTTTTAAAGTAATATCGGGCACTATGTACACCTTTTAGCAAAGAGACTTAAATGGTGTACGGCTTTTAAAGTAATACGTGGCACTATGTACATCTTTTAGCCAACAGACTTAAATGGTGTACGGCTTTTAAAGTAATATGGGGCACTATGTACACCTTTTAGCCAACAGACTTAAATGGTGTGCGGCTTTGAAAGTAATATGGGGCACTATGTGACCCTTTTAGCCAACAGACTTAAATCGTGTGCGGCTTTTAAAGTAATACGTGGCACTATGTACATCTTTTAGCCAACAGACTTAAATGGTGTACGGCTTTTAAAGTAATATGGGGCACTATGTACATCTTTTAGCCAACAGACTTAAATGGTGTACGGCTTTTAAAGTAATATGGGGCACTATGTACACCTTTTAGCCAACAGACTTAAATGGTGTACGGCTTTTAAAGTAATACGTGGCACTATGTACATCTTTTAGCCAACAGACTTAAATGGTGTACGGCTTTTAAAGTAATATGGGGCACTATGTACACCTTTTAGCCAACAGACTTAAATGGTGTACGGCTTTTAAAGTAATACGTGGCACTATGTACACCTTTTAGCCAACAGACTTAAATGGTGTACGGCTTTTAAAGTAATATGGGGCACTATGTACACCTTTTAGCCAACAGACTTAAATGGTGTACGGCTTTTAAAGTAATATGGGGCACTATGTACACCTTTTAGCCAACAGACTTAAATGGTGTGCGGCTTTTAAAGTAATATGGGGCACTATGTGACCCTTTTAGCCAACAGACTTAAATCGTGTGCGGCTTTTAAAGTAATATGGGGAAGTATGCACACGTTTTAGCCAACATACTTAAATGGTGGGCGGCTTTTAATGTAATACGGTGCACTGTCTACACGTCTTACTCAACAGACTTAAATGATGGGCGGCTTTTAAAGTAATATGGTGCATTGTGTACTTCTTTTACTCAACAGACTTAAATGGTGTGCGACTTTTAAAGATATATAGGACACCATATTCACCTTTTAGTCAACAAACTTAAATGGTGTGCAGCTTTTAAAGTAATATGGTGCACTGTGTACTACTTTTACCCAACAAACTTAAATGGTGTGCGACTTTTAAAGATATATATATATATATAGGACACCATTTTCACCTTTTAGCCAACAAACTTAAATGGTGTGCTACTTTTGAAGTAATATGGTGCTCTTTGTACACCTTTTAGCCGACAGACTTAAATGGTGTGCGGCTTTTAAAGTAATATGGGGCACTATGTACACCTTTTAGCCAACAGACTTAAATGGTGTGCAGCTTTTAAAGTAATATGGTGCACCACTTTGTACAACTTTTAGCCCACAGACTTAAATGGTGTGCGGCTTTTAAAGTAATATGGGGCACTATGTACACCTTTTAGCCAACAGACATAAATGGTGTGCGGCTTTTAAAATAATATGGGGCACTATGTACACCTTTTAGCCAACAGACTTAAATGGTGTGCGGCTTTTCAAGTAAAATGGGGCACTATGCACACCTTTTAGCCAACAGACTTACATGGTGTGCGGCTTTTCAAGTAAAATGGGGCGCTATGAACACCTTTTAGCCAAACAGACTTAAATGGTGTACGGCTTTTAAAGTAATATGGGGCACTATGCACACCTTTTTGCCAACAGACTTAAATGGTGTGCGGCTTTAAAAGTAATATGGGCCACCATGTACACCTTTTAGCCAACAGACATAAATGGTGTGCGACTTTCAAAGTTATATGGTGCTCTGTGTACTCCTTTTACCCAACAGACTTAAATGGTGTGCGGCTTTTAAAATAATATGGGGCACTATGTACACCTTTTAGCCAACAGACTTAAATGGTGTGCGGCTTTTCAAGTAAAATGGGGCACTATGCACACCTTTTAGCCAACAGACTTAAATGGTGTGCGGCTTTTCAAGTAAAATGGGGCGCTATGCACACCTTTTAGCCAAACATACTTAAATGGTGTGCAGCTTTTAAAGTAATATGGGGCACTATGCACACCTTTTAGCCAACAGACTTAAATGGTGTGCGGCTTTAAAAGTAATATGGGCCACCATGTACACCTTTTAGCCAACAGACATAAATGGTGTGCGGCTTTCAAAGTAATATGGTGCTCTGTGTACTCCTTTTACCCAACAGACTTAAATGGTGTGTGGCTTTTAAAGATATATGGGACACCATGTTCAACTTTTAGCCAACAGACTTAAATGGTGTGCGGCTTATTAACTAAAATGGGGCACTATGTACACCTTTTAGCCAACAGACTTAAATGGTGTACGGCTTTTAAAGTAATACGTGGCACTATGTACACCTTTTAGCCAACAGACTAAAATGGTGTGCGGCTTTTAAAGTAATATGGGGCACTATGTACACCTTTTAGCCAACAGACTTAAATGGTGTACGGCTTTTAAAGTAATATGGGGCACTATGTACACCTTTTAGCCAACAGACTTAAATGGTGTGCGGCTTTTAAATACTATGGGGCACTATGTGACCCTTTTAGCCAACAGACTTAAATGGTGTGCGGCTTTTAAATAATATGGGGCACTATGTGACCCTTTTAGCCAACAGACTTAAATCGTGTGCGGCTTTTAAAGTAATATGGGGAAGTATGCACACGTTTTAGCCAACAGACTTAAATGGTGGGCGGCTTTTAATGTAATACGGTGCACTGTCTACACGTCTTACTCAACAGACTTAAATGATGGGCGGCTTTTAAAGTAATATGGTGCATTGTGTACTTCTTTTACCCAACAGACTTAAATGGTGTGCGACTTTTAAAGATATATAGGATACCATATTCCCTTTTTAGCCAACAAACTTAAATGGTGTGAAGTTTTTAAAGTAATATGGTGCAGTGTGTACTTCATTTACCCAACAGACTTAAATGGTGTGCGACTTTTAAAGTAATATGGTGCACTGTGTACTTCTTTTACCCAACAGACTTAAATGGTGTGCGACTTTTAAAGATATATATATAGGACACCATGTTCACCTTTTAGCCAACAAACTTAAATGGTGTGCAGCTTTTAAAGTAATACAGTGCACTTTGTACACCTTTTAGCCGACAGACTTAAATGGTGTGCGGCTTTTAAAGTAATATGAGGCGGCACTATGTACACCTTTTAGCCAACAGACTTAAATGGTGTGCGGCTTTTAAAGTAATATGGTGCACCACTTTGTACACCTTTTAGCCCACAGACTTAAATAGTGTGCGGCTTTTAAAGTAATATGGGGCACTATGTACACCTTTTAGCCAACAGACATAAATGGTGTGCGGCTTTTAAAAATAATATGGGGCACTATGTACATCTTTTAGCCAACAGACTTAAATGGTGTGCGGCTTTTAAAATAATATGGGGCACTATGTACACATTTTAGCCAACAGACTTAAATGGTGTGCGGCTTTTAAAGTAATATGGGGCACTACGCACAACTTTTAGCCAACAGACTTAAATGGTGGGCGGCTTTTAAAGTAATATGGGGCACTATGTACCCCTTTTAGCCAACAGACTTAAATGGTCTGCGGCTTTGAAAGTAATATGGGGCACCATGTACCTCTTTTAGCAAACAGACTTAAATAGTGTGCGGCTTTTAAAGTAATATGGGGCACCATGTACACCTTTTAGCAAACAGACTTAAATGGTGTGCGGCTTTTAAAATAATATGGGGCACTATGTACACCTTTTTGCAAACAGACTTAAATGGTGTGCGGCTTTTAAAGTAATATGGGGCACTATGTACACCTTTTAGCCAACAGACTTAAATGGTGTGCGGCTTTTAAAGTAATATGGGGCACTATGTACACCTTTTAGCAAACAGACTTAAATGGTGTACGGCTTTTAAAGTAATATGGGGCACTATGTACACCTTTTAGCAAACAGACTTAAATGGTGTGCGGCTTTTAAAGTAATATGGGGCACTATGTACACCTTTTAGCCAACAGACTTAAATGGTGTGCGGCTTTTAAAGTAATATGGGGCACTATGTACACCTTTTAGCAAACAGACTTAAATGGTGTACGGCTTTTAAAGTAATATGGGGCACCATGTACACCTTTTAGCCAACAGACTTAAATGGTGTGCGGCTTTTAAAATAATATGGGGCACTATGTACACCTTTTTGCAAACAGACTTAAATGGTGTGCGGCTTTTAAAGTAATATGGGGCACTATGTACACCTTTTAGCCAACAGACTTAAATGGTGTGCGGCTTTTAAAGTAATATGGGGCACTATGTACACCTTTTAGCCAACAGTCTTAAATGGTGTGCGGCTTTTAAAGTAACACGGGGCACTATGTACACCTTTTAGCCAACAGACTTAGATAGTGTGCGGCTTTTGAAGTAATATAGGGCACTACGCACACCTTTTAGCCAACAGACATAAATGGTGTGCGGCTTTCAAAGTAATATGGTGCACTGTGTACTCCTTTTACCCAACAGACTTAAATGGTGTGCGGCTTTTAAAGATACATGGGACACCATGTACACCTTTTAGCCAACAGGCTTAAATGGTGTGCAGCTTTTAAAGTAATATGGGGCACACTGTACACCCTTTTTATCAACAGACTTAAATGGTGTGCGGTTTTTTAAGTAATAAGTGGCACTATGTACATTTTTACCAAACATACTTAATTGGTATGCGGCTTTTCAAGTAAAATGGGGCACTATGCACACCTTTTAGCCAACAGACTTAAATGGTGTACGGCTTTTAAGGTAATATGGGGCACTATGCACACCTTTTAGCCAACAGACTTAAATGGTGTGCGGCTTTTTTAAGTAAAATGGGGCACTATGCACACCTTTTAGCCAACAGACTTAAATGGTGTGCAGCTTTTCAAGTAAAAGGGAGCGCTATGCACACCTTTTAGCCAAACAGACTTAAATGGTGTGCGGCTTTTAAAGTAATATGGTGCACCACTTTGTACACCTTTTAGCCCACAGACTTAAATGGTGTGCGGCTTTTAAAGTAATATGGGGCACTATGTACACCTTTTAGCCAACAGACATAAATGGTGTGCGGCTTTTAAAATAATATGGGGCACTATGTACACCTTTTAGCCAACAGACTTAAATGGTGTGCGGCTTTTAAAGTAATATGGGGCACTATGTACACCTTTTAGCCAACATGACTTAAATGGTGTGCGGCTTTTCAAGTAAAATGGGGCGCTATGCACACCTTTTAGCCAACAGACTTAAATGGTGTGCGGCTTTTCAAGGAAAATGGGGCGCTATGAACACCTTTTAGCCAAACAGACTTAAATGGTGTACGGCTTTTAAAGTAATATGGGGCACTATGCACACCTTTTAGCCAACAGACTTAAATGGTGTGCGGCTTTAAAAGTAATATGGGCCACCATGTACACCTTTTAGCCAACAGACATAAATGGTGTGCAACTTTCAAAGTTATATGGTGCTCTGTGTACTCCTTTTACCCAACAGACTTAAATGGTGTGCGGCTTTTAAAATAATATGGGGCACTATGTACACCTTTTAGCCAACAGACTTAAATGGTGTGCGGCTTTTCAAGTAAAATGGGGCACTATGCACACCTTTTAGCCAACAGACTTAAATGGTGTGCGGCTTTTCAAGTAAAATGGGGCGCTATGCACACCTTTTAGCCAAACATACTTAAATGGTGTGCAGCTTTTAAAGTAATATGGGGCACTATGCACACCTTTTAGCCAACAGACTTAAATGGTGTGCGGCTTTAAAAGTAATATGGGCCACCATGTACACCTTTTAGCCAACAGACATAAATGGTGTGCGGCTTTCAAAGTAATATGGTGCTCTGTGTACTCCTTTTACCCAACAGACTTAAATGGTGTGTGGCTTTTAAAGATATATGAGACACCATGTACAACTTTTAGCCAACAGACTTAAATGGTGTGCGGCTTATTAAGTAAAATGGGGCACTATGTACACCTTTTAGCCAACAGACTTAAATGGTGTACGGCTTTTAAAGTAATATGGGGCACTATGTACACCTTTTAGCCAACAGACTTAAATGGTGTACGGCTTTTAAAGTAATATGGGGCACTATGTACACCTTTTAGCCAACAGACTTAAATGGTGTGCGGCTTTTAAATAATATGGGGCACTATGTGACCCTTTTAGCCAACAGACTTAAATCGTGTGCGGCTTTTAAAGTAATATGGGGAAGTATGCACACGTTTTAGCCAACAGACTTAAATGGTGGGCGGCTTTTAATGTAATACGGTGCACTGTCTACACGTCTTACTCAACAGACTTAAATGATGGGCGGCTTTTAAAGTAATATGGTGCATTGTGTACTTCTTTTACCCAACAGACTTAAATGGTGTGCGACTTTTAAAGATATATAGGACACCATATTCACTTTTTAGCCAACAAACTTAAATGGTGTAAAGTTTTTAAAGTAATATGGTGCAGTGTGTACTTCATTTACCCAACAGACTTAAATGGTGTGCGACTTTTAAAGTAATATGGTACACTGTGTACTTCTTTTACCCAACAGACTTAAATGGTGTGCGACTTTTAAAGATATATGGGACACCATGTACACCTTTTAGCCAACGGACTTTAATGGTGTGCGGCTTTTCAAGTAAAATGGGGCACTATGTACACCTATTAGCCAACAGACTTAAATGGTGTACGACTTTCAAAGTAATCTGGGGAACTATGCACACATATTAGCCGACAGACTTAAATGGTGTGCAGCTTTTAAAGAAATCTATAACACTATGGACACCTTTTACCCAATGGACTTTAATTGTGGGCGGCTTTTAAAGTTATATGGGGCACTATGAACACCTGTTAGCCAACAGACTTAAATGGTGTACGGATTTTATAGTTATATGGGGCAATGTGTACACCCTTTAGCCAACAGACATAAATGGTGTGTGGCTTTTAAAGTAATATGGTGCACTATGTACATTTTTACCAAGCAGACTTAAACGGCGTGCGGCTTTTAAAGAAATATGGGGCACAATGTACACCTTTTAGCCAACAAACTTAAATGCTGTGTGGCTTTTAAAGTAATATGGTGCACTGTGTGCACCTTTTACCAAACAGACTTAAATGATGTGCGGCTTTTAAAGTAATATGGGGCACTATGAACAACTTTTAGCCAACAGACTTAAATGGTGTGCGGCTTTTAAAGTAATATGGTGCACTGTGTACTTCTTTTACCAAACAGACTTAAATGGTGTGCGGCTTTCAAAGTAATATGGTGCTCTATGAACACCTTTTAGCCAACAGACTTAAATGGTGTGTGGCTTTTAAAGTAATATGGTGCACTGTGTACACCTTTTACCAAACAGACTTAAATGATGTGCGGCTTTTAAAGTAATATGGGGCACTATGAACACCTTTTAGCCAACAGATTTAAATGATGTGCGGCTTTTATTGTAATATGTTGCACTGTGTACTTCTTTTACCAAACAGACTTAAATGGTGTGCGGCTTTTAAAGTAATATGGGGCACTATGTACACCTTTTAGCCAACAGACTTAAATCGTGTACGGCTTTTAAAGTAATATAGGACACTATGCAACCTCTTACTCAACAGAAATGAATGGTGTTCGGCTTAAAAAGTAATACACTGTGCACACCCTATTCCCAACGGACCTAAATGATCTGCGGCCTTTGTAGTCATACATGGACACCTTTTACTCAACAGATCGAACTGATGTGCGGCTTTTGAATGTAAAATTGTTCACTATGTGCACCAGTGTGAAACCACAAAATACCTTTGAATATACTTACAAATATTCTACAAAATTTATTTATATAGGTAGTTTTGCCTGTCACTGTTTCAAATATTGTGTGTGTTTTACCGGATTGATGTTATTAAATTACACAGGCGTTTGTCCTCACTGCACTTTTCGGTCCATGTTGGTATTTGGATACACGTTTAACTCCGCCCACATACCACCATGACTCCGCCTACACTACTAGACTTAAACGGTGTGCGGAGTTAAATGGTGTGGGTTTAGCGATTACCACTGACGCCATGTCGTCCTTGATCTCAGTCGTCTGCGCGCTTGAACGAATACGCTTGAATAGTGAAACAAGCGTCTTTATGCGTCCATTAACCGAAAATGACTACAATTTACCGAAATGCACCAATGTACCGAGAGTCATATTTTTGCTTTAAAATCATCGACGAACAACAACAAAAAAAGTTTAGGGTCGGCACAAAAAATAGGGTCTATCCTAACTCGATACAAACAACTTTTTTACGCCTAATAAGGATTTAACATTATAAATCCAATTGTTTCATCCATAGGCTATTAACAATCGTCTAGCCTTGTTTATATAGACCTATGGAAATGCGATTATGAGAATACAGAACTTTACGCCAATATTTTATTATCCTTACAAAACGGGATAGATATAAAGAATATCTTCCGAGTTCACCATCTATCCTGTGATAAAAAGTTGATGTTAGGTGGTCATTGTAACAGCCAGCTGCCGATAATAAAAGAATGGTCACTCTTGATAAAAATAATCGAGGGATTTTAATCGGCGAATAAATGGTTTCATTCATTCATTAAAAAGAGAAACATTTCATATCTTTAACTTTTGACATACAGAACCAGAAGAAAATGCGTTTTCCCAAGATTAATGACTATAAATGCATGTAGTTGGTAGAAAGAATATACATTTATATTAAATTCAGCTTTAAATGCAGTACTACTTTTAATCGTAAAGTACCGACCCTAATTTGTTAATTTGGGCATAAGAATGTTACGACTGAACACAATAATCAGTTAATCAAATTGTGTTGGATATCTAGTTGGAGAATAATCAACGCTATAATGTTCGTCACGATTTACAATGTACGCATATCGAACATGCCACTTTTTTGTATCGAGAGTCAATAAAACATAATGTAATTATTGTTCTGTTGCATATATGTAAGATTGGATACACATATTGTATGGGCAATTTAAAAAAAAAGAAATCAAACATTACATTTATTTTTGTCATATTCTGACATATTCTCTGGTCCTTCTCAATCAAACTTTTAAAGTGTTTTATACATATAAATGTAATATAAATTTCTCACCTTCGTAAAAATGTTATTGTTTCTTGTCATGGGTCACATGATTGTGAGATCACATATTATTCTTTCTTCAATAATGGGAAACATATAGCGCTTTATTTAAAATATACTGAATTTAGGCAATGTTTGCTTTAAGTATAAATGCTAAAATGATTATGAGCACACTGATATCAACAGTATTTTATTTGGGAAGTATTTTAATATTAACTAGCTGTGGGGCGATGTGCCTTGATCCATTTATATATATGTCTATGTAATTGAGGATTAGCGACTTGTCAAAATACACACACAAAAGAACTTTACTTTGCCGCTTTTGGTGCCTATAATATTTGAAAGTGGTGACAGCATATGTATGCTACCCTACCCAATGCATTTTAAAAACTGATTAAAGAGGTTCGTTCAGCTCAACATGTTTGACTGGTATTTTGTTTGACCTTAACGAATATAAAATACTTTACTACGTGGGTTTCCAAGTCGTTAAATATACAAGGTACATTATTATATTTGAATAAATCTCCAATAATTCAGCACATTTTATGATACCTCATTCAAAAAGAAATGACATAAAAGAAAACACCATTATTATTTTAAACGATATATGTTTACAAGTGTTACCGACACAATGATTATAGTAAGATTCGAACCCACAGCCCCCAGTTTCATGGCAGTTTATACAATTTTAAAATTATATATGAGGTCCCAGTTTCGTAGCAGTTTTAGAATTATATAATTATATCGGCAATCACAAGTTTCATGGCAGTTGATACTTATGAAATTATAACGGCATATTATAGGAAGTACTATATTTCATTGTCTGAACCCTAGCAAACATATTCACAACATTTACAAATCTATACTTTTACGTTAGTGTACCTAGCTTTTTCCAATATTAATTGTCGCGATAATCGTTCTGCAAGTCATCAACCGTAAGTGAAGATAAACAGCGAGGTTAAGTCGGAAAGTCTATGTCACAATGCAAGACGTGCAGTGAAGACTGGAAATGTGACAACCTGTTCGCTTGTCTAGAAATCTGACATCCTGTCTTCAAATTTCCTGGATCTGAAATTCAATAACGTGGATAATATAAATTGCGGGTTTAAAACTTGAGTGCAAAGACATGGATTTTTACAAAAGGAGCGGTAACTAAGGATATAACGCAACAATGAGGTGTAAAATTGACGTTATTGATTGGATTTCTCATTAAGAATAGGTTGTTACGTAAGCCTTCATAAATATCATATTCATACTTCTTTAAAAACTGTTGCATTAACTTGTAATTACTTGTAATTCATGGCAACACTTTTGTATAGGGTTATGTACACAAAGAACAAAGTTAAGTGTTTCCTAATGTCAACCCACTTAAAGATTTTAAACTGGAATAGATAATTATGTGCTAATATGGTTAATAATGGTTAACATGCCAACACTTTTGTATAGGGTTATGTACACAAAGAACAAAGTTTAGTGTTTCCTAATATCAACCCACTTGAAGATTTTAAACTGGAATAGATAATTATGTGCTAATATGGTTAATAATTACACAGTGAACTTAAAAATATAACTTAACAAATGGTGCTGTCAAGTGAAATGCAGTACATGTATATCATTTTATATAAGACTGAAATACTAAAAGAAATCAAAGGACTTATTATGAAAAACAAGTTTTCAATAATAATCAAGATGGATAGCAATATTTTATACATCTTGGGGCAAGGAAGTGGTCACGAAAGTAATAAGTAGTTTAAAAAAGCTATGTTTTTGCAAAGTGTTCGTGAAATAATAAGGTCGGCAAGGACTAAAATCTCATGTCTGGTCTTGAACCTGAACCCACCGATCCGGAGTTCATAACTGTAACATTTTTTATCAAGAATGCTTCAATCATGATATAAAGGCTTTCTTCGTGTGTTGGATTATTAATGAATCATTCCTAGCTACTTACGTAAGTAAGAATATGCAAGTGTGTTTAAGATCAAAACAAATAAACTAAAATATCTTGTTTTCTGTCATGTGTGTGTGCCAAGACACGGGCACACAAAAATAAATTTAAAAATACATAAAAAAATTACAAAAGTACGCCGTTTACCGAATTAGGACCAATATTTTATCAGGGTTAGGAATGTCCGGAAAACTGACTTTCTTCGTGTGCAAACTTCACGTTCGCATTATCTTCGCCTCTTTTCGTACACGTACGAAAAAACAAAACCCTCGAAGGTTACAGTATTGACAGACATAGATTCCCGGTACGTGCTTCGGTCTTCCTACATCGTTAAATAGCTCCTGCAAATTTGAAGACGGATTTGAGGCCACTTAGTAATAACGCAGATAATACCAAACTGGCTTTCTTTAAACAATGCTGTGGTTATCCACATCAGACATTTAAGTGCATGCTTTTAGCTAAATTGAGGTCTACAAAACTCACACACACGCGCGCACGGACGTACGCACTCGTGCACGCGCGCACGCAAGCACAACACATTGATACTGTATCTGTTTCAAAAATTAATTGTCTTAGTTCGTATCATTTAGACCGTTTAAAATGTAGTTTTACCCTATTTAAGAAAATATAGACATACATTTTAAATACCCTGATGAAGTATTTTACATAATTTGTTACTGTTGTAAATCGGTCTCAGCGAAGAAATATAATATGAATCTTCCCCCACCCCACCACTCTCTCTAATTCGCATTGTTTCTTTTCATTTTTTTGCTGTTACAAGGTACAGTAAAACCTCTCCACAGCAACATCTGGCGGAGGCACGAAAAAGTGTTGCTGCTGAGAGGTGTTGCTGCTCAGAGGTTTCAATGAGATGAGAAAAAATGTTGTTGTTTTAATAGTTTTGTATTTTAGGCAATCAGCATTTGCTTGTCTATCACAAAAACAATATCGTCAGTAACGGATCTGTATCTGAGTTCTGCCGCAGCCCAACTCAGTAGCAATAGACTGTGCTGACTTTCCTTGTTCTAACAACTTAATTACAGTAATACTCTGCTATAACGTAAGATAAACATTTTTATAAGACAGTTCAAGACAAAATGACCAGTATTCCAGTATTGAGTCATGCAAAGACAGATTTACCATTTAAAAATCGAATTTATAGTCAGACATCCTAAAACAATGACAGTTTGCATTTAGCACTTAACGTAAACATCTTTAAGTAAGCCATCAATACAGTGATATCTTTTAATCTTTCGATCAATTAAAGAAAACAAACCAACTCGTTAACATCATCAATAGTTGACACTTTTTTCACACGTTCCCGCAATACTCTACAACGGCATGTTTGTAGCATGCAGCTGGTTTCCCGTCCAACTGCAACTTGATTCCAATTAACACCTTCTCAACAGGGTACAAGCAGTGATCAGCCGACCGCGTGACATTTCTTGTGTACGCGACAGACTGTTCTAAAAATAGCTGCACTGGTGTTGTTACGCAGAGGTTAAACTAGCCTTAGGGAAGAGATTTACACGGCCGCTTACCGCTTCGCGGAGGAGTTGCTGCTTAGAGGTTAAAATGTGCAAAAAAACTACTGGGGGGATTTAACTGCCGCTGCTTAGAGTAGCCGCTGCTTAGAGGTGCCGCTTCGAGAGGTTTTACTGTATGTGTAGCAAATTGTTATGTCTACAAACTGCATCATTGGCTGCTATCTTGCCGGGGCTACTTTCCCCCAAATAACCTCCGAGGCCTATTTCTGATTATAAAATAGCCGAGGTGATCCGACAGAAACTTAAGTGAAAAGAACATCAAACCATCCTCCTTTAGCAATGTACGGATCTAGAAAATATCCAAAACGAATGTGCTCGTATTGTTTCTGGTTCCACTAAACTTGTCAGTATTAATGCATTACATATCGAAATCGGTTGGGATCCTCTTTCTGACAAAAGAAGAAATAATTGTTTAGTGTTGTTTTATAAGATACTGAATGGCCTTACTCCTGATTACTTGTCCTCATTAATCCCTAGTAGCGTGTCGAATGCCCGATATCAGTTACGCAACAACTGTAATGTTGCTGGAGTATTTGCACGAACAACTTCATATTTTAATTCATTCCTCCCTTCTGTAATACGTGAGTGGAATAATCTGTCACCTGATAAACTTAATGCTCCAACACTAAATTCGTTTAAAGAAAAAATAAGTACAAATACAATTAAACCTCCGTCATACTTTTACACAGGAAATAGACGAGCTCAAATTTTACACTTATGGCTACGAACAGAATGTAGTTCACTAAAACACAACCTCTTTCGTAAGGGAATTGTACCAAATCCACTGTGTATATGTGGTAGTGTAGAAACTAACCAACACTTCTTTACCGAATGTCCATTATACTCTCAACAAAGGCTAGCCATGTTCAAATCACTGGAAAACTACAACATCAATGTCGATACACTTTTATTTGGTTATGCTAACATGACCCTTTGTCAAAACTGTGCAATTATTTTATACTGTTCAGAAATATATTTCTGATACTAAAAGATTTGAAGTGTACGATATCAACCAGTAGACACGGTAGACCCCCCCCCCACACACACACACACACACACACGTCTCTCTCTCTCTCTCTCTCTCTTCTCTCTCTTTTTTTCTCTCACCCTCTTTCTCTACCCCCTCTCTCCATCTCATTTATGTGTAAACTCTATATACCTGCACTCTATATGGGAAATCAGGTAACAATAAGTGTAAATAAAAAAGAAAAACTGCACAACCTTGTTATTGCAACTAACATTAACAGTGGAAAAAAAATATACAAAAATAAAAAAATCCCCACTGGATGTAAATACACTAACTATATCATTGTATTATCTAATCCATGTATTTTTTTTCCAGCATAGAGTAAAACGTTCATAATATACAAAAACCTCCCTAAGTCAACATGAACGTTTTACTCTCTTTCCTGCCATAGCCGAGGATTTTCTCCTTGTATGTACATACATGTACAATAAGGTGAATGGTTAAGGGGCGGTCGGGCCTCGGTCGTCCAGACATGATAACTCGGTTAAACAAGCACAGGACCCTCAAACAATTAAAACTTTACCCCCACCCATAATAAATGACAAAAAAAAGGAAATGGATATGGGATGACCCCTTCAATTGACAATTTCGTTTCAATAAGTTGGAAGATGTCAACCTAGTAACCAATCCTTATAACAACAAAAGCCAACAGAAATGGACACCCCACATTAGGGGTGAAAAAAGGGTCCTGTGCCATATAACCATAAGGTGAGATTAGGGCAATAAGTTAGGCAGTGAAATTCACAAACTCAAAATCACTCACCTTAAAATAGGACAAAAAAAAACTACGAAAACACCCAACCTTTCTAAGCTTATTAGCTATATAAGTAGGTAACCGAAATTGGATACCTGATAGGAGCCCACCTTTAGGCACATTGGTCAAACTATCTTTAAGTCATACTAGGGCAGTATGACGGGGTCACGATAAAATACGAATGTATGTGCTGACCCTTAAATAAACTAGCTATAGATAGATAGAGATGCACTCTATATACCTGCATACTTCTCTTATTTAAATTTAGTATATTTATATTTGTCTAAAACTGTAAATTGAAACTGTTATTCGAACGCCTAGTACTTATATTTTCTTGCAAAAGTATACAACCACTGTATTTACATGTTGTCTTGTATATTGATCTAAGGAAATGAACATTATAAGCTTTTATTTCGTTCAAATCCTCTCTCTACTTGTATATCCTGTGCATTCCATACTTAGTCGTCGCGCTCCAGCGCGTTGCCAATTAGTCATCGGAATTATTGCTGTTCATGGCAGCTCTTTTGAGATAACCAAGATTGCATTGTTTATTCCGGCGTTATAAGTTGCCTCATATTGTTCTTGGCATGTTCTTGTTTGCAGTTTTCCTTATTATTCTCGAAACATGGATTGATATAGATATTGGAGGTTTGTATAAACGCGTGCAAATTCAGTTGACATTATTCGTTTCAAAGTTACATGTATTGTTTTGGTACTATAATTTTTGGTACAGATGATTCCTCCTTTTTCCATTCTGGGAGGAATATTAATACGCACCTGTGGCTTGGCCTTTTGGAGGTATTTTGCTGCATAAATGGATGCCATAAGCACTTAAGCTAATTCTTTTATTAAATCTGGTTGTGTTTTTAAACGGCAGATCACAGCATCCATAACATAAAGTACATAATGTAAGTAGAGAGTGGGGAACGGGAGTTAAAGATACATAACGCCTATAACAAACGCGACAATTGCGAAAAATACATACCCTTCACCATAAACAAAAAGCTAAATCTACACATATAATACCTTGGTGCTCCCTTTGGAAAGTCACTTGACCTAATTTAGATCAAGAATGTGAGATATCGAAGACAATTTAAATAATAATTTAAATAATAATATAAATATAATGGGAACAATACTTTTTTACTAGTTTTCTTTATTCTTCGTCTTCTGCTACGACCTTTTGTCATTATAAATTGCTGTGTTACATACCTAATTTTGACATACTTTTCGTGAAACAAAACCTCGCAGCCAGCTGGGAATCCCCGTTATTGCCTGCTATATCGGCGCTTCTATGCCAATCGGTGACACTTTTGGAATAACTTTTTTCAAGGAGACAATAATGTAACAGTAACAGGTAATTAGCATGTGTGCGAGCCTTTTTCCAAAGAATAGAATGGCGTATGCCGTGGTTTACAGTGTATCTTGCATTTATAAATCAACATATAATAATACTGATACTAGCAATAAAAGGAAATGTCAGCTGTTTGGTGAAATCTTACACAAAAGAAACGGAGTATGTAGAGGTTTACAATGCAAGTAGAAACAGATATTGCAGACACCAAGGAAGAAATCAAGGTAGCAGATAATGTAGCAGATGTCTTTCATTTTTTTTTTTTTTTTTTTTTTTTTTTTTTTTTTTTAGATTGGACTACTCGGTAGTTTTCTTAGATTAATACTCAATCAATACCAAATCAAATTCCTAATTATGCTTGCTGCATAATTGCTACCGCTAAAGTAGCAAGCGAAAATTGAAATTTGCATCTGTTCGGCTAGGTATTGCCTCACAAAAGAAACCTAATAAGCAGAGGAAAACAGTTCACATTGCAGTTAAAAAATGATGTAGCAGGCAATAAAGAAGCAAGGAAAGTAGCAAAGAGTCTAGCTGTATGGATTACATGTCATTACTTTTTGATGCTAGGTTATTCCTTGAAAATATAGCCTATAAATTCTGTTTTATTAAAACACATTGTAAAAACAACAACAACAATATGATCAGTCTAAAGTCGCACTTTACGTAGAGTATACAATCAACTAGATGAAAACGTGCAAAGAGGTATGATCTGGCGTATACAAAAATTTGCATAGGGCTATAGTCTAGCCTGATGAAGGATAAAATAGTCCAGTCTAATATCTAGGATAGTCGAAAATATAACTATGAGTATAATCTGTCCTGATGGTAAATAAACTGCTTAAGTCTAAAATATACTTAGTGCTATAATCTGGTGTGATGGGTTATAACAGTGGATACTCCAAAAAGTACCTAGGGTATAATCTGGTCCAAAATATACCGGGGCTATAATCTAGCCTAATGAGATATAATCTAGTCCAAAATATACCGGGGCTATAATCTAGCCTAATAAGATATAATCTAGTCCAAAATATACCGGGGCTATAATCTAGCCTAATGAGATATAATCTAGTCCAAAATATACCGGGGCTATAATCTAGCCTAATAAGATATAATCTAGTCCAAAATATACCGGGGCTATAATCTAGCCTAATGAGATATAATCTAGTCCAAAATATACCGGGGCTATAATCTAGCCTAATAAGATATAATCTAGTCCAAAATATACCGGGGCTATAATCTAGCCTAATAAGATATAATCTAGTCCAAAATATACCGGGGCTATAATCTAGCCTAATAAGATATAATCTAGTCCAAAATATACCGGGGCTATAATCTAGCATAATGAGATATAATCTAGTCCAAAATATACCAGGGCTATAATCTAGCCTAATAAGATATAATCTAGTCCAAAATATACCGGGGCTATAATCTAGCCTAATGAGATATAATCTAGTCCAAAATATACCGGGGCTATAATCTAGCCTAATAAGATATAATCTAGTCCAAAATATACCGGGGCTATAATCTAGCCTAATAAGATA
The DNA here is from genome assembly GCA_007844125.1 of Sinonovacula constricta. Classification (NCBI taxonomy): domain Eukaryota; kingdom Metazoa; phylum Mollusca; class Bivalvia; order Cardiida; family Solecurtidae; genus Sinonovacula; species Sinonovacula constricta. Next base: position 442,971 of record CM017566.1, on the reverse strand, counting down.
TAATCTAGTCCAAAATATACCGGGGCTATAATCTAGCCTAATAAGATATAATCTAGTCCAAAATATACCAGGGCTATAATCTAGCCTAATAAGATATAATCTAGTCCAAAATATACCGGGGCTATAATCTAGCCTAATAAGATATAATCTAGTCCAAAATATACCGGGGCTATAATCTAGCCTAATAAGATATAATCTAGTCCAAAATATACCGGGGCTATAATCTAGCCTAATAAGATATAATCTAATCCAAAATATACCGGGGCTATAATCTAGCCTAATAAGATATTATATAGTCCAAAGTATACTTAGGATTATGTTCTGGTTTCACTGGATATGATCTAATCGACAATTAATCTAAATATGGTTGGGACATAATAAAGTACTTATAGTACTTACTTTGACGACCTGCTGCGAGTGGATGTGGGAGACGAGGGTGTTGTCACACTGGGCATGGTAACTGTATCAAAGGCTATCCTCATACCCATGCGCTGTCTCTCCTCCTGTAATTTCTGAATCTTTAATTTCAGTATGTCCAACGACTTTGCCAGCTCGTCCTTCTCTTCCTCCGTTTTCTGCGACGCTTCCTGAGCCTTCTTGGCCCTATCCTTGGCCACACGAATCTGTCTGGTTGTATTAAGTAGCTGATTCTTGATCTCTTCAATTCTTATGTCCTTCTCTAGGAAGGATTTACGCAATGCAAAAACAAGATCTGGTAGTTCATGTTCTTTGTTGAATTCTCCAAGGTTGTCGTAGCATGTGTCAATGATGTTTTGGAGCTCATGAACTCGACTGACTAGAAGTTGCACTTCCTTCTCTATTCTCTCCAAAGTAATTGTCTCGGGTTGCAAAGTCTTCAGATCCATTTGGTCGCTTTCATCCAGGGAGCCAAGAGGAATCACAGACAAACACAATTTATGAATGTTATACATAGTTCCACCAAACATTCGGGTGTTATTCTGGTTGCTTTCGTTCCCGATATGTCTGCACAAGAAATCCTCGATGGCTTTTTGTTGCGCTTTGTTTATGCGAATCGTGATAGCGAGTTCCTTCAGATAGTCTTTCACCATACGTCGGACATCAGGGCTTACTTCAAGTTTAGCTACGAAAGAAACAAAGACATTTTCGAAATAAGGTAGGGATCCCCGAAGGGGTTAGTTTGGATATGTAGGATTCCCATGCCTACCTAGAAAAGGGGCAGATCCCACAGTGCACAATGATTACAACGTTTCAGTAGTAAAAACTAAATTATATAAATGGACATAGGAAAACACATTCCTTTTATTCTGGCTAATTCATTTACCGGTATCGGCTATAATCTTACTAGAACATAATCGTTATAAGAATATAAGATTACGGCTATAAGCATGTAATAATACATAGTAAATTTAGCATAAATTAACTTTGGAAGTATAGTGTAACTTTATATTCACTCTTCGATCTTTCCTCGGACATGATGATTGTAATACATATACATGTAGACCGCATGCTTCATTGATCGCGCCTGTAAACAGGAACATTAAACGTCGTTTTTAGTTAAACTTGTTCTTCTCCTGCCACACCCAACTTACTTTAACTACATAATTGACAATATTTTAACCCCCTTTCTGGTAAGTATTTGGTATAATAGCAACTGTAGAAATGTTCACTATTTAAACTGTTGAGAACACTTGAGACTGCAACACGCAGATTTAATTGTATCTTATCGATTGACATGAGATTGCGTTAAAGTGCTAGGACACGTTCATAAAATAACCAAATTAAAAATAAAATGAAGAATACATGTAGTTCTTATATTAAGTATATGAAAATACATACATACAGAGGATTTAGCCAATACATTTCATTTATTTTGAAAAATGGAATTATCTGAGTACTGTATATGTTTAAAGCTTTCAGTAAGAAAACGAAGTGATGCAACGCGTGCATAGAAATAGTAGCATAGTTAACCCCGTTTGAACAACCTAAATAATCATTTCAAATTTGGTACAGCAAACACGAATTTGGTAAAGCAAACACGACTTTGGAATAGCATACACACATTTGGTAAAGCATACCCTATGAGGAAAAGAATGACACTTATCGTTCAGTATGCCTTTTGCCGTTATAAGAAACCGAACTGTCCCTTTTATTGCTACAGTTTCTTTAAAGACCATACTTTCTGCGGCGCCTTGGATGTCTCATATCTATGCCATTTCTTGTTTGAAGTTCTCTGCCAATATGAGTTGTCGTTAGCTCTACTCGCTTTATCGTATATATTAAAATTAATTTTGAATTAATTCAATTATGTAAACAATATATCTTTTCTTGTAGAACAATAAAATAAAGCTAAAATCCTAAGAAAAAATGAAATCCGATAAAATATTACACATATATCTATCAAAGAGTTCGTGGATAAATGGGCGATTATCAGTGCAGTCTTTACACTGTCTATCATAGCGCGACGCACCACGCATCCCACGCACCCCCCACCCCTCCCCCACGTTCAAGAGGTTATGGTCGAATAAGTGTGGTCCGGTAAGAAGAAAATAAGAAATTGACCATTGATTTGTGAACGAATTTACTTGTTACATCTTCGTAGCTCTCACCTTTATTTTTTAATGTTTATGTGCTAGTTCTTTAGAAAGAAAGACAAGAGACAGTATGCTATAACATGAATATATAACAAAATGCTCTTTTACTGCAAATATAGAAGGACAAAAAATCCGTTAAAAATACTATCTCTTCCTAAATCTGTCTCGTCCGTCTAAAGGCATTTCAATTAAAGCGCTTGGAAAGCGCTGCTTGAGCAATGTAACTTAAACCCCGTAAGCGATTGAATGTAGGGCTAATAATGGTCAAAATTATTGCGTAGTATAAAGTACAACGCATTTGAAAGCTGTTATTTATTTTGTCAACACTACACCCCTGTGATCTTATGAAAATCCCGCGTACGCCATTCTTTCTCGAAAGCGTGCGGTAACTTTAGACAGATATGCTGAGATGATACGAAAGACCTCTGTCAAAAATAACCTGGCAGTGAGGTACAGCAAATACCTCATTCTAGTAGATAATGGTAGTCAGTGTAATAACAGTCCGCTCCCCGTTTTCACCCTTTCCTCTAGGAGTGATATTCTTGGACGGCATTGTGCATTCATAAATCTGCATTTTATGTATACCTACATCACACAATATAATATCTGAAAATTCTAGTTTGAAAAGAATAGAGTATTAACGTTAACATTTGAAGCATGTCTGATCATAAATGACGCGTCCAGTCTCCTTCGAAACACATATTTATTCTATACACGCATTAATTCCCAAGCATTTTCTGAACACGGTTAGTCAGGGTCAGCAGGCTCAAATCTTCGTGCTTCCGAAATTCAGCTGTCTTATAACTCCGGAATCTATGATACCAATGATAAACATAGGATCGCCGTGAACGGCGACGCAATAACACGGCCTACGTTTAATTACCGTAGTTGCCGATCATTTCTAGCTCCCGTTGGCGGCAATTGTCCACAATCCAAGGGTAATCATCTTGCAGGCACTCCATAAACTTAGTGTACGCTTCTGGTCCACGCTTTGGGATCATGTCCAACAGACGGCCAAACTGCTTTTCCTGGTCTTTCTCGTTCTGTAGAAAGTCAATACTGTTTAACGAATTAGCAAAAACATAGCATCTGCCTCTCAAACACATTGTTGCTTTCAGCACAAAAATACAACTTTCCAGGTAATACAATTCATAATTAATAAGTATGATGAGTATACATGGCCGCTAGTTGGGGTATATGGAGGCGGTTTCAAGAACATGCTCCCCGTGAAAATTTTGTGAATATAGATCGTACGTGGTGTCTTTTCGGGTAATTTCGATTAAACTAGATTTGAAGTTAAAAGTTGTTACCACCATTTACCTAGCAAAACAGGAATCGTACCTAATCATGAGAGACTTCTTAATTTCCAACAGAAAAGCTACTCAAACTCAAGTACCAAGGTGTATCGAACTTTTTTCTGACCCCCCCCCCCCCCCCCCCCTTGATTGCAGCATTTTTCTCAGTACCATTATATTAAAACATGATAACAAGATAATTTCCACTGTAGCACAATGATTTGGTTGCCTTTTTGCTGACTGTCATACATTTATGAAACTTAGCAATTTAATAACATATAGTAAAGGATTTACCATGATCTTCATCTACCTGAACATTAAAAAGCTTATACACAATGTGTGCAGGTGAACACAATTTCCCTGAAGCATAATTGGAACTTTGTGTGCAAATTTTCGCTCACTTATACAGTATTTCCTATTGCATTTTGATAATGGCCTGTCGCATGACAATAGTAACTTGTCACAGTATTTTTTCTAATGGCAATCTATATAAATGAAAATTGTAATGATGCTTCGTATTGCTCTTCGATTATGACTCACCGCATGACGAGATACATATTGTTCCTTTTAGTGGTATAGTGCTACTTGCGACGTTGTAAACAACTGAAACCTCTCACATATCGAAGCAGTTGTGTATACCTGTTGTTTTTGTTTTAAAAACAGTTTTGTTGTAATTTGCTTCTTGACGTACGTATTAAAACAATTAAAAAAGATGTTTGAGTGAACCATTTTACTTTTTGGATACATAAATAACATTTATACTATCTATCGAAATATCTTGAATTAAAAAAGAAGATAACACCAAAATATGTTTAATCTTTATAAATCGTAAACTTTCTCAATGATAGCTGATTAAGGACACACCAGATTGTTCTGTTTTTACAGTTCCGCTCAGTTTGCTTCATCCATTTCACTTGTACGTATGAAGTAAGTTAATTTTAGGAAATAAGACACAAAGATTTTTGTGTACACAATCCAGATGTAAAAATACTTCTATACAAAAAAACTTTGAGAAAAAACAATAAGATACTTGGAGCGAATAAACATACTTCCCTTGTTCCAGAAAAATGTTATCTGAACAATAATTATTTGTGTAATGTGAGACAGCTGCACTTGTGCAATTTGTCTTGTACACTTTAGTTTAATAGTTAATTTTAATAATTTTGGCAATGTTTTTCTCTATATATGTAACATCTTGAAAAAAAACTAATAAATAGTATTGGGTAAATTAAAAAAATAAAATATTAATATCTCTTCCTTCACGTATATTAAGGTTCTGGACCTGTAATGGTGACCTTCCACAATCCTTATAATGATACTGTTTCTTGAATCTGTACTATAAAACACATCGTACGGTCAATTTTTAAGGAAGTTTACCGTTTGTAACTAGAGTTATGTACATTTTTATAAAGTGACCCTTGATTTTCAAAAATACCGTAAATTGTGCTGGAACAAAAAATGAAAAAGTACCATTTTTTCAAATTCTACTGTTCTATATTCAAATTTTAACCAATTTTCCTGTTACACAATCATGTCATGATAAATCAGAACAATAAGATCACACTTTGGTCAAATACTTATAAAAATACAGAACTTTGCATACATGTACCTCCGAGCAAAAATCCGAGTTTTTTTTTTGGTGTGTTTAAAAATTTACTCTATCTATAAAAGCAAATATCTCAAATTTGAAGCTAGCTGGACACATACAACTAGTTTTGCAATATAAACTGCCCATAATATGAGATTTTAAAAGCATTTTAACGTTCCTAATAAAATTTACAGAACTTTGCATACATGTACCCCCGAGCAAAAATCCAAGTTTTTTGGGTGTGTTTAAAAATTAATTCTATCTATAAAAGCAAATATCTCAAGTTTGAAGCTGATCATACCGAGTACCGATGTTTACCGAAGTTAGTTACAGGTCCAGAACCTTAAGGCTATGTAAAATGTAAATTTCACGAGAGTGTAAATCTTACGGCTACACAAAAAGGCGAACATTGCATTGAAGGAAGAAATTTTCTATCGAACTTTTTTTGTGTCGACTATTTCATTCACGTCTGGTGAATGTCGAGACAAAAAGTACTGACTATAAGTATAATATAACGAGTTTAAGAGAATAAAACTTATATCCAATATTGAATAAAACCGAAAAGTCACTAAATCTATTTACCAATTTCATACATTTTTCATATCGTGAATATGGCAAGTAGCTGATTATTACATATTTTTTTATTATTTTGTAAGTATCAGATCGTTAGTAAATACTTGGCGGTATTTTGACAAGTACATTTTGTAGAAGTAGAAATAATTTTGCCACGTTATTATAGAAAATGTTTAACAACAAACTGCAATACAAATGGGGCAGCATATGCCATATAAATTTTACGGCTAATTGTTCGAAAATATCAGATGTCCGTCATTGTATTGCATCAGCTAACTTATTATATTGTTTTAAACATAGATCGGGCGTCTGTGGCATTACTTATTTTCTTGACTTAACTATATGAGAAAAGAAATCAACCGGTCAGTAGTACCCTTGCAGTGGAAGATGCCGAGCACGAAAATGCTTTATTATTCAACCCCTTTGACATTTGGCAAGTTCCATTAGTGTGATTTTCGCCACGCATGCGCCGCGCGGCGTTTAAATGTAATAGTACCTGTAACAGTCCTATGGATGGCGCCATGTTGTTCTATGAACAAATGAAGTGCGGCGATTTCAGGCATTGTGTTTGGTTATTACTTATTTTTGTGATTATCGGAATTAAATTAGATTGTTGTATCTTAAAATGTTGCTGCATCGTTACTTGTCACTTGAAATTGTTCGGTATGTGCATGGCATAATTTGTTTAATTTAAATTGAAATTTGTTACGACTATGTACTATGTACAAGTCAAATGTTATACTCTACTCTGTTGTTTGTATTTGGGCATTTTCGCACGTGTTCAATGGTAATTCGTTATTGTATACAAGTTTACGACAAAAACATTTGACGGCATCGTAAATCTTTTAATAACAAGAAGGTTTTGCTTTTTCTCGGTCGGTTTGTTATTAGTCAAAAATTGTCCATTTGGTGAACAGGACCTCGACGGCGACATTTCATGCTTTGCATCAGTTCTATCTTGTATTGAAGGTATTAAGTCGAACTTAACTTACTTACCAGGAGAACACTGGCCATGGACGGTGTGAAGACATCCTTGTCTCGTAGTTTCTCCACCAGCCCCGGCTCCATTATCACATTATCGGCAAAATATTTCCGTTTTTCCTTCAGTAGTTCCCGGTGTAATTCCTCCATGGAGGCAAGTCGTCTATTCACCTCGCTTACAATTTAGTTCTATGCTCAAGCAAGTGCCCTGTGTTAGGCATACAGACGCAAGAGTTTTTCCAATATTAGGTTTGCAAAGTTGAAGTTGGGGTTTATATGCCCTGTCAAAAAACAAACAAAAACACAAACAACACCCTTTCAATCAGGCAAATCAGTGAGTCAACATCAATAGTATTTTTGCGTTAAAATTTTCCAATTGAGTCAGAAATTTGGAAGTAAAACCTAGTAAATGCCGACATTCTTAAAGAAAATATTAATAATGTTTTTGTTGATGACATATCTGCGAATAAAATACTCTATATGCATATACAAAAATAATACAGAACTGTGTGTAATACTAATCCTAATTGAAATTCCTCTTTTCTACTTAACACTTAACAAAACCAGGGCGCCCGTGGCCAAGTGGTTAGAGTCGCCGTCTTGCAACTCCTCAGCCTTCACCCTCGCGCGTGGGTTCGAGTCCCTGTCGGTATGACAACTTTTTCCAGGAGGTTTTCCAGATGACCTGCGGTGTACCTGTGGTTCTACCCTGACCTAAATCTTGGATCTTCATCTACCAATAATTAGCTGAAGGTCGCCAATATGACCACAACTGTATCGGTGCGAAGTAAAAAACACAACAAAAACAACGACAAAATCAAAAACAAACAAAGGAGAAACAACAACTGATGGTTCGGCTTCAGGCGATTGGTGTTCCCAAGTAAAACCCCCTAAGACTTTGCAATATTTGTGTATGTTGCTTTGCCATCTTAAATTAAAAGAACATACAAACGTTTTAATTACAGTTACCTGTTAAGATGTTCACAGTATGGTAGCGACTCGAGAAACATCCGCTAATCGTTGACAAGCAATGACTGACACATTATCAAGGTACCCAGTACAGAGCTACTTGCATGGGTTTATTATTTATCCTTATACTATTGTAATAGTTGATCAATGGACGCTTCAACATTAAAGGTGGTATCCGACAGTTTGGACAACCATATGCATGTATGTGAAAGTGGAGCACAATACCACACTAGCCATTAACGCATTTCCTATCTGAGTCACGCTGCACATGTAGCTATTTTTAAAGTAAGAAAACCACGGGTAATCCGCTATGACGACGGTATTGTACTGTGTACCAACTGCAATCAAAATCGTCTTATTTAGACTAAAGTTATATATAGACATTATGCAAAATTCCCCTAACATGCGTAATGTTGTGTTAATTGTACTTGACAAAGGCAAACTATATACCACCTCTAAAACAAGCGGCCCAATTTTTAAGTATGTACACCGTTGTGTTATCTGTGAAACGACCTAAGGTTTATCAGATGGCTTGTACACCTATCCAGTAGAGGTAGTCCTGTTATAACAAAAGGCATGTTACTGAAACAAAACAAAACAAAAGCATACATTCAGACATTGAAGATCGCCATATAAGTTTATAGCTGATCATACATACACACGGTGCGAATGTATTATTAGATACACATTGTTGCGTTGACGCTAGAATGCAGATATTGAACTTAACTAAAGAGCATACAAATCGTGTACGACTGGCTTGTTCCTTATTGCTATATATCATTCCGCTTTTAAATCTTATATTGAGGGTATTATAAATCTATCTTATTAAATGGATTTGGCATGTCCTCTGATGAAAATTGTGTAAAATTATTTGATGTAGTCAGTTTTGTCTGAATTTTTTACATCTCCATTTTAACATATGAATTCTTTGCCTCTATTGTATGGTAACTCAAAATATAAATATTTGTCTGTATTTATCTATATGGCCTGGTTTGTCTGCTTTTTAAAATATAATTTTCCTTAAATTTAATTGGCCAAGTGTGTCTGCTTTTTAGTATATAATCAGGGGCGGATCCAGCGGGGAAAGGCGGGAAAAGTCGGTAATGATTATATCAAGGACGAGCTTTGAGTTAATTTTGTACTGCAAAGGAGCATAACTTACTTTTGCCCCGGCAAAGGTACCTCTGGATCCGCTCCTGTTATAACAACAATAAAAGTTGTTTATAGTATATGACCAGCTTTGTCTGCTTTATAGTAAGTTTAAAAAAATTTAAGTCATTTTCTGTAAATGATCTGCAGTTGAGCGCTTTTTAAAGTGTCTTAATGTATATTTAATGTAATTCAATTAATATAACCAGGTTTGTTTGCTTTTAAGTGTGTTCTTTTTTTAATTGTGACTTTACAGTTTTCTAATGGCTTGTCTGCTTTTTAAATACAAGTATTACAGTATTTTAATACAAGACTCCAGGTTTGTCTGCTTATTAGTGTTTTTAAAATACTGATATTAAAAAATTTAAATGTATATATCCAGGCTTGTCTGCTTTTTAGTGTTTTTTTTTTTTTTTTTTTAATACTTATATTTATGTATGTAATCGGTAAACCCACACCACTTAACTCCGCATACCGTTTAAGTCTAATAGTATAGGCGGAGTTATGGTGCTATGTGGGCGGGGTTAAACGCGTATCAAAATACCAACATCGACCGAAACGTACAGAAAAGGACAAATGTCCCTTATAATTTAATGATAACATCAATCCGGTAAAACAGAAACAAGAATTGAAATGTTGACAGGCCAAACTACCTATATAAATCAATTTTGTGGAATGCGTGTAAGTATAAGACTTTTAGATGTTTTACTAATCAAAAAGTGCACTTGTTAGGGTCTGTATTTGTACATTTTCATCGCTCACTAATATTACCAACCAACTGTTTACATTGGATGAAACAAAGCATATATTTACAGATGCAAGTAAAATGTTAAGAAACTTTTGAACATCTTCATCAAACATTCTGTTTGATATCATGATAATCCTAGTTTGTGAGTTTGTGACCAGAAGGAAATAGCCCTTTTTTAGACAACAGTAAATGTGTCAGAATTTCTGCTTTGCTCCGTGCATCATTATTGTATTGTTTTTTATTTAGTCACAAGTATTTGATGCTTAACATCCCTACAATATCATGAGAAATGTATACAGTATGTTTACAGATGAATACCCATGTTTTCATTTATATGCTCACCAGAGATCTTGCTATGAGTTAGCGCTCTTTCTTGGTGTTTATTGGTATCGGTCCTGGTTCTAAATGATTAGCTCAGCAAACTGTAATAACAAAAACAACACATACTTAAAAGCAGTCACATCTGGCCATATAAAATTAATTCTTTAATATCAGTATTATAAAAACAATATAAAGCAGACAATCCTGGATATAATCATTGAAAAACCTTAATATAAATAATAAAAAGAAGACAAACATGGTCTGGTCTTTAATACTAGTATTTTAAAAACACTAAAAAGCAGACACTCTTAGGTATATTTATTAAAATACATTTATATCTGTATTTAAAAACACTAAAAAGTAGACAGACCTGACCTAATGCATTAAAGACTTTAATATCATTATTTTAAAAACACTAACAAGCTGGCAAACTTGGACATCTTGTATTAAATTTACCGTAATATCAGTATTTAAAAAACACAAAAAGCAGACAAACAAGGACATTTTCAGTGAACGGTCTTAATATCAGCATGGCCATTATAAACCCCACACAATTTATGTCAGGTATCTGAAGGATAACAAAGTGTCACGTATGGCCATTATAAACCCCACACCATTTATGTCAGGTATCTGAAGGATTACAAAGTGTCACGTATGGCCATTATAAACCCCACACCATTTATGTCAGGTATCTGAAGGATTACAAAGTGTCACGTATGACCATTATAAACCCCACACCATTTATGTCAGGTATCTGAAGGATTACAAAGTGTCACGTATGGCCATTATAAACCCCACACCATTTATGTCAGGTATCTGAAGGATAACAAAGTGTCACGTATGGCCATTATAAACCCCACACCATTTATGTCAGGTATCTGAAGGATAACATAGTGTCACGTATGGCCATTATAAACCCCACACCATTTATGTCAGGTATCTGAAGGATTACAAGTGTCACGTATGGCCATTATAAACCCCACACCATTTATGTCAGGTATCTGAAGGATAACAAAGTGTCACGTATGGCCATTATAACCCCAACACCATTTATGTCAGGTATCTGAAGGATACAAAGTGTCACGTATGGCCATTATAAACCCCACACCATTTATGTCAGGTATCTGAAGGATTACAAAGTGTCACGTATGGCCATTATAAACCCCACACCATTTATGTCAGGTATCTGAAGGATAACAAAGTGTCACGTATGGCCATTATAAACCCCACACCATTTATGTCAGGTATCTGAAGGATTACATAGTGTCACGTATGGCCATTATAAACCCCACACCATTTATGTCAGGTATCTGAAGGATAACAAAGTGTCACGTATGGCCATTATAAACCCCACACCATTTATGTCAGGTATCTGAAGGATAACAAAGTGTCACTCATGGTCATCGATTAAATGTGATATCCGACAGTTTGGACCAGATTTCTCTTTCTCGAAGAACCAAATAAATTATTATCTCCTGAAAAGATCAAGAAATATGAAGATTATTGATGACCTACAGCCATGTGAAAAGTGAATCATAACGCATTACTTCTCATTGAAAATCTGTGTTTCCTATCTAAGTCACGCTGCACAGTCAGCTATTTTTAAGAAAGCCACGTGACCTGTAACATTATATAATCCATCCACTGTATTGCCATTATAATCCACTTACCATTTAAGTCAGGTGATGACTTATGTATTTAGGGCCTTGTATTCTCAATATAATCCACTTATCATCTAAGTCAATATGATTTTTTTTTGTACAAATGGCCTCGTATTGCTATTACAATCCGCGCACCATTTAAGTCTTCCTTACATTGCAATTTCGAATTTCTCACTGCAAAAGCGGTTATGCTTTGTTTATGGGGTCATTTTTCAGGATTTCTTGGTTCATATTCTGTTTGTATTTGTCACATTAGGATAATATACATAGTGAAGAATTGATAGAATCAGTAATGTATAAAACATTAAGTTGAAAACGGCAAAATTAACTATATTGATGACATATTACATCACATTTTTAAATGCGATCAAAGCTGACGTCGTTAATATTTGTTAAAAACAAACAGTGCATATTCACTGTATTTCGAATGTTTTGATTTCTTTGCCATACGTTTTGTCAATAGAGAATTTAGGGAATAAACAAACATGAACTTATGTGTTAAATTGATGTTGAAAATGTCAGAAGATAGCACCAGTTCTTTAATGCAGACAACGAAGTTCTTAACATCTTAACAACGAGTTGCAAAAACGTACACAATATTTACCCACATTAAATGGTGTGTGGCTTATTATTGACTTCCGGGACGATGTACAACCTTTTACCCACATGGCACAAAAGGTGTATGATTTTTATGGTCATATGTGACACGATGTAAGCCGTTTACTCAACTCACTTAAATCATCTGGTACTTTTAGCGGTCATATTGGTCTCTTGTACAGTTTTCAATATTTCTTGCCTGATTTAATTGGAGTATGACCGTAAGTGGTAATACAGGACACTATATTTACACTTTACTCAACGGACTTAAATGAAGTGCTGCTTTAAAAGTATTATGATGCACTATGTACACCTTTTACCCAACAGACTTAAATGGTGTGCGGCTTTTAAAGTAATATGGTGCACTATGTACACCTTTTACCCAACAGACTTAAATGGTGTGCGGCTTTTAAAGTAATATGGTGCACTATGTACACCTTTTACCCAACAGACTTAAATGGTGTGCGGCTTTTAAAGTAATATGGTGCACTATGTACACCTTTTACCCAACAGACTTAAATGGTGTGCGGCTTTTAAAGTAATATGGTGCACTATGTACACCTTTTACCAACAGACTTAAATGGTGTGCGGCTTTTAAAGTAATATGGTGCACTATGTACACCTTTTACCCAACAGACTTAAATGGTGTGCGGCTTTTAAAGTAATATGGTGCACTATGTACACCTTTTACTCAACAGACTTAAATGGTGTGCGGCTTTTAAAGTAATATGGTGCACTGTGTACACCTTTTACCCAACAGACTTAAATGGTGTGCGGCTTTTAAAGTAATATGGTGCACTATGTACACCTTTTACCTCAACAGACTTAAATGGTGTGCGGCTTTTAAAGTAATATGGTGCACTGTGTACACCTTTTACCCAACAGACTTAAATGGTGTGCGGCTTTTAAAGTAATATGGTGCACTATGTACACCTTTTACTCAACAGACTTAAATGGTGTGCGGCTTTTAAAGTAATATGGTGGCACTATGTACACCTTTTACTCAACAGACTTTAAATGGGTGTGCGGCTTTTAAAGTAATATGGGGCACTTGTAAATTACACCTTTTTAACTCAACAGACTTAAATGGTGTGCGGCTTTTAAAGTAATATGGGTGCACTGTGTACACCTTTTACTCAACAGACTTAAATGGTGTGCGGCTTTTAAAGTAATATGGTGCACTGTGTACACCTTTTACCCAACAGACTTAAATGGTGTGCGGCTTTTAAAGTAATATGGTGCACTATGTACACCTTTTACTCAACAGACTTAAATGGTGTGCGGCTTTTAAAGTAATATGGTGCACTATGTACACCTTTTACTCAACAGACTTAAATGGTGTGCGGCTTTTAAAGTAATATGGTGCACTGTGTACACATTTTAACCAACAGACTTAAATGGTGTGCGGCTTTTAAAGTAATATGGTGCACTGTGTACACCTTTTACCCAACAGACTTAAATGGTGTGCGGCTTTTAAAAAAATATCGGGCACTGTGTACACCTTTTACTCAACAGACTTAAATGGTGTGCGGCTTTTAAAGTAATATGGTGCACTGTGTACACATTTTACCCAGCAGACTTAAATGGTGTGCGGCTTTTAAAGTAATATGGTGCACTGTGTACACCTTTTACCCAACAGACTTAAATGGTGTGCGGCTTTTAAAGTAATATGGTGCACTATGTACACCTTTTACCCAACAGACTTAAATGGTGTGCGGCTTTTAAAGTAATATGGTGCACTGTGTACACCTTTTACCCAACAGACTTAAATGGTGTGCGGCTTTTAAAGTAATATGGTGCACTATGTACACCTTTTACCCAACAGACTTAAATGGTGTGCGGCTTTTAAAGTAATATGGTGCACTATGTACACCTTTTACCCAACAGACTTAAATGGTGTGCGGCTTTTAAAGTAATATGGGGCACTATGTACACCTTTTACCCAACAGACTTAAATGGTGTGCGGCTTTTAAGTAATATGGGGCACTATGCAACCTTTTACCCAACAGACTTAAATGGTGTGCGGCTTTTAAAGTAATATGATGCACTATGTACACCTTTACCCAACATGACTTAAATGGTGTGCGGCTTTTAAAGTAATATGGGGCACTATGTACACTTTTTACCCAACAGACTTAAATGGTGTGCGGCTTTTAAAGTAATATGGTGCACTATGTACACCTTTTACCCAACAACTTAAAATGGTGCGCGGCTTTTAAAGTAATATGGGGCACTATGTACACATTTTACCCAACAGACTTAAATGGTGTGCGGCTTTTAAAGTAATATGGGGCACTATGTACACATTTTACCCAACAGACTTAAATGGTGTGCGGCTTTTAAAGTAATATGGGGCACTATGTACACCTTTTACCCAACTGACTTAAATGGTGTGCGGCTTTTAAAGTAATATGGGGCACTATGTACACATTTTACCCAACAGACTTAAATGGTGCGCGGCTTTTAAAGTAATATGGGGCACTATGTACACATTTTACCCAACAGACTTAAATGGTGCGCGGCTTTTAAAGTAATATGGGGCACTATGTACACATTTTACCCAACAGACTTAAATGGTGCGCGGATTTTAAAGTAATATGGGGCACTATGTACACCTTTTACCCAACTGACTTAAATGGTGTGCGGCTTTTAAAGTAATATGGGGCATGTACATATTTTACCCAACAGACTTAAATGGTGTGCGGCTTTTAAAGTAATATGGGGCACTATGTACACCTTTTACCCAACTGACTTAAATGGTGTGCGGCTTTTAAAGTAGTATGTAGCACTTTGTACATATTTTACCCAACAGACTTAAATGGTGTGCGGCTTTTAAAGTAATATGGGGCATGTACATATTTTACCCAACAGACTTAAATGGTGTGCGGCTTTTAAAGTAGTATGTATCACTTTGTACATCTTTTACCCAACAGACTTAAATGGTGTGCGGCTTTTAAGTAATATGGGGCATGTACATCTTTTACTCAACGGACTTAAATGGTGTGCGGCTTTTAAAGTAATATGGGGCACTTTATACACCGTTTACCCAACAAACTTAAATGGTGTGCGGCTTTTAAAGTAATATGGGGCACTATGTACACCTTTTACCCAACAGACTTAAATGGTGTGCGGCTTTTAAAGTAGTATGTAGCACTTTGTACATATTTTACCCAACAGACTTAAAATGGTGTGTGGCTTTTAGAGAAAATTGGTACACTATGTACATCTTTTACACAACAGACCTAAAATGGTGTGCGGTGAGTAACATCAGGCACTTTGTACACCTTTTACCCGACAGACTTAAATGGTGTGCGGCTTTCTAAGTAGCATGGGGCACTATGCACACCTTTTACACAATAGCCTTAAAAGGGTGTGCGGCTTGTTTATGTAATATGGTTCGCTATGTACACCAGTGTGCAGCCACAAAATACCGTTAAATATACTTTTCACATTCCACAAAGTTGATTTATATAGGTAGTTTGCCTGTCACTATTTCAATTCTTGTTTCTGTTTTACCGGATTTATGTTATCATTAAATTATAAGGGACATTTAAAACTTTGTCCTTTTCTGTACATTTCGGTCGATGTCGGTATTTGGATACGCGTTTAACCACGCCCACATAGCACCATGACTCTGCCTATACTTCTAGACTTAAACGATTACAAACTACATGTACCAATAACAGTAAAGCAGACAAAATGTGGCAGAAACACTTAACTACTTCAAAACTAGTAGGTGAAATGCAAAAAAAGTGAAAAGGCATCAGCATATTTAAAACTCTCAACATACATGGACCAGTTTTAAATGCGCTAAAACGAACAAAAAACAATAAATATGCAGAATCAAACGACCCACTAATAAAACAGGCAGATACAATTTACAAGCTATCCGGCAATAATTATACTGAACCCTAGTAAGTCCATGTCTTTGTCTTTTATAAAATGTGATTATGTGTTTTTTAAAGCAAAACTTAATATATTGCTGTAGTTGATTTTATAGTTATTCAACAAAGGCGAGTACATATATTTCAATGAAAAGCTGAATTGTATGCGTTTAATTTACCTTTGTCTGCTTTTTGTGAAATCCGGCTATCTAATGCTAACCCACAAGTTAAGTGGCGATACTTTAAACAACGCTAGATTGTAGAAGTATGATTCTTTATCAGAATAATTCACGCTTTAATATAAAGTTACATTATGTTCATATAAATAAAGATTATAAGTTATGTAAAGTGAATAGTTAAGTGTATATTTGTCTTAATAAAACAAAGAACTAACAGCAAACATCTTGAAATCGTGTTCTATTCTGATATAGAATCATACTATAATTAAATGGAAAACATTGTCATTACATTCATTCGTTTTATCACTTTGTAAGTTATCGATTGAGTGGTAACATTTTCGTAAGTATTTGTCATTGTATTCGGCCATTTAATAATTGAACGAGAACAATATTAAAAGCACGCATATGTTTTTATGTATCATATTCTAATTCAAAGCGAATATTTAAAGAACAAACATGCACCCGTCAGTTAAAAATGAAAATAATAAACATCATTCGTTCGCGAATCGTCAATTAAGCTTATAAATTCAACAGTGAAATAATATTTGTTTAAACTTCAGTAGTTCATGTTTGTGAAGTAATTAAGCTTAAATCACGTACTTAATGTTACGCCATGTTTCACTTTCATGATTGTCGCAATTCTACTTCAGGATTTCGCGTTTGTGAATTTTTGAAGGAGAATCGTAAAATTTAAAATATGAAATTCCAAAACAGATAACGTTTGAACTGTGTACTGAACGTAGTTCGTGCTTAAAAGATAGAGATTACACATAAAGCTTATATATAAGGCAGTAAGATTTGCATGATAGAACTTTTCCGTTTCTATGTTTTCACAGAAATGATTTATGTACGTTGTAGGTAGGTACTTGTCATATTTACCTCATGACATTATGTTAATTGTTCCTGAAATGATTGTCAATATAATATCATGCACAGTTATGTATAGTACATAGCACGTATAGAACCATTATTGTAGAATGTCCTCGAATTAGCCAGAAGCTTCTTGATTGGTAAGATAGCATTATATTACAAAGCGGCATTTAAATAAACTTTCCAGACACCGGAGATAAATTTCATCAATTAAACCCGGGATTCAGTTTTTGTCTACATATCTTAATCATCTATATAAACACTGCCTTACGTTATCCTACACAAATCTCCCATTAACTATCACACATTAAACTTATGCTTATCCCGAACTGAAAGACGAAATGAAAGACGTTTAAACGGTTTAAAGCGAAGTTGGTGGTATGCATTTAGCAACTCGTACACAAATACATTCAAACAACTATAAGAGTTATAACCCATGAAATATGACTTTTGTTAACAGGTTTTGGATATCTGAACGAACATCTTAGAAATGTAGTACAATTTTTGTCCCAAAATGTTGTGATTGTGAGTAGTGAACACTGGTACTATCTTTATTATTATAGTTGTAGTTTTCTCCCATCAGATATGCTTCATTTTCTGCTCAGTGTAAGAAATGTTTCTGTATGAAAAACGGTTGTTTCACTTTTTGAATATAAATCTCCTTAGATGGTGCTTTTTAAATATTATTTTAAACCCCCCATAGGATGTAGGATGCCGTAGATACATGTATATATATATATATATATATATATATATATATATATATATATATATATATATATATATATATATATATATATATATATATATATATATATATATATATATATAAGGTCCATTTGAAAGTTGCCACGCTTGTTGTAGCTGTAGTGTAATCAGTCTTGAACTTTTTTATAATGTATAATACACAATGTGTAAAATGACGTGTCATAGAAAAAGGTTAATCGCTCCTTTTTTAATGAATATTAAGCATACACACCAAGACAAAAATGAACTATTGAAAAATGAAAGAAATAAATGTTATATCTGCAAAAAAGTGCAGTGTTATCAATGTTATATTTATTCGGGGATAGCAATGTCGAGCCGTGGCTGTCGATCGTGGTTAAGGTATCTTGAACAAAAGGAGATTAAATATACATGTGTTTCGATATTTTGTATTATGATTTTTTCGTACAGAGTTCTTTTTTATCATTGATGTTTATTATGCTTTAAAAATAAAAAAGATTCTAGCAGAAGTCGATATTGTACGCCGAATGGCCTCCGTTTCCTCGGCATGTGAACGTGCTTTTCTGATCATCGTATGCGTAGCTGTAGGCGTCTGGGCATGCGTTCTTGAAGGTTCGGGCGTAAGCAAAGTAGGGACATGTCTGTGGAGTGTTGTAACTGCCCCGGCAGCAGAATTGGTCTGAGTTGAAGGCTAGGCAAGCACTCTTACAAGCCACAACACCACCAGTGCCGTATTGCTGCCGATAGAAAGAAATCAACGTGTCAACGTGTTAATTTATATAGACTTAAAATGTTAAAAATCCTAATAAACGAAAGAGTACACCAATATTTTGGTATATGGATACGCTTTAGCTGTTATGATATAATAGTGGTTTTTTATTGCGACGATGTTTATTATAATGTGTCATTGTATTGACATTGAAAAACGGAAAGAAAAAATGTTAGTGACGATAAACATTGATGATAAAACACTACTACAAGTACTACAGCTAATACTCTTGATCCCCTTTGTGCTTCACACAACAGCTCTTACTCTTGTTCCCCATACTGCGTTCCCCATACTGCTTCACACAACAGCTCTTACTCTTGTTCCCCATACTGCTTTACACAACAGCTCTTACTTTTGTTCCCCATACTGCTTCACACAACAGCTCTTACTCTTGTTCCCCATACTGCTTTACACAAAAGCTCTTACTTTTGTTCCCCATACTGCTTTACACAACAGCTCTTACTCTTGTTTCCCATACTGCTTTACACAACAGCTCTTTTTCTTGTTTCCCATACTGCTTTACACAACAGCTCTTACTCTTGTTCCCCATACTGCTTCACACAACAGCTCTTACTCTTATTTTCCATACTGCTTTACACAACAGCTCTTACTTTTGTTTCCCATACTGCTTCACACAACAGCTCTTACTCTTGTTTCCCATACTGCTTCACACAACAGCTCTTATTCTTGTTTTCCATACTGCTTTACACAACAGCTCTTTTTCTTGTTTCCCATACTGCTTTACACAACAGCTCTTATTCTTGTTTCCCATACTGCTTTACACAACAGCTCTTTTTCTTGTTTCCCATACTGCTTTACACAACAGCTCTTATTCTTGTTTTCCATACTGCTTTACACAACAGCTCTTTTTCTTGTTTCCCATACTGCTTTACACAACAGCTCTTTTTCTTGTTTCCCATACTGCTTTACACAACAGCTCTTATTCTTGTTTTCCATACTGCTTTACACAACAGCTCTTTTTCTTGTTTCCTATACTGCTTTACACAACAGCTCTTATTCTTGTTTCCCATACTGCTTTACACAACAGCTCTTTTTCTTGTTTCCCATACTGCTTTACACAACAGCTCTTATTCTTGTTTTCCATACTGCTTTACACAACAGCTCTTTTTCTTGTTTCCCATACTGCTTTACACAACAGCTCTTTTTCTTGTTTCCCATACTGCTTTACACAACGGCTCTTATTCTTGTTTTCCATACTGCTTTACACAACAGCTCTTTTTCTTGTTTTCCATACTGCTTCACACAACAGCTCTTACTCTTGTTTCCCATACTGCTTTACACAACAGCTCTTTTTCTTGTTTCCCATACTGCTTCACACAACAGCTCTTACTCTTGTCCCCCATACTGCTTCACACTACAGCTCTTACTCTTGTTTTCCATACTGCTTTACACAACAGCTCTTACTCTTGTTCCCCATACTGCTTCACACAACAGCTCTTACTCTTGTTTTCCATACTGCTTCACACAACATCTCTTACTTTTGTTCCCCATACTGCTTTACACAACAGCTCTTACTCTTGTTTCCTATACTGCTTTACACAACAGCTCTTATTCTTGTTTCCCATACTGCTTTACGCAACAGCTCTTACTTTTGTTTCCCATACTGATTTACACAACAGCTCTTATTCTTGTTTCCCATACTGCTTCACACAACAGCTCTTACTCTTGTTTCCCATACTGCTTCACACAACAGCTCTTACTCTTGTTCCCCATACTGCTTTACACAACAGCTCTTACTTTTGTCTCCCATACTGCTTCACACAACAGCTCTTACTTTTGTTTCCCATACTGCTTTACACAACAGCTCTTACTCTTGTTCCCCATAATGCTTCACACAACAGCTCTTACTCTTGTTCCCCATACTGCTTTACACAACAGCTCTTACTTTTGTTTCCCATAATGCTTCACACAACAGCTCTTACTTTTGTTCCCCATACTGCTTCACACATCAGCTCTTACTTTTGTTTCCCATACTGCTTCACACAACAGCTCTTACTCTTGTTTCCCATACTGCTTCACACAACAGCTCTTACTTTTGTTTCCCATACTGCTTCACACAACAGCTCTTACTTTTGTTTCCCATACTGCTTCACACAACAGCTCTTACTCTTGTTCCCCATACTGCTTCACCACTTTCTACTACTCATTTTCCGGTCTCGTCTGCAACGTCGCATCTTTCTCGATGAATTCGCGAAAGAAAAAAAATGAACCAAGTCACGTCACGAAAGTATATGACGACTGTGTTATCGTTTGTTCTCCGACAAGTTTATCCAAACATGAAGGAATCGTTAAGACCTTCGGAACTCTGGATATAGCTGATAGTAACGTTATTGAAAAATGTTAAAATGGCAAATTGAAATTTATATGGCAGGTTTGACATCCAGTGGTTCTAGGAGACTAGACAATGCAGTGCAGAGTGTTATGACGATTCTTACAAGGAACCGGATACGGTATCCTTGATGTAAGTTCCAGGTAGTAGGCTAGTACCATAGACTACGACGTCAGTTCCTACACTTCCTGACAAACTATCTAGAAGTATGTGATTGCGGACAGTTTACAGACCTTCAACTAATGGCACCGTTGCATTGCGGTAGGAAAATCAGAGAGTGGGGCAAAAGCAGAGTTTAGGAAAAAGTTGAGTCAATGTACTCACCTGAACCGTAGGCAGTCAGAAAAAGAGGAAAAAAATACTATTCATATGGAAAGGTCCCAATGACGAAAAACCGGGCACGTTAACCGTGTGACAAAGTCAACATTGGATGCTGAATGCGCCCCATTGCCATCCTAGGTAGCGGAAACAACTGCGAAGGCAAACATTGATGAATTCTTTTTTCGATTCAGATTCTCTCTCCCTATCCAGCTATTTCCGGAGGTCTTAACGTCGAATTCACACTGATCGAAGTACTTTTCATAGTTTACAGATCTATATTGCTAAAACGGCGGCTTTAAGGGCCATTGGCAAAGAGACAAATAGGGCGTTTTAGTCGAATTGTTGTACCGGAATTATCTTTTAAGCTCTGTTAAAACATGAAGGAAATCCACAACACAACCAGAAACACACAGATAAGTATAAGCCTGAATGTATTGGACATAAGAATGAAGTCGTATCTGGCTTGACAGTGAAATATTTATCGGTTAGAGGATAAGCGTTCTGCTTACCCATGGTAGTGCAGATAGTCCATCGCATTATTTGTTACTTATTGTTTTAGCGACCCTCTTTCAACACATCCATTTGTGTATAACCAAAATGAAGTGTTACAACTGTTATCTTACAGTTTTATTGAGGAATTTGACTAAGAAATAATTGCATTGGAACTAGACTAAGCAAAGCAATGAACCACTGAACGTGCAAATAAAAAACTGACATGTACTGAAGTCCTTTAAAGTTTTACCCAAATATAGATCAACATGCTTCAAGTTGGCATTAGTATAGGTTAAGGTGCGGCCTTTCTCAAAGATGAGCGCCTGTCTGAGGTTGCTACCAGATTGTTGAAACGAGCTGAAAGAAACTGCACACAAAACTACACACAAAATTCAGTGCTGAATAACAAATAAATAAATTAATTAATTGAATAAATACATAAATACACCAATGCACGCTGGATTTAATCGAGAATGATCATATGCCATTAGAAGGATTCTGGTTGAAACCTTAAACAAAGCACCAAAACAAAAACAAAATATTTAGGTATGTCAAAGGATCAGAACTGATCATCTAAGACAGACGGGGTCTTTCATGTACTATGTCGGATTACAAGCAGTCATAAATATGTTGTCTGTCAGGTGTTCAGTTGTTGTACTTAGTTAATCACTGGCTTATTTAATAAAGATGTGTTCTATGCTATTATGCTACAATGCTACTATTTGAAGAATAGAGATCCCCTCCCAGTACATAATCACATTTCCAGTAAGCAATCAAAACAAACATCTTCTAAACCTTCTTTTACACATGTTACAACTCCTCTTGCAAGTATTATAACTCATACAACTTCTCTTCCGCTTACATCTTTTCACTTTCTTTTCCCTTTTCCTCCTACTACTTCTCCCACTACTGCTGCTAATTCCTCATCCTACTTCTGCTACAACTGCTTCTTCTTATACTAACACTATTCTTTTTACTGCAACAAGACCTATTGCTACAACTCAAACTATCAAAACTCTTCCTTATCTACCCCTTGCTTGCAACTACTTTTTCACTGATAAAATTCTCATTCTTTTGCTACTATTGCTCTTTATCCTACCAATATACATGTTATAGCATTACCATGTCTTCACTACTACTACATTAGCTCCTACTACAAACTACTTACGGCTACAGCTTATTCTCCTACCGCTACAATATCTAATGCTATAACAAGCCCTACTATAAAGCCTCTTAGACCTACTAATACAACTTCTCATATGCAGCAACTTCTCATACCACTTATACAACTCTTCAACATCTACAATTCCTTCTACCTCTAAAATGTTCCGACTACTGGTACAACACCTACTACAACTCATTTTTTATATTCTCATTATCATAACATTGCGTCAAATCCCCCGCTTCCTCCTAATACTACCCCCCCCCCCCCCCCCCCCCCTACTCACTCCTGCTAATAATAATGATAAATTATAATGTAAGATTGTACTGACCTTCAGTTCATTGGGGCAGATGGTGTTAAGGTCAGTAGTACAGCCGGCGGTACCGCAGTAGTAATGTCCGTGATTGGCTGTGTCGTGGGTACCTTGGGTGGGATACATGCGCATTTTAAGGTTGTATCCGTCCACAAGACTCACGTCGTAAAAATCCTGATTGCCTGCTCCGTCAAACGTGATCTCTGCCAGGGTCGCTACCAACAGTTTAGCTCTTATAAATGCTCCACGTTTATATATTAACAATAAATTATTTGTATTTATTTGTAAATATTGTATTTACCTAAGTTTTTGCATCTATTTGCGTAGGTAAATAAACCCATTTATAGAAATTTAATCGCACATGATGGACATACTGAGACTTAAAAGCTGGTCACTTAGGGTTTTTAGATTGCGTTAAATGGGCCATACATGCTTACCTCAAGAACACAAAACTTAACTTAGCATGCGGTTAGCATAGGAGTTGTTGTAGCAGTTGTTAACGAAACAGTTGTGGCAGTAATAGGAGGAGGAGGAATCGTAGTAGGAAGCCTATTACCAATAGTAGAAGCAGTAATAATAGGTATAAATACAAACATTCAGACAGAACAAGCATAAACAGGCAAAACCAAACACAAACCTATAAATATAAAGACAAACATATATAACACATTATCCGATGCCATGATTCTTTACCGCTAAAATGCTTCCTCAGTCCCAAAAGATAATTCCATTACATGGAAGTTTGCCTTCTGGCACAGACACACAACTCCTTGCTAGTTGATTTATTTTACGTATGCCTCCTGTTCCGTTATTAGTACTGGCGATATACATCACGTAACGTTATACTGGAGCCTGTCGTAACCCGACCACACAATGCTAGGACCTCTGCTGCCCATCATAGACGTCGGTACACAATACGTTTGTTGGCGAAGGAACTTTCTTGATGGTTACCACCCAGGACAGAGGGTTTACAAAAACAATTACACGCCACGTGTTCACGACGAAGACGAGTCAAGAGTTATATGGATAGCTGGATGAAGTCTACAAGCCTGGTAAGAAATTATCTTTTCCTGGCTTCGCTCACCCTAGATACAACCAATTTTTTTCATACGGGATCGGTCATCCAACGGTAAAAGAACCAATAGACACTGATAAGAATGTGTTAAGTATGCCGAGATTCTAACAAACTCTTGTTCAGGTCTTCTTATGTCTCTTCCGGCAGCCTCGCTGCCCTCTCTTTACGGATTTCTTTCTTCATGACTTTAAACTTTTATTTTATTATCTCATTTAGCACAAGAGCCTTTAAAACGAAAGCTGAGATAGAGTTGAGCTTCAACCGTGCGATGGTTTCAGTTTGCTGGTGCTTACTACACTTAACACCTAATCACGCAAAGCAATTGTTAAAGTTATGAGTAAATACCTATTTATGCCGAAAAAGCCAAAAAGGGAGCGAAAGAGACCACACAATTATCTAGCGTTAGGCATCCCATCCCATTTCTCGGCAAAGCTGGCCCTCCTATTTACTGGTGGTATTATTATAATTCGGAAATGATCGGAAACCCTGCATCATTTGCTCCACCATACTACCACACAATTTCCTGGCGGTATTACCCCGCTCCGCAACACTGAAGTCTGTCGAACCACCATACTATCACACATTTTCCTGGCGTTATCAGCCCATCACGATCCGATACAATACAATCTGACGTTCCACGACTAATACCATACAATTACCTGGTGGTATTCCCCCCGCTCCGTTGCACTGCAGCTTGCCGCCTCCACAGTCTCCAGTCTCACAACTTGCCCCACCACACCCAGTCCTCCCCCAGACACGTCCAGACCAGTGATCCTGTACCGTGATGGTCTGTTGCTGACCGGACAACAGACGGAAACCGCCGGCTGGAAGTGCAACATTGTGAAAACATATAATTGTTGATGTTATATTATTCAGAATTGACGTAATAGAGTTGAATTCTAAGATTTTGATAAACATGAATTTGACCTAACTACAATAACCGGATTATTGCAATATATCGTTTGACTACCAGCACTTTTGCAATTAAATTGGGAAGGAAATATTAGGTCCTTCTTATATATGATAATTAGGAGGAGGAAAACATACTGACCATGATTTGCTGGAGGCAGTACACCGACCCATATCTCCTTGCCGCAATTGTTGCGCACATGAATTTGATGGTTGGCCGCCACGAGGCCAAGCACACATGCGAGTAAACAGGTAGCCAGCATCTAAGGAAATAAAACCGTTATGTTCCAAAAGATGCTTCTATGACATGCATATGTTGGTAAGCAGCATTCGGGCTTTAAAAAAAATCTGCAGTTAGGTATTTATATATGTACTATTACAATCACGAACACGTGCATAGTTAACCTATCAGAGGCGTCATTTATTTGTGCAAGACGATGCACGTACAGCAAAACCACCAGCTGCGAATTTCCTATTTAGAACACCTGGCAGGTAATCTTTTTACTCTAGATGTTGCTTACAAAAACAGATGCATGGTAAGATCGTGAAACGTGTCAATTGCTTGTTCCAGCAGCGACAATTCCACAACGATAGAAGGTTTTAATTATCTGATGCCTCTACAGATTGTGCCAGTAGTGGCAATCATGGTTTTATCTAATGGAGTATCATCTGATTGTTCCATATAGCACAAACAGATGCATGCTTAGACGATATGAAGCATCATCTGCATGTTCCAGATGTTGTTAGCACCAACAGATGCATGATTAGAAGATGTGAAACATCGTCTGTTTGTTCCAGCTGTTGCTAGTACAAACACATACATGGTTAAAGCATGTGAAGCATAATCCGATTGTTCCAGCTGTTAAAAGCTGTTGCTGTTGCTAGTAAACACATATACGGTTAGAATATGTGAACCATTATCTGATTGTTCCAGCAGTTGCCGTCTGTTGCTAGTATAAACACATGCATCAGTTGAACATGTGAAGCAACGTCGTATTTTTCAGCTGTTGTTAACTGTTGCTAGTTCACACACATGGGTTGAACATATGACACATCGTCGGCTTGTTTAGCTTTTGCTAGCACAAACACATACGTGGTAAGAACACGTGAAGCATTATCTGATTGTCCAGCTGTTGCTAGTTCAAACACATATATGGTAAGAACATAGGAACCATCATCTGAATTTTCCAGCTGTTGAAGCACAAACATATACATGGTTAGAACTTGTGAACAATCGTCTGATTATTCCAGTGTTGTTGCACAAACACACACATGGTTTGAACATGCGAACCATCATCCGACTGTTCCAACTGTTGTTAGTACAAACACATATATGGTTAGAACATGTGAACCATCATCCGATTGTTCCAACTGTTGTAGTACTAACACATACATGGAAACATCATGTGAACCATCAGTCGAATGTTCCAGCTGTTCTAATACAATCACATACATGGTTAGAACACGTGAAGCATCATCTGATTGTTTGAGTTGTTGCTAACTGTTGCTGGCACACGCACATCCCTAATTAGGACCTGCAAACCATTATCTTATTGTTCCAGCAGGTGTTAGCTGTTTAGGTATAACATGTGAAGAATCATCTGTTTGCTCCAGCTGTTGCCAGGTGTTTCTGGTATAAACACATGCATAATTAGAACAGGTGAGCCATCATCTTGTTTTTCCATCTGTTGCCACAAAAATCACATACATAATGGGATTTATGTGAACCATCATCCACTACATGCTAGCATAAACACAAAATCGGTAGAATATGTGAACCATCATCTGAATGTTCCATCTGTTTCCAGTACAAACACATACATGGTTAGATCAGATGAATCATTAACTGATTGTTCTAGCTGTTGCTAGTACAGACACATATATGGTGAGAACATGGGAACCATCATCTGATTTTTTCATGCTGTTATAGCACAAACATAAACATGATTAGAACATGTGAACATTGTTCCAGCTGTTGTAGTACGAAGACATACATGGTAACATCATGTGAACCATCATCTGATTGTTTCACCTGTTGCTAGAACAATCACATACATGGTTATAACATGTGAACCATCATCTGATTGATCAAGCTGTTGCTAGTCAAAACATATACATGGATAGAACATATAAACCATCATCTGATTGTTCCAAGTGTTGCTAGTCCAAATATATACATGGATAGAACATGTGAACCATCATCTGATTGTTCCAGCTGTTGCTAGTCCAAACATATACATGGATAGAACATGTATACCATCATCTGATTGTTCCAGCTGTTGCTAGTCCAAACATATACATGGATAGAACATGTAAACCATCATCTGATTGTTCCAGCTGTTGCTAATCAAAAAAACAAACAAAGATAGAACATGTAAACCATCATCTGATTGTTCCAGCTGTTGCTAGTCCAAACATATACATGGATAGAACATGTTAACCATCATCTGATTGATCCAGCTGTTGCTAATAAAAAAAAACATAGATAGAACAAGTAAACCATAATCTGATTGTTTCAACTGTTGCTAGTCCAAATATATACATGGATAGAACATGTAAACCATCATCTGATTGTTCCAGCTGTTGCTAGTTCAAACATATACATGGATAGAACATGTAAACATCATCTGATTGTTCCAGCTGTTGCTAGTCCAAACATATACATGGATAGAACATGTAAACATCATCTGATTGTTCCAGCTGTTGCTAGTCCAAACATATACATGGATAGAACATGTGAACCATCATCTGATTGTTCCAGCTGTTGCTAGTCCAAACATATACATGGATAGAACATGTGAACCATTATCTGATTGTTCCAAGTGTTGCTAGTCCAAACATATACATGGATAGAACATGTGAACCATCATCTGATTGTTCCAGCTGTTGCTAGTCCAAACATATACATGGATAGAACATGTGAACCATCATCTGATTGTTCCAGCTGTTGCTAGTCCAAACATATACATGGATAGAACATGTGAACCATTATCTGATTGTTCCAGCTGTTGCTAGTCCAAATATATACATGGATAGAACATGTGAACCATCATCTGATTGTTCCAGCTGTTGCTAGTCCAAACATATACATGGATAGAACATGTGAACCATCATCTGATTGTTACAGCTGTTGCTAGTCCAAACATATACATGGATAGAACATGTGAACCATATCTGATTGCCAAGTGTTGCTAGTCCAAACATATACATGGATAGAACATGTGAACCATCATCTGATTGTTCCAGCTGTTGCTAGTCCAAACATATACATGGATAGAACATGTAAACCATCATCTGATTGATCAAGCTGTTGCTAGTCAAAACATATACATGGATAGAACATATAAACCATCATCTGATTGTTCCAAGTGTTGCTAGTCCAAATATATACATGGATAGAACATGTGAACCATCATCTGATTGTTCCAGCTGTTGCTAGTCCAAACATATACATGGATAGAACATGTATACCATCATCTGATTGTTCCAGCTGTTGCTTGTCCAAACATATACATGGATAGAACATGTAAACCATCATCTGATTGTTCCAGCTGTTGCTAATCAAAAAAACAAACAAAGATAGAACATGTAAACCATCATCTGATTGTTCCAGCTGTTGCTAGTCCAAACATATACATGGATAGAACATGTTAACCATCATCTGATTGATCCAGCTGTTGCTAATAAAAAAAAACATAGATAGAACATGTAAACCATAATCTGATTGTTTCAACTGTTGCTAGTCCAAATATATACATGGATAGAACATGTAAACCATCATCTGATTGTTCCAGCTGTTGCTAGTTCAAACATATACATGGATAGAACATGTGAACCATCATCTGATTGTTCCAGCTGTTGCTAGTCCAAACATATACATGGATAGAACATGTAAACATCATCTGATTGTTCCAGCTGTTGCTAGTCCAAACATATACATGGATAGAACATGTGAACCATCATCTGATTGTTCCAGCTGTTGCTAGTCTAAACATATACATGGATAGAACATGTAAACCATCATCTGATTGTTTCAACTGTTGCTAGTCCAAATGTATACATGGATAGAACATGTGAACCATCATCTGATTGTTCTAGCTGTTGCTAGTCCAAACATATACATGGATAGAACATGTAAACCATCATCTGATTGTTCCAGCTGTTGCTAGTCCAAACATATACATGGATAGGACATGTAAACATCATCTGATTGTTCCAGCTGTTGCTAGTCCAAACATATACATGGATAGAACATGTGAACCATCATCTGATTGTTCCAGCTGTTGCTAGTCCAAACATATACATGGTTAGAAAATGTGAACCATTATCTGATTGTTCCAAGTGTTGCTAGTCCAAACATATACATGGATAGAACATGTGAACCATCATCTGATTGTTCCAGCTGTTGCTAGTCCAAACATATACATGGATAGAACATGTGAACCATTATCTGATTGTTCCAGCTGTTGCTAGTCCAAACATATACATAGATAGAACATGTAAACCATAATCTGATTGTTTCAACTGTTGCTAGTCCAAATATATACATGGATAGAACATGTAAACCATCATCTGATTGTTCCAGCTGTTGCTAGTTCAAACATATACATGGATAGAACATGTAAACATCATTTGATTGTTCCAGCTGTTGCTAGTCCAAACATATACATGGATAGAACATGTAAACCATCATCTGATTGTTCCAGCTGTTGCTAGTCCAAACATATACATGGATAGAACATGTGAACCATCATCTGATTGTTCCAGCTGTTGCTAGTCCAAACATATACATGGATAGAACATGTAAACCATCATCTGATTGTTTCAACTGTTGCTAGTCCAAATGTATACATAGATAGAACATGTGAACCATCATCTGATTGTTTCAACTGTTGCTAGTCCAAATGTATACATAGATAGAACATGTGAACCATCATCTGATTGTTCCAGCTGTTGCTAGTCCAAACATATACATGGATAGAACATGTAAACCATCATCTGATTGTTCCAGCTGTTGCTAGTCCAAACATATACATGGATAGGACATGTAAACATCATCTGATTGTTCCAGCTGTTGCTAGTCCAAACATATACATGGATAGAACATGTGAACCATCATCTGATTGTTCCAGCTGTTGCTAGTCCAAACATATACATGGTCAGAAAATGTGAACCATTATCTGATTGTTCCAAGTGTTGCTAGTCCAAACATATACATGGATAGAACATGTGAACCATCATCTGATTGTTCCAGCTGTTGCTAGTCCAAACATATACATGGATAGAACATGTGAACCATCATCTGATTGTTCCAGCTGTTGCTAGTCCAAACATATACATGGATAGAACATGTGAACCATTATCTGATTGTTCCAGCTGTTGCTAGTCCAAACATATACATGGATAGAAATGTGAACCATCATCTGATTGTTCCAGCTGTTGCTAGTCCAAACATATACATGGATAGAACATGTGAACCATCATCTGATTGTTCCAGCTGTTGCTAGTCCAAACATATACATGGATAGAACATGTGAACCATTATCTGATTGTTCCAAGTGTTGCTAGTCCAAACATATACATGGATAGAACATGTGAACCATCATCTGATTGTTCCAGCTGTTGCTAGTCCAAACATATACATGGATAGAACATGTAAACCATCATCTGATTGATCAAGCTGTTGCTAGTCAAAACATATACATGGATAGAACATATAAACCATCATCTGATTGTTCCAAGTGTTGCTAGTCCAAATATATACATGGATAGAACATGTGAACCATCATCTGATTGTTCCAGCTGTTGCTAGTCCAAACATATACATGGATAGAACATGTATACCATCATCTGATTGTTCCAGCTGTTGCTTGTCCAAACATATACATGGATAGAACATGTAAACCATCATCTGATTGTTCCAGCTGTTGCTAATAAAAAAAACACAACAAAGATAGAACATGTAAACCATCATCTGATTGTTCCAGCTGTTGCTAGTCCAAACATATACATGGATAGAACATGTTAACCATCATCTGATTGATCCAGCTTTTGCTAATAAAAAAAAACATAGATAGAACATGTAAACCATAATCTGATTGTTTCAACTGTTGCTAGTCCAAATATATACATGGATAGAACATGTAAACCATCATCTGATTGTTCCAGCTGTTGCTAGATCAAACATATACATGGATAGAACATGTAAACATCATCTGATTGTTCCAGCTGTTGCTAGTCCAAACATATACATGGATAGAACATGTAAACATCATCTGATTGTTCCAGCTATTGCTAGTCCAAACATATACATGGATAGAACATGTGAACCATCATCTGATTGTTCCAGCTGTTGCTTGTCCAAACATATACATGGATAGAACATGTAAACCATCATCTGATTGTTTCAACTGTTGCTAGTCCAAATGTATACATAGATAGAACATGTGAACCATCATCTGATTGTTCCAGCTGTTGCTAGTCCAAACATATACATGGATAGGACATGTAAACATCATCTGATTGTTCCAGCTGTTGCTAGTCCAAACATATACATGGATAGAACATGTAAACATCATCTGATTGTTCCAGCTGTTGCTAGTCCAAACATATACATGGATAGAACATGTGAACCATCATCTGATTGTTCCAGCTGTTGCTAGTCCAAACATATACATGGATATAACATGTAAACCATCATCTGATTGTTTCAACTGTTGCTAGTCCAAATGTATACATAGATAGAACATGTGAACCATCATCTGATTGTTCCAGCTGTTGCTAGTCCAAACATATACATTAATAGAACATGTAAACCATCATCAGATTGTTCCAGCTGTTGCTAGTCCAAACATATACATGGATAGAACATGTGAACCATCATCTGATTGTTCCAGCTGTTGCTAGTCCAAACATATACATGGATAGAACATGTAAACCATCATCTGATTGTTCCAGCTGTTGATAGTCCAAACATATACAAGGATAGAACATGTAAACCATCATCTGATTGTTCCAGCTGTTGCTAGTCCAAACATATACATGGATAGAACATGTAAACCATCATCTGATTGTTCCAGCTGTTGCTAGTCCAAACATATACATGGATAGAACATGTAAACCATCATCTGATTGTTTCAACTGTTTCTAGCACAGACACATATATGATTGAACATGTGAACATTTATCTGATTGTTCCAGATGTTCTAGTACAAACACATACATGGCTAGATCATGTAAACCATCATCTGATTGTTGCAGCTGTTGCTGGTACGAACACATACATGGTTACATAATATCAACCATCATCTGACTGTTCCAATTCTTGTTAGTAAAAGCACATACATGATTATAACATGTTAACCACAATCCGATTGTTCCAGCTTTTGTAGTACGAACATATATACATGATACAATCATGTGAAGCATCATCTGATATTTCTAACTGTTGCTAGTACAATCACATACATTGTTAAAAGATGTGAAGCATCATCTGATAGTTCTAACTGTTGCTAGTACAATCACATACATTGTTAAAAGATGTGAAGCATCATCTGATAGTTCTGACTGTTGCTAGTACGATCACATACATTGTTAAAAGATGTGAAGCATCATCTGATAGTTCTGACTGTTGCTAGTACAATCACATACATTGTTAAAAGATGTGAAGCATCATCTGATAGTTCTAACTGTTGCTAGTACGATCACATACATTGTTAAAAGATGTGAAGCATCATCTGATAGTTCTGACTGTTGCTAGTACAATCACATACATTGTTAAAAGATGTGAAGCATCATCTGATAGTTCTAACTGTTGCTAGTACAATCACATACATTGTTAAAAGATGTGAAGCATCATCTGTTTGTTCCAGATGTTGCTAACTGTTGCTAGTACACACAAATACGTTGTTAGAACATGCGAACAATTATCTTATTGTTCTAGCCGGTGTTAGCTGTTTTAATACCCGCATATTAATGGATGTTAAGAATCATTTGTTTGACCAAGCTGTTGCCTGTTGTTTCTGGTATAAACACATACATGATTAGAACAGGTGAGTCATCATTTTGTTTTTCCATCTGTTGCTACAAAAATCACATGCGTAATGGGGTTATGTGAACCAACATCCACTACAAAATAGCACAAACACATAACCGTTAGAACATGTGAACCATCATCTGATTGTTCCAAGTGTTGCTAGTCCAAACATATACATGGATAGAACATGTGAACAATAATCTGATTGTTCCAAGTGTTGCTAGTCCAAACATATACATGGATAGAACATGTGAACAATAATCTGATTGTTCCAAGTGTTGCTAGTCCAAACATATACATGGATAGAACATGTGAACCATCATCTGATTGTTCCAAGTGTTGCTAGTCCAAACATATACATGGATAGAACATGTGAACCATCATCTGATTGTTCCAGCTGTTGCTAGTCCAAATATATACATGGATAGAACATGTGAACCATCATCTGATTGTTCCAACTGTTGCTGGTCCAAATATATACATGGATAGAACATGTAAACCATCATCTGATTGTTTCAGCTGTTGCTAGTCCAAACATATACATGGATAGAACATGTGAACCATCATCTGATTGTTCCAGCTGTTGCTAGTCCAAACATATACATAGATAGAACATGTAAACCATAATCTGATTGTTTCAACTG
The DNA here is from genome assembly GCA_007844125.1 of Sinonovacula constricta. NCBI lineage: Eukaryota > Metazoa > Mollusca > Bivalvia > Cardiida > Solecurtidae > Sinonovacula > Sinonovacula constricta. The sequence continues at coordinate 408,787 of CM017566.1, read as the reverse complement.
TTGCTAGTCCAAATATATACATGGATAGAACATGTAAACCATCATCTGATTGTTCCAGCTGTTGCTAGTTCAAACATATACATGGATAGAACATGTAAACATCATTTGATTGTTCCAGCTGTTGCTAGTCCAAACATATACATGGATAGAACATGTAAACATCATCTGATTGTTCCAGCTGTTGCTAGTCCAAACATATACATGGATAGAACATGTGAACCATCATCTGATTGTTCCAGCTGTTGCTAGTCCAAACATATACATGGATAGAACATGTAAACCATCATCTGATTGTTTCAACTGTTGCTAGTCCAAATGTATACATAGATAGAACATGTGAACCATCATCTGATTGTTTCAACTGTTGCTAGTCCAAATGTATACATAGATAGAACATGTGAACCATCATCTGATTGTTCCAGCTGTTGCTAGTCCAAACATATACATGGATAGAACATGTAAACCATCATCTGATTGTTCCAGCTGTTGCTAGTCCAAACATATACATGGATAGGACATGTAAACATCATCTGATTGTTCCAGCTGTTGCTAGTCCAAACATATACATGGTTAGAAAATGTGAACCATTATCTGATTGTTCCAAGTGTTGCTAGTCCAAACATATACATGGATAGAACATGTGAACCATCATTTGATTGTTCCAGCTGTTGCTAGTCCAAACATATACATGGATAGAACATGTGAACCATCATCTGATTGTTCCAGCTGTTGCTAGTCAAAACATATACATGGATAGAACATGTGAACCATTATCTGATTGTTCCAGCTGTTGCTAGTCCAAACATATACATGGATAGAACATGTGAACCATCATCTGATTGTTCCAGCTGTTGCTAGTCCAAACATATACATGGATAGAACATGTGAACCATCATCTGATTGTTCCAGCTGTTGCTAGTCCAACCATACATGGATAGAACATGTGAACCATTATCTTATCTGATTGTTCCAAGTGTTGCTAGTCCAAACATATACATGGATAGAACTTGTGAACCATCATCTGATTGTTCCAGCTGTTGCTAGTCCAAACATATACATGGATAGAACATGTAAACCATCATCTGATTGATCAAGCTGTTGCTAGTCAAAACATATACATGGATAGAACATATAAACCATCATCTGATTGTTCCAAGTGTTGCTAGTCCAAATATATACATGGATAGAACATGTGAACCATCATCTGATTGTTCCAGCTGTTGCTAGTCCAAACATATACATGGATAGAACATGTATACCATCATCTGATTGTTCCAGCTGTTGCTAGTCCAAACATATACATGGATAGAACATGTAAACCATCATCTGATTGTTCCAGCTGTTGCTAATAAAAAAAAACAACAAAGATAGAACATGTAAACCATCATCTGATTGTTCCAGCTGTTGCAAGTCCAAACATATACATGGATAGAACATGTTAACCATCATCTGATTGATCCAGCTGTTGCTAATAAAAAAAAACATAGATAGAACATGTAAACCATAATCTGATTGTTTCAACTGTTGCTAGTCCAAATATATACATGGATAGAACATGTAAACCATCATCTGATTGTTCCAGCTGTTGCTAGTTCAAACATATACATGGATAGAACATGTAAACATCATCTGATTGTTCCAGCTGTTGCTAGTCCAAACATATACATGGATAGAACATGTAAACATCATCTGATTGTTTCAGCTGTTGCTAGTCCAAACATATACATGGATAGAACATGTGAACCATCATCTGATTGTTCCAGCTGTTGCTAGTCCAAACATATACATGGATAGAACATGTAAACCATCATCTGATTGTTTCAACTGTTGCTAGTCCAAATGTATACATAGATAGAACATGTGAACCATCATCTGATTGTTCTAGCTGTTGCTAGTCCAAACATATACATGGATAGAACATGTAAACCATCATCTGATTGTTCCAGCTGTTGCTAGTCCAAACATATACATGGATAGGACATGTAAACATCATCTGATTGTTCCAGCTGTTGCTAGTCCAAACATATACATGGATAGAACATGTAAACATCATCTGATTGTTCCAGCTGTTGCTAGTCCAAACATATACATGGATAGAACATGTGAACCATCATCTGATTGTTCCAGCTGTTGCTAGTCCAAACATATACATGGATAGAACATGTAAACCATCATCTGATTGTTTCAACTGTTGCTAGTCCAAATGTATACATAGATAGAACATGTGAACCATCATCTGATTGTTCTAGCTGTTGCTAGTCCAAACATATACATTAATAGAACATGTAAACCATCATCAGATTGTTCCAGCTGTTGCTAGTCCAAACATATACATGGATAGAACATGTGAACCATCATCTGATTGTTCCAGCTGTTGCTAGTCCAAACATATACATGGATAGAACATGTAAACCATCATCTGATTCTTCCAGCTGTTGCTTGTCCAAACATATACATGGATAGAACATGTAAACCATCATCTGATTGTTCAAGCTGTTGCTAGTCCAAACATATACATGGATAGAACATGTAAACCATCATCTGATTGTTCCAGCTGTTGCTAGTCCAAACATATACATGGATAGAACATGTAAACCATCATCTGATTGTTTCAACTGTTTCTAGCACAGACACATATATGATTGAACATGTGAACATTTATCTGATTGTTCCAGATGTTCTAGTACAAACACATACATGGCTAGATCATGTAAACCATCATCTGATTGTTGCAGCTGTTGCTGGTACGAACACATACATGGTTACATAATATCAACCATCATCTGACTGTTCCAATTCTTGTTAGTAAAAGCACATACATGATTATAACATGTTAACCACAATCCGATTGTTCCAGCTTTTGTAGTACGAACATATATACATGATACAATCATGTGAAGCATCATCTGATATTTCTAACTGTTGCTAGTACAATCACATACATTGTTAAAAGATGTGAAGCATCATCTGATAGTTCTAACTGTTGCTAGTACGATCACATACATTGTTCAAAGATGTGAACCATCATCTGATAGTTCTAACTGTTGCTAGTACAATCACATACATTGTTCAAAGATGTGAACCATCATCTGATAGTTCTAACTGTTGCTAGTACAATCACATACATTGTTAAAAGATGTGAAGCATCATCTGATAGTTCTAACTGTTGCTAGTACGATCACATACATTGTTAAAAGATGTGAAGCATCATCTGATAGTTCTGACTGTTGCTAGTACAATCACATACATTGTTCAAAGATGTGAACCATCATCTGATAGTTCTAACTGTTGCTAGTACAATCACATACATTGTTAAAAGATGTGAACCATCATCTGATAGTTCTGACTGTTGCTAGTACAATCACATACATTGTTCAAAGATGTGAACCATCATCTGATAGTTCTAACTGTTGCTAGTACAATCACATACATTGTTAAAAGATGTGAAGCATCATCTGATAGTTCTAACTGTTGCTAGTACGATCACATACATTGTTAAAAGATGTGAAGCATCATCTGATAGTTCTGACTGTTGCTAGTACAATCACATACATTGTTAAAAGATGTGAAGCATCATCTGATAGTTCTAACTGTTGCTAGTACAATCACATACATTGTTAAAAGATGTGAAGCATCATCTGTTTGTTCCAGATGTTGCTAACTGTTGCTAGTACACACAAATACGTTGTTAGAACATGCGAACAATTATCTTATTGTTCTAGCCGGTGTTAGCTGTTTTAATACCCGCATATTAATGGATGTTAAGAATCATTTGTTTGACCAAGCTGTTGCCTGTTGTTTCTGGTATAAACACATACATGATTAGAACAGGTGAGTCATCATTTTGTTTTTCCATCTGTTGCTACAAAAATCACATGCGTAATGGGGTTATGTGAACCAACATCCACTACAAAATAGCACAAACACATAACCGTTAGAACATGTGAACCATCATCTGATTGTTCCAAGTGTTGCTAGTCCAAACATATACATGGATAGAACATGTGAACAATAATCTGATTGTTCCAAGTGTTGCTAGTCCAAACATATACATGGATAGAACATGAGAACAATAATCTGATTGTTCCAAGTGTTGCTAGTCCAAACATATACATGGATAGAACATGTGAACCATCATCTGATTGTTCCAAGTGTTGCTAGTCCAAACATATACATGGATAGAACATGTGAACCATCATCTGATTGTTCCAGCTGTTGCTAGTCCAAATATATACATGGATAGAACATGTGAACCATCATCTGATTGTTCCAACTGTTGCTGGTCCAAATATATACATGGATAGAACATGTAAACCATCATCTGATTGTTTCAGCTGTTGCTAGTCCAAACATATACATGGATAGAACATGTGAACCATCATCTGATTGTTCCAGCTGTTGCTAGTCCAAACATATACATAGATAGAACATGTAAACCATAATCTGATTGTTTCAACTGTTGCTAGTCCAAATATATACATGGATAGAACATGTAAACCATCATCTGATTGTTCCAGCTGTTGCTAGTTCAAACATATACATGGATAGAACATGTAAACATCATTTGATTGTTCCAGCTGTTGCTAGTCCAAACATATACATGGATAGAACATGTAAACATCATCTGATTGTTCCAGCTGTTGCTAGTCCAAACATATACATGGATAGAACATGTGAACCATCATCTGATTGTTCCAGCTGTTGCTAGTCCAAACATATACATGGATAGAACATGTAAACCATCATCTGATTGTTTCAACTGTTGCTAGTCCAAATGTATACATAGATAGAACATGTGAACCATCATCTGATTGTTTCAACTGTTGCTAGTCCAAATGTATACATAGATAGAACATGTGAACCATCATCTGATTGTTCCAGCTGTTGCTAGTCCAAACATATACATGGATAGAACATGTAAACCATCATCTGATTGTTCCAGCTGTTGCTAGTCCAAACATATACATGGATAGGACATGTAAACATCATCTGATTGTTCCAGCTGTTGCTAGTCCAAACATATACATGGATAGAACATGTGAACCATCATCTGATTGTTCCAGCTGTTGCTAGTCCAAACATATACATGGTTAGAAAATGTGAACCATTATCTGATTGTTCCAAGTGTTGCTAGTCCAAACATATACATGGATAGAACATGTGAACCATCATCTGATTGTTCCAGCTGTTGCTAGTCCAAACATATACATGGATAGAACATGTGAACCATCATCTGATTGTTCCAGCTGTTGCTAGTCAAAACATATACATGGATAGAACATGTGAACCATTATCTGATTGTTCCAGCTGTTGCTAGTCCAAACATATACATGGATAGAACATGTGAACCATCATCTGATTGTTCCAGCTGTTGCTAGTCCAAACATATACATGGATAGAACATGTGAACCATCATCTGATTGTTCCAGCTGTTGCTAGTCCAACCATACATGGATAGAACATGTGAACCATTATCTGATTGTTCCAAGTGTTGCTAGTCCAAACATATACATGGATAGAACATGTGAACCATCATCTGATTGTTCCAGCTGTTGCTAGTCCAAACATATACATGGATAGAACATGTAAACCATCATCTGATTGATCAAGCTGTTGCTAGTCAAAACATATACATGGATAGAACATATAAACCATCATCTGATTGTTCCAAGTGTTGCTAGTCCAAATATATACATGGATAGAACATGTGAACCATCATCTGATTGTTCCAGCTGTTGCTAGTCCAAACATATACATGGATAGAACATGTATACCATCATCTGATTGTTCCAGCTGTTGCTAGTCCAAACATATACATGGATAGAACATGTAAACCATCATCTGATTGTTCCAGCTGTTGCTAATAAAAAAAACAACAAAGATAGAACATGTAAACCATCATCTGATTGTTCCAGCTGTTGCAAGTCCAAACATATACATGGATAGAACATGTTAACCATCATCTGATTGATCCAGCTGTTGCTAATAAAAAAAAACATAGATAGAACATGTAAACCATAATCTGATTGTTTCAACTGTTGCTAGTCCAAATATATACATGGATAGAACATGTAAACCATCATCTGATTGTTCCAGCTGTTGCTAGTTCAAACATATACATGGATAGAACATGTAAACATCATCTGATTGTTCCAGCTGTTGCTAGTCCAAACATATACATGGATAGAACATGTAAACATCATCTGATTGTTCCAGCTGTTGCTAGTCCAAACATATACATGGATAGAACATGTGAACCATCATCTGATTGTTCCAGCTGTTGCTAGTCCAAACATATACATGGATAGAACATGTAAACCATCATCTGATTGTTTCAACTGTTGCTAGTCCAAATGTATACATAGATAGAACATGTGAACCATCATCTGATTGTTCTAGCTGTTGCTAGTCCAAACATATACATGGATAGAACATGTAAACCATCATCTGATTGTTCCAGCTGTTGCTAGTCCAAACATATACATGGATAGGACATGTAAACATCATCTGATTGTTCCAGCTGTTGCTAGTCCAAACATATACATGGATAGAACATGTAAACATCATCTGATTGTTCCAGCTGTTGCTAGTCCAAACATATACATGGATAGAACATGTGAACCATCATCTGATTGTTCCAGCTGTTGCTAGTCCAAACATATACATGGATAGAACATGTAAACCATCATCTGATTGTTTCAACTGTTGCTAGTCCAAATGTATACATAGATAGAACATGTGAACCATCATCTGATTGTTCTAGCTGTTGCTAGTCCAAACATATACATTAATAGAACATGTAAACCATCATCAGATTGTTCCAGCTGTTGCTAGTCCAAACATATACATGGATAGAACATGTGAACCATCATCTGATTGTTCCAGCTGTTGCTAGTCCAAACATATACATGGATAGAACATGTAAACCATCATCTGATTCTTCCAGCTGTTGCTTGTCCAAACATATACATGGATAGAACATGTAAACCATCATCTGATTGTTCAAGCTGTTGCTAGTCCAAACATATACATGGATAGAACATGTAAACCATCATCTGATTGTTCCAGCTGTTGCTAGTCCAAACATATACATGGATAGAACATGTAAACCATCATCTGATTGTTTCAACTGTTTCTAGCACAGACACATATATGATTGAACATGTGAACATTTATCTGATTGTTCCAGATGTTCTAGTACAAACACATACATGGCTAGATCATGTAAACCATCATCTGATTGTTGCAGCTGTTGCTGGTACGAACACATACATGGTTACATAATATCAACCATCATCTGACTGTTCCAATTCTTGTTAGTAAAAGCACATACATGATTATAACATGTTAACCACAATCCGATTGTTCCAGCTTTTGTAGTACGAACATATATACATGATACAATCATGTGAAGCATCATCTGATATTTCTAACTGTTGCTAGTACAATCACATACATTGTTAAAAGATGTGAAGCATCATCTGATAGTTCTAACTGTTGCTAGTACGATCACATACATTGTTCAAAGATGTGAACCATCATCTGATAGTTCTAACTGTTGCTAGTACAATCACATACATTGTTCAAAGATGTGAACCATCATCTGATAGTTCTAACTGTTGCTAGTACAATCACATACATTGTTAAAAGATGTGAAGCATCATCTGATAGTTCTAACTGTTGCTAGTACGATCACATACATTGTTAAAAGATGTGAAGCATCATCTGATAGTTCTGACTGTTGCTAGTACAATCACATACATTGTTCAAAGATGTGAACCATCATCTGATAGTTCTAACTGTTGCTAGTACAATCACATACATTGTTAAAAGATGTGAACCATCATCTGATAGTTCTGACTGTTGCTAGTACAATCACATACATTGTTCAAAGATGTGAACCATCATCTGATAGTTCTAACTGTTGCTAGTACAATCACATACATTGTTCAAAGATGTGAACCATCATCTGATAGTTCTAACTGTTGCTAGTACAATCACATACATTGTTAAAAGATGTGAAGCATCATCTGATAGTTCTGACTGTTGCTAGTACAATCACATACATTGTTAAAAGATGTGAAGCATCATCTGATAGTTCTGACTGTTGCTAGTACGATCACATACATTGTTAAAAGATGTGAAGCATCATCTGATAGTTCTAACTGTTGCTAGTACAATCACATACATTGTTAAAAGATGTGAAGCATCATCTGTTTGTTCCAGATGTTGCTAACTGTTGCTAGTACACACAAATACGTTGTTAGAACATGCGAACAATTATCTTATTGTTCTAGCCGGTGTTAGCTGTTTTAATACCCGCATATTAATGGATGTTAAGAATAATTTGTTTGACCAAGCTGTTGCCTGTTGTTTCTGGTATAAACACATACATGATTAGAACAGGTGAGTCATCATTTTGTTTTTCCATCTGTTGCTACAAAAATCACATGCGTAATGGGGTTATGTGAACCAACATCCACTACAAAATAGCACAAACACATAACCGTTAGAACATGTGAACCATCATCTGATTGTTCCAAGTGTTGCTAGTCCAAACATATACATGGATAGAACATGTGAACAATAATCTGATTGTTCCAAGTGTTGCTAGTCCAAACATATACATGGATAGAACATGTGAACCATCATCTGATTGTTCCAAGTGTTGCTAGTCCAAACATATACATGGATAGAACATGTGAACCATCATCTGATTGTTCCAGCTGTTGCTAGTCCAAATATATACATGGATAGAACATGTGAACCATCATCTGATTGTTCCAACTGTTGCTGGTCCAAATATATACATGGATAGAACATGTAAACCATCATCTGATTGTTTCAGCTGTTGCTAGTCTAAACATATACATGGATAGAACATGTGAACCATCATCTGATTGTTCCAACTGTTGCTAGTCCAAATATATACATGGATAGAACATGTGAACCATCCTCTGATTGTTCCAAGTGTTGCTAGTCCAAATATATACATGGATAGAACATGTGAACCATCATCTGATTGTTCCAGCTGTTGCTAGTCCAAACATATACATGGATAGAACATGTGAACCATCATCTGATTGTTCCAACTGTTGCTAGTCCAAATATATACATGGATAGAATATGTGAACCATCATCTGATTGTTCCAGCTGTTGCTAGTCCAAACATATACATGGATAGAACATGTAAACCATCATCTGATTGGTCCAGCTGTTGCTAGTCCAAACATATACATGGATAGAACATGTGAACCATCATCTGATTGTTCCAGCTGTTGCTAGTCCAAACATATACATGGATAGAACATGTGAACCATCATCTGATTGTTCCAACTGTTGCTAGTCCAAATATATACATGGATAGAACATGTGAACCATCCTCTGATTGTTCCAAGTGTTGCTAGTCCAAATATATACATGGATAGAACATGTGAACCATCATCTGATTGTTTCAGCTGTTGCTAGTCCAAACATATACATGGATAGAACATGTGAACCATCATCTGATTGTTCCAACTGTTGCTAGTCCAAATATATACATGGATAGAATATGTGAACCATTATCTGATTGTTCCAGCTGTTGCTAGCACAAACTCTTACTTGGTTAGAACATATGAAGTATCATCAAATTGTTCCAGCTGTTGCTAGCACAAACTCTTACATGGTTAGAACATATGAAGTATCATCAAATTGTTCCAGCTGTTGCTAGTACAAGTACATTCATGGCACAATCTTGTGAACCATCATCCGATTGTTCCAGCTGTTGCTAGCACAGAAACATAAATTGTTAGAACATGTAAACCATCATCTGATTGTTCCAGCCGCTGCAAGCACAAACACGTACATTGTTAGAACATGTGAACATTTATCTGATTGTTCCAGATGTTCTAGTACAGACACATATATGGCTAGATCATGTAAACAATCATCTGATTGTTGCAGCTGTTGCCTGAAGAGAAACGTACATGGTTAGGACATGTGAACATTCATCAGATTGTTCCAGATGTTTTAGTACAAAAACACACATTACTAGAACATGTAAATCATCATCTGAATGTTCCAGATGTTGCTAGAACAGACACGTACACGGTTAGAACATATGAACCATTATCCTTTTGTTCCAACTGTCTCTAGTACAAATACATACATTGTTAGGTCAAATGAACCATCATCTGACTGTTCTAGCTGTTGTAGTACAAACACGTACATGGATAGATAATGTTCACCATCATCTGATTGTTCCATATGTTGCTAGCACAAACACTTACATGATAAGAACAATAAAAACATCATCTTATTGTTTGAACTGTGGCTAGTAGAAAAACTAACATGGTTAGATAATGTGAACCATCATCTGATTGTTCCATATGTTGCTAGCACAAACACTTACATGATAAGAACAATAAAAACATCATCTTATTGTTTGAACTGTTGCTAGTAGAAAAAACTTACATGGTTAGACAATGTTCACCATCATATGATTGTTCCAGCTGTTGCTAAAACAGAGACATATATGGTTAAAGCATGTGAACCATTATCGTTGTTTTTCCAACTATTGCTAGCACAAACAAATTCATAGACAGAACATGTGAACGATTATCTAATTGCTCCAGCTGTTGCTAGTACTAGCACATATATGGTTAGAACATGGGAACCATCATCTGAATTTCCCAGCTGTTGTTGCACAAACATATACTGGGTTTGAAAATGTAAACAATCTTTTAATTGTTGCAGATGTTCTAGTGTGAACATATATTCGGTTACATCTTGTGAATCATCATCTGATCATTGCAACTGTTGTTAGTACAAACACATACATGATTAGAACAGGTGAGCCATCATCTTGTCTTTTCCACATGTTGCTACAACAAATACAAACATAATGGGATTATGTGAACCATCATCCACTACATGGTAGCACAAAACATAATCGATAGAATATGTGAACCATCATCTGATTGTTCCAGATGTTTTAGCACAAACACATACATGGCTGGATCATGAACATGTCAACCATCATCCGATTTTGCTAGCACAGACACGTACATGGTTAGAACATGTGAACAATTATCTGATTGTTCCAACTGTTGCTAGCACAGACGTTTACATGATTAGAACATGTGAACATTCATCTGATTGTTCCTGATGTTCTAGTACAAATTCATGGCTAGTTTATGTAAACCATCATCTGATTGTTACAGCTGTTGCTACAACAGACACGTTCATGGCTACAACATATGAACCATTATCTGATTGTTCCATCTGTTTCAAGTACAAACACATACATGTTAGACAATGTTCACCATCGCCTGATTGTTCCAGCTGTTGCTAGTACAAACACATATATGGTTAAAACATGTGAACCATTAACTGATTGTTAAAGCTGTTGCTAGTACAAACACATATATGGTTAAAACATGTGAACCATTAACTGATTGTTAAAGCTGTTGCTAGTACAAACACATATATGGTTAGAACATGGAAACCATCATCTGATTGTTCCAGCTCATGTAGTACGAACACATACATGGTAACATCATGTGAACCATCATCTGATTATTCCAGCTGATGTAGTACGAATACACACATGGTAACATCATGTGAACCATCATCTGATTGTTCCAGTTGTTGCTAACTGTTGCTGGCACACGCACATCCATTGTTAGGACCTGCGAACCATTATCTTATTGTTCCAGCAGGTGTTAGCTGTTTGGGTATAACATGTGAAGAATCATCTGTTTGCTCCAGCTGTTGCCAGGTGTTTCTGGTATAAACACATGCTTAATTAGAACAGGTGAGCCATCATCTTGTTTTTCCATCTGTTGCCACAACAATCACATATATAATGGGATTATGTGAACCATCATCCACTACATGCTAGCATAAACACAAAATCATTAGAATATGTGAGCCATCATCTGAATGTTCCATCAGTTGCTATTCCTACATATTCATGGTTAGAACATCTGAACCATTATCTGATTGTTCCAGCTGTTCTAATACAAACACATTTTTGGTTACATCATGTGTACCATCATCTGATTGTTCCAGCTGCTCCAATGCTAACACATCTTTGGTTACATCATGTGTACCATCATCTGATTGTTCCAGCTGTTCTAATGCTAACACATCTTTGGTTACATCATGTGTACCATCATCTGATTGTTCCAGCTGTTCTAATACAAACACATTTTTGGTTACATCATGTGTACCATCATCTGATTGTTCCAGCTGCTCTAATGCTAACACATCTTTGGTTACATCATGTGTACCATCATCTGATTGTTCCAGCTGTTCTAATGCTTACACATCTTTGGTTACATCATGTGTACCATCATCTGATTGTTCCAGCTGTTCTAATGCTTACACATCTTTGGTTACATCATGTGTACAACCATCTGATTGTTCCAGCTGTTCTAATACTAACACATCTTTGGTTACATCATGTGTACCATCATCTGATTGTTCCAGCTGTTCTAATACTAACACATCTTTGGTTACATCATGTGTACCATCATCTGATTGTTCCAGCTGTTCTAATGCTAACACATTTTTGGTTACATCATGTGTACCATCATCTGATTGTTCCAGCTGTTCTAATGCTAACACATCTTTGGTTACATCATATGTACCATCATCTGATTGTTTCAGCTGTTCTAATGCTAACACATCTTTGGTTACATCATGTGTACCATCATCTGATTGTTCCAGCTGTTCTAATACTAACACATCTTTGGTTACATCATGTGTACCATCATCTGATTGTTCTAGCTGTTGTAGCACAAACACACACATGATTAGATCATGTGCTGGCCTTTTAAAGTAACCAGTTATAAGTAAGTCATCTGACTGTTCCACCTTTTGCAATCATATAGACACTTAAAGTGTATTGTTAAATCATCTGAAGTGTCATCTGATTGCTTGACGTTGTGCAGTATAAAATTGACCGTTGTGAACATCGGTTTAGACAACGACAATCTATCTGATATACACGTTTGTAACGTGCAGCGTTCTAACATTAAAAAAGAAAACCCATAATGAACTATGGCGCATTTTGATTCGGAGAGGCAATGTACAATTTTAGTACGGCATGGTTTGTTTCAGATATCTATCTCTTTTTGGCGTATGTATTGGCTAAATTTATTACCACTTAATTAAGTCATTTTGCTATGCTTAGGTTTGCTTTATCAGAACTCATCGTTGGAGAGAACAGTATTCGAACATATTTTGAAAATAAGGAAAAAACCTTTCCATACATTATAATACATTTCTTTAGAAAATATACAACTTCATAAAATGATTAACTAAATGACAATGTAAATAGGTATCACGCAAATTAAATGATTGAATCGACAAAGCATATTCGTAATTTACACTTATGGCGTACTTACATTGTCTCCGATTATCAGTAACCAATTTGTGAGTAGGTTATGTCTGTATAAAGGTTTTTGTCTTCTGGCATATTTTTGTGACGCACTTCAACCGACGGAAGATAACAGATACTAAGATACAAGCAAGCAGGTTTTCTAGGGCATCAGGCGTCTCTTTGATCTTGACTTATGTCAGCATATATGCCACTTTAGTCCTGTTATTAAATAGATCAGCTTGTGATTTTAGTCTTTTTGTCTACTTTATTATTCTGGGTGTTCCTCATTTACACACCTTTTGCCTGATTGCATATAATTCTCGCCAGACAGGAAGTCATTATTAATTATTATTACGGATTGTTTTGAATGATAAAAGGTTTGTTTTAGTTAGAAGTATAACCGGAAATCTTGAATGCTGTATCCAATACTTTGAGCTAGATATTATATGGAAAAAAAGAATGCAATGAAGTTTGGTAATTTTGGAAAGTCTTAGATCTGTAGCTTTTGTATTAGAACGAGTCATATCTCTGCACACGTTGCATAGGTTGTCCAGCTCGGTAGAGCCAGTCCTCTCCACTACCTTCTGCTATCCCATTACCATCCCAACAAACATGACAATATAGATCCAGTATGGGCTAGAATTGGACAAGCCATATGGAACCCATATTGTTCCCATATGGGGTGTGACAGAGAAAGCACATATGGGGATGCACCACATATTCACAAAATCAGCATATTTATTTAAAAAGAAAATATTGTAATAATACTTAGTTTTCAAGAAAAAAGACCAAAGTAATGCAAACATATATTGATTTAGCCCATTCATATTTTTTATACTATGAATTTAGCGCGACCATCCACAAGGGAGGTAACGATTGTCAATGTAAAATTACCTGCAATATTCTACGTATAGAGATTTCCGGATACCGAGTAGTTACGAATGCGTAAAAAAATGGTTAACTTTTTAACCCGATTTAAAAAATAAGGAATAATACAAAACATTTTAAAATTGGAGCATTTGTTACAGCGCGCACATTTGGAATTTGATTTGCGCCAATGCAGTGAGAGGGTAAACAAATGTGAAATCGCGTAATAAGGTTGGTTTTTCCATTAAAATGTAATGTAGACTTTACAAAATTGATGATTTGGTAACATTGTTCCTTTATTCTTTCAAATGTCTGTTGTAAAATAAATTCCCTTGAATGCCAATGTTTCAATGTCAAATAATTTCGCGACTTTATGTTTATATATTTGGAATATGTAACACAGCATTGTTTAAAATGTTCTCATTTTAGCTTATGTTCTCGTGTTTTCTTTTAAATATTATATTTGCAAGCTTGACAATGTATCTTATGCAAAAAAATATAAGGATAAATAAGGTTTTAACTTCCATTAATTTTAGACATTTGATAAGGGTACCGGTGCATGTAAAATCCTTATAGCCCAAGAGAAGTATCAAACTTGTAAACTTCGGAGAGCAAGAGTTACTTTTACTTAATTGCATGCTCTTGTCCTGAAGATGGACAAAGAAAAGGAAGATTATTGGAAATTATTTAAAAAAAATCGTTCCAGTGTTCCTGACTATTTGTCTGTAATACGCAAAACTTGTGAATTTGAAGATCTTCAAAATTATTTTTTGTTCTGATGTGTCTGAAGAAAATGGCAGTTTTGGTAAGCAATATTTATCTGACACAAACTGTGAAACCGTATCAAGTTTTATTCTCCAGGACAATTATGCGGACAGGTTTGTTTTATGCTCGGTGTTACAAACAAAGGGCCATTCCGGTTATTATGGGTGTGATAAGTGCTTTCAAAAAGGCATATGTATAAATAAAATGACATTTTATGAAGTTGATGCTCCTCTTTGGACAGATGTGCAGTTTGATGATCTTGGTAATGAGGAGTATCATATTGGTCGGTCACCCTTTAATTGTCTTTTAATTGGCGTGGTGTGTCAGTTTCCACTTGTCGATATGCATCTAGGTTGGCCTTGGTGTCACAAGAAGGCTTCTTTGGCTGTCAATGAAAGGGCCAGATTTCTGTAGGCAAGGGGTTGGATTTGTCGTGCAGGTGTCTTTGGCAATAATTTCCAAAATATATGCCACGTGAACTTCTCAGAAAAGGGTGCCATTTGTCTGAGTTTGATAGATGGAAGGCAACTGAGTTCCGAAAGTTTCTCTTGTACTCGGGGCCTTTTATTTTACAGCAGTAAGAAGTAACAATTATTCTCCCTCAGTAAAAATAGAATGGATGAAACATACACACATTTCGTTAGTATTAAAAAAGCAAGATGAAACCAGATTGTTTAAAAAAATGCCCAATATATTATTCAAGTATCATTCATTTAGGCAAAAAAAAAGTGTGAGTCTGGCTGAGGAAACATCCGACCTCCAGTCCTCAGATGAGGACGACAGAAAGTGTAAGATAACATTTTGTGTTTGCTTATTGCAGTAAAATATTTGATATATAGGCACAGTTTTCATTGGAATTCAACTAGTCACCCCCTTTGACTCCACTCATGAAGAAGGTTCTTACCAAGAACGTGTGTCTAAACCTAATGTGAGTTTTTCTCCAACTAAAAGGCCTTCAAAGTGATTTGGCTTTAAAAATCAGTTAGAGCTAATTGTCTGAAAATGAAAGCTTGTGTTAACTTTGCAAAAAACAAATCAGACTGGGAAGCTGTCTGGACACCAAGGGCTGTCAAACTATCATGTTGCATTTAAACCCATTTTTAAAGTATTATTGTATATTTAAAAATTATTGAAAATGGCTTACAAAAACTGCATAAACTGTTTAGATATTTTAATATCTAATATACATGTATGCCACCTCGAAGACTGGTGGAAGAAAATAGCTTTGTAGATGTACCGAGTGACAATGAATTGAGACAAAAACAGCAGTTAGTACACCTTCAAATCGTACACCCCTGCCTTTTTAACAGCATACAGTGCCGCTTTAAATAGACAAGTTGAAACAAGCAAGGCCAATGTTAGGGTTAAAGCTATTGGAATAGGTAAATTTTTAAAAAATGAACTGAATATAATATTGGATAATTATTTCACAACTGGCAAGTTTTCAATAAAAATGTTAGTTTAAATTAATACCAAAAAGCAACAAAAACTGTGTCGTTTGCTACAATAAGTGGTAAGAGGATGTCGATGACAGAAAACGATTTTGACGGTAATTAGAGAAAAATTAAGGAACAAAATTCCGTTTCGGAAACTTTTATGACGAAACTTAAATTGGCTACGCTATTGAATACCGAACAAAAGGGAGTTAACTGTAATTTTCATGAAAAAAATGTGCTTTGGGAACACATGCATAGTTATGGTAAGCATATGGTTTCGATAAATATGTATTAGGTTACATATACTACAGATTTCCATTTGAACTTGTTGATTTTCATTATTATCCAATGATCTATAGTGTTGTTCAACAGTAATCACTGTATATTATCAGTAGTGACGTACCTTTCAACATTTGAAGGTCTTGACCTTAGGGAAACTGTGAACTATCCAAGGAGACCATGAGTAACAGCTTGGCCAAGCTGTGTAATATGAAGGGGCTGAAAAGAAAGATGCCGTTTCAAAATCTTGAGTTGTTGACAGCCCTGTACAGTAAGTTTAATAGCCGCAAACGATTAACTTTAAAAAAGTACTATATAAGCTGAAAATAAAGCAAGTTTCTAGTGAGTACTTAAATCTCTGGTGAAATGTGACTAGTTTTCGCTTGGAATCAGGTGTCAGGTGTCTGCTTCTTAGACTGTGACATTGATAACTATGCATTTTATATGGATTTGAAAAGCAAATGTTCTTTTCGCGAAAGTCTAAATATATAGTGTCCAGATATCATTAATCATGATGAAATATCCAACATCAATAATAATATCCAGTCAGACTGTTACAAGGTCATTAATGGTAACAGAATCGGGATAATTATAGTTGGAAAATTTATAATTATGAAACAAAGGTTACGAAGTAGTTGTCTGTCTCCAGAGATAGAGACGGGGGTAGGAAGAAGAGAATAAGAAATAGACAGAAACCACTGTACAGAACGAATATGCATTACATTTTAAAACAAAGATTTAATTTTAGCAGTCTACAAATGAATGTGTTTGATATTTTCTCAGCATCTAGCACATTTTCAAAGTCTTGTTGTTCTTAAAATCTGATAGTTATTGGTTTCTTGCTATTTTTCTTGTTGTTGTTTTTTTTCTTTTGCCAGGATCTGTTCATGCTTTTATAGAAAGTTGATTAATGGTTATAATCATAATATTATGTAACCACCTAGTTAGTTTTGTTTGTACTTTAATGACACTGAATGTTAAGTGAAATGTCATTTAAAGTTGTCAGTTTACGGATCAATTAGTTTGCTTTTAATTGCACTGTGTCATTGAAGTTTGATGTTTGTCTGAATGTTGGTTGTCCAATTACCTTTTACATTTTTTTCGAGTGGTTTTGCTTTTGCCTAAGACAGTAGTATTAAAACTACACTATTATTTTGCTTAGCAACCCATTCTCACATCACTTTGAAATATAAAATGGTCTATAAGTTATTATAAAATAGATTGAATATACAATGCAACTTTTAATGAAAATTAAATGCAACTTTAAACAAAATTTCCCTTTATTGTTATTTATAGTAAATGATTGCTTTTAAAAACATCATCAATTCTGAAATATTTACTCCATATTCACAAATGATGTGTATTGTACGTTTATATATATTGCATTGTATATTCATTCTTTTTTATAATAACTTATAGAAAACTGAGATAAAAGGTTTGTTTCAAAAACACTTATCTAAAACTATATGTGGTTATAATAAAGAAAAAAACTTCCCGATTCAGCAACCCACTTGTCTTGGATAGGTAAATAAGAAAAGGCCCTATCAAAATTTCCACAGGTATTTAAATTTTATCTACCTGTAGACAAAGGCAAACAATGTAAATGTGACAAAAACACAGAGAAAGACGAGACATAACACACAAAAAGAAAAGCCATCAGTTACCGTCTTGGAACGGTCAGTCGGCAAAAGGGCCGACTGGGGTGCTTAAATCTGGTTTGTTGAGCGCTCCAACCTCGCACTTCCTGAAGGTTTTTCTAACAAACAAACACTGTACATAAAAATATCTTGTCAAATTGAAACAACTAACAGTAAGCACCTGCATCGGAGTTAAATAGATAAAATGAACTTATGTACATACATATCAACTAGTAATAAAATAAACTATCAACATATGTACAGTATGTACAGTAGATAAAAGCCTCGGCAACCTAAAAATTCCAAATGGGAGAGTAGTTTCAAATAAAATAAAACAGTACAAGCGCCTTCTATCATGAAGCTGATCTGTTGTGGGCAAGTTTTTTGGTATCTGTTGCTTCTAGTTCCTTCCCAACTCGAGGATGTTAGCAACTCAACGCAATTCAACGCAACTCAACTTTATTGAATCCGTTACCGCTTTAAGCGGTGAATGAGCAATTAAGCATACAATACAAATATAAGACTATAACAAACTCAAGTGCAAAAAAATCATGTACAAAAACACGGGAAATCAATGAGAAAAACTATAACATCTATGATGTAACGAGTTAACAAAGCGTCTCATGATCCAAGTTGAATTTAACATGATTGTGTGCCATATGTAAATCCCGTTTGATGACCTTTGTTTCATGAATGATAGAGGTTCGAAATGTTTAGCATTGCGAGTGATGTGTGGTAGATTTAACCGATTTTTACATTCAGGACAAAATGGGCAACAAAGATAGGATTGATGAATAAATCCAAAAAAGGTAATACATCATTATACGGGTAATACTATTAACTAATTTGCTTTTGTCGATGGAATTGTTTGTCAGAAAATCATTGTGTAGAGAACACAAATCTAAACTTGGTAGCTAGAAGTCTGAATGATAATTGATGATATATCTATTTGCAAGTTAAAGGATTAAAAAGACACGATGAGACATAGCAAGCCAAGGTTGGCTGGAGTTATTTATACACTGACCGAAGGAAAAATTGTTAGCGGAGTGGTTCACTGTCCAAGATAACTTCTTCTCTGGGACAAGCCATTGTTATGCTCCCACTGGCTTCCTAACTGTACTGCGTTCACCCTTATTGCCGTATCTACAGCCTTCTTAATTTCTTGTTGGATTATACCTTTTTGCTGTTGCCCTCTTGCGTTTGACTCCACTGACTGCTCGGTGTTACTTTTAACATCTGTCACCCGTGCAGGTTGTCCCAACTATGTTTTTATATCTAAGCCGTGTTTCCGCCTGGTTCATTGTTATGCCGGCTGACTGTTTCCTGTCTCTTAAGGTAACAGCTAGTCTTGTCTTTGCCAGCTTGAATTATTCTATAACAGAAGAAAACTGGTTGCCACATTGTCCTCTTTCCGTATTGCCCTATACGTGGGAAATTTGGTGGTACTCCTAGGGTGACGTCGGAGATACTTGTTGATCATCCGTTCCAGTTCTTTTACTGAGGTTGTTGAAATCTAGAACTGGGTCAATGGCCAGATGAGTCTTGGAAGTAGACCTTGTTGATACACCCATGCCTTGTATTTTCCTGGTATATCTGTTCCGTCAATAGCTTTCAGTCCCTTATGGGCTTGCGGTTGAAGCTGTTTGATGTTGTCATAGTCTCTCAAACCCCTTTCCAATGGATTTCATGAGGATGTTTTTATATTTTGTGGGTATTGTTGCCTGAAATATGACCTTTCCTAATGACCAAGCATCTTGGTTTGACTTTTTTAATATTTCACAAAAGAATAGTATAATACTGAACCAAAATTTAATAGTAATTTTAACTTTGTGACATAATATATTCCGTTGTACTTATAATTAAAATGTTTTTTTATAAATAACTATTCTAATAAAATGAAGATAATAAAACTATAAAATTGCAAAAGAATAAAGTTTTTAACCCTAAATCCCATCCATAAATAAAAGTATATTGAAAACTGGGTTTGGAAAATGAAATAACGTAGGATATTTATTTTAACGTTCGCATGTCCTTACCATTGTCATTTTGCGTAACTTCAACCGTCACGAAACAAAAGAGTGCTGTTGCTTTTATCCAGATTAATATGTCTGGTATTTTGATTGAAGGATTTTGTATAACCATAATAGTCTAGAAACAAGTCGAAAGTTCTATTGTATAAGGTAAGATAATAATTTATTATAGTGACTTGTGAACACTATCGTAAATTAGTGCTACGATTTTCTTGAAATACAAGCAACACCCGTCGCTGTAAGTCACCTAAAGCATATTGAAATCAGTAAGTCATATGTAGATATGATGTACATAATCACATGGGGTTTCTTTGGATCTCGTTGTTTTTCGTGAGATTCGTGAGATTAAAACTAGCATGTTATTTAAATGTAACTTATTGAAATATTGTCTATCTGTGCATCATAATGTATACTATGCTTATGGGCATATGAACGTGCCTAAATAAAATTTTGTTCTGTTCTATTATTTGTATTCGGACCTCTGTTCTCGCGTCCAAAGAAAATTCGTTACTGCTAGATATTTTTTTTGGCATTTTTATCATTTATATATTATAATATACTAATCAATATGTTTTCGACGTATTTTTTGTTGAAATAAAACCTGAGTTATCCGTTCGTTTTATTATTTGAATCGTATATACGAAAGCTGTAGCATAACAAGTCATTCAGACTGATGCAGATGTATTGATGAATGACGCTAAAAGGATCGTGTTTTATGTAATGCAAACAAATTACAACAGTTTTATGGCGAGACATCAGAAATGTCCACATAAAGGTGGACGGCATTCTAAATGTGTAATAACAACAGTTTCTGCTGTTACTTTTTGACGATTTGTCATTAAGGCATCAATCTACTTGTCACTGTTGAACAGAACTTCGACGGCGACCTTTCATGCTTCGCACCAATGCTTTTTGGTATGATTCTTATACAAGTTCTGGCAGTATTTATTTCCTCTGTAAAACCTGATAATTTTGTAAATATGTCATCTGATACAAATTGGCCTTTCTCTCTGTCCACCAACACCGCAAACCACCCACCACGCTGTAAGCAGGATTGGAGCTTAATCTCGTGTTAAGAATCGGCCGATTATTGCAAGAACAAACCGGCTAAAAGACACTAGCTACAGCACCAACCGCTTTTACCAACAGGAAATTATTAACCCAAAAAATATGCTTTGGCACGAGTTTAAAGATCTACGACTAGCATACCCTTACAATCATGGTGTACCCGGACAAGATTTCTGTTGACGGGAGAGTGCACACAGTCCCGTTTCCAAATTGGCCCTCCGTTCTTAAACACAAGTGTGTACATCATAGTAAGCCGTCTGACTCGCCGGCATGTAGCGATCCAGAAGCTCCATAAATATCACATGCATTAACTATTGGCCAAATGCGCCTACCCACACATAGTAGCGCGGCTAATAACAACGGGCAACCGAATGCTAACTCCGATCCACTTGCATCAAGTGTGAATCCGCATACCACTAGTGTTAAGTCTAGTGAGAGTAGAGCACTATCCCCAGAAGAGCAGGATGTTCTTCTTTGACCGACTAGGCATGATTCTCACCCATTCCATTCGTGACGGCAGACGGTCTAGATTGGACTGCTCCAGAAACACAATTAAATGTTGGACCAACGTAATGATCAGATTTTTTCAACGAGAATAAATTAATGCGATGTGTTTATTTTATAGAAATTTATGCTTTATTGAACATATAGGCTTTTTCTTATTTGACTGCCCAGCAAGTAAATCGTGAACATGATATTCACTTGTAAGTGTAATCTTTGTAATTCTTCATCACATCAAGTTAGAATTCCTCATCATTTTTGCAGTCTATTCAGTCAGAATAAGAATATATGACAAAGTTTTATGAGCATTGCAACATATATCAAACTCTGAAAGAGCACAGGACAAGGTTTTTTACGTGCAAGCCAAGTGAAAAGAACAATTTTTTTATGATTCTAAAAGAGCAAACCCGACAGTTACAGGTTCTTCGCGTGAAAGTAAAGTGAGTGAAGTTACTTTGCGTGTGCAGTACATCTTGTCACTTTGCTGGAGTAATATCGAGTCTCTTCGCGTCAGTTTACAATTATAAGAATTGGGAAAGAATTGGTTTTTAATTTGTCTTATTTTATCTTTTCTGTCTTATATCTAAAACATTGATAATATATATTTCGCTATTATTATTATTATTATTATTATTATTATTATTATTATTATTATTATAATCATCATCATCATCATCATCATTTTGTCCAAAGCACGTTGATACGCAACCGTTATTATTAAAATATTTCAATATCAGTCACCTTTTACCAGCCATGTGTATTTGAAAGTCTGCATTACTAAAGACTGCGCACAGCACGTTTTTCCAAAGTAAATAGATGTTTTATAAAACAAAAGATAAATTCTAAAATAACTTATTGTCATTAGTTTATTTAAAGGAAATTGTGTAACTGATCTCTACAGGTATATGTTCAGGCGGATAAGAATAACGACAGCTCATGATAAAACATAAAAAATAAAATCTACCATTGTTTTAACAACATATATAAAGAGACCGACATGCCAAACGGAAATATAATATATGCAAATAAAAAGATGCGGTGTTGCATTATAACTTAAAAAATCAGAGAAACTCTCACCAAATCGAAGATGTTTATATGCTTGCTGAATAAATAAAATATATACAGGTGTAAAAATTTATAATGCTACCAAACGCACTCAGCACGCACGCCATTAACACGAACACTGCACGCTGCTCAACGATAATGAACAAACTTCATTCACGTGTATTTGCGTTCATTTATTATTACTGGCTAAGACAATTTCATTTTACTGGCATCCTTTGCAATGAACATTCCTTTATCCTTTATAAGTATCGGTCCTTATTATAACTGACAATATGTACGTTGCTGTTACATGTGTCTTTTACAATAACAGGGACTTAACTTCTAATTATGAATGTCCCAACGAACATATATCCATATTCGAAATATACATAATGGTCATTGCCTCAGACAGCATAGTGGCACACAAATGTGATTATCTTTTATCCACATAAGTTTATAAAATATTAACCTTGCTTCTGTCCCTTTAGATCTATGAAGAAAATGATGAAAACTAATGGTCAAAAATAAAACTACATATTCCCTAAAAGCCACCTGGGAATGGCTTTTTTTGCGACGCTGTGGATTTTATGACACTGCAGGTGATGGTCCCAGTTGTGTTGTGGCGGTGATGTTGATGATGAACGTATATGCACTATTTATCTCAGTTTAATTAAATATCTGGCCTAAAATTTAATGCCAATCGGCAGAAGTAAAATTAAATGCTCAAAGATGTCCTCCTGTAAATTCCGGATGTTTCACTTCCTGGCTCGACCTCGAGACAGCACGGGGCATTTATGACCGTATGAAAGCGTGCCGATGGGAGCAAGGGTCCGATGGAGATCTTTTACTTAACTCTGTCCACAATGTGAAGGCATGCGTTAAATTTTAATGCTTAGGCAAATCCCGCAAAAGTGTTATAGTGGAATTATTCGATTTAAATAAATAACAAAGTTAACAAGCGGAAATACCTGTAAATTTTCGTTGCAAAGTTTAAGTTGAAGTTGTGCAGAACCGTGCAATATGGGCAGTACGATAATTCGGTTACTTCCCTTGAATTCAAAGGGAGGCTACTCGCCGCCGAGCCTCTGGGGACTAAGTAAAAAAAGATGGCGGACACGGACAAAGAAATCAACGAAGCTTGTGTAAACAACTAAGAATTAGACCATTTCAAGCTAACAGATTTAAAGAAGGACCTAGCGAATCGTCGTTTGACTGGATCCTGAAGGGAATATCAGCTAATCGAGCGAATTATCAGCGTTTACAAGCTAGATATTACTGGCAATTATAAATTGAAAAGGAGAGACCAACTCGAGAAGAATTAGTAACACTTCATCCTCCCTTAACTGGTAACAGGTCGCCCTTGATCGGTAACAGTTCGCCCTTGATCAGTAATATGTCGCCGTCGTATATAAGTGTATACGTCAAGCAAAAATGTATACTTGTTAACTTATTTATAATTATTTTGACACAATTTACATCAATTTGTATTTGTTTCCATCGGCTTCATATGCATTATGAGTACTTCGGATATAAGTGTACCATTTCCACGCGTTAGATGAAGGGGGAAATGATGTCAAGTTTATACTTGATTTAATTTGTTATATAGTGTATCATATATAATATTTTATAAGATATGCATACAAATACAATTAGTTGGTTGCCGTCTTAGTCGACTTCTTCATACTGTATTGTGATAAAGCTAGCGTACGTTGCGAGATTAAATCACTGACTAGTCTATTAATTGCAAGCACTTATATACGTCTATGACGGCAAGCATCAGTTAAGATCATGGTGACTAATTATCAATCAAGATTAGTGCTGACGCTATCATCACAATAATGACTAGGCAAAAATCAATTAACAATCACACATTGACCAATTTATTAATTTTAATTTTTATATACGCCTATGTCGGTAAACATTAATCAAGATCACACTGGCTAGTTATCAATCAAGATTAGTGCGAATGGTATCATCACAATAATGTCTGTCATAAAGTCATCTTGAGTATGACAACCTTATTAAAGTATTTGCAACAAAATGTGTATGCAACTAAGTAACATTAAAATCCTTGCAACAGCGGAATTTTATTTAAATATAAAATATGAAATAAATAAACCACGTACACAGTATAATTATTATATTTTAGGTCGCAACATTGCATTTAAATCAAGGAACAGTGACAGTTCGTATATTGTACTGGGAGGATCAGATTTTTTTCTTTGGTTAAAACAATTTAAAAATATGAAAAATAAAAATATAATAATTTACGATGCTAATAATACGATGTTTATAATAACAAAGAATTTACGGAGACAAAAGAAGCATAAATTTAATGTGAATGGTGTCAAAATAATAAAAAATAATAAGTTCTTTTTACTTAATTTCTTAAAGATTTTTAAGAGCTAAGGGTGGCGTATACACTTATATCAGAAGAACTCATAATGTATATTAAGACGAAGAAAACAAATACAATGTGAATGGTTATAAATAAATTAACCAATTTACTTTTTTTTCTCAATGTATACACTTATATCCGAAGGCGACATGTTATAAAGCAAGGGCGAACTGTTACCTATCTAGGGCGAGCTGTTACCAATCAAGGGCGAACTATTACCAGTTAAGGGAGGGCGAAGTGTTATAATACCATCGAAATGCGTCGCAGTAGCTTGTTTTGAGGAAATCGATGCAATGAAACAGTTCTGTTTTCGACCACCTTCCCGCTATAAACACCTTTACATATTTAGCAATATTTCGGCGATTTCCATTTTGGTTTTGTTTCTTTCTTTAATTAACTTTCCATGTCACTCGATTATGTGTGTTATACACGCTGATAAAATTTATACTTATACCCCGGAAGTTTTAATGCGCATGCGCATTCGGAGAGTACTCAAGGGCAGATAACTTAGTTATCGGACTGCCCAATGGGGATAATGGGGCAAACGAGTGCTAGAGACAATTACATGCATACCTACCTATTTCTAGTCTCTATTGTTAACAAGTGACTCTTCAGTAATTCAGGTTAATTGGCGCTTCAATGTGTAAAGCGACACATTAAATACGACAAAATAACATTAAAGCAAATAAATAATGGTTACACAATCGCTACTACATTTTAATGTATCGAATATTGTGTTATGCCGATGAGTATAGAGTAAGTTCCTAATGGATGTTGATTGAATCCATTTGTATTTCTCGGTACAACTTCAGTCAATGTAAAAGTTTGTTATGTACAGTAGTACACCAGCGTTTAAGTTTACGTTAGTCAGGTTAATTAAGGGTTGTTTACCGTTGTGGTTTTGATGACGTAGCATTCGCGTAACTGCTAAAGAAAATGATCATGATAAAATATGATCAAAATAAATATTATAGTGTTGGATTTGGAATTATATTATTAACATTCATGTATTGTTTTACCCTTGGATTATTTCAACTGTGCTTATTTACGAGGACTTTCTACCGAAAACTCTTCAGGATTATTCGACGCTGGATTATTAATTGGACTATTAAAGGGACACCTCTTAAAGGGACAAACTGTAAGCTAACATTTATTTTGATTTCTGAAATTTTGTCTCATTTATTTGTTATTGTTTTATTATGCCATAGATTTTTTTTATTAAAATAAAACATTTTTGTACCAGTTTGTTGTTGCTGGTTTGTTCTTTCTGTAACACCATTTCGTCGTTTAGTAAACGTGCCATTTTATAAATAAACTTATATAGCGACACCGGTCGTAACAAGTTATATCGCCGTATTTAGTAATTAATTTAAACATGACCATGTGTTAAGTGTTAGGGGATTGAGCGTGTGTATGTGTGTATGAAAAATTCGTTTCTTAACGAGATTGCCATTTCATTACCTAGTATTCCTCCATGGCATCGGATACAGACAAGGTTTATAACGCTTAAAATGTCTTTAAGAGACGTGTTTAATCTATTAATTTCCTTAAAACATTATTGTCTGTTGCTGCCGTTAATAGGTTGTAGTGCTTAAAGTGCTCTAAGCGAGTCGGCATACAGATCTACTATTTAAATTGTAATTATGTTTTATATATCCTTGCATGATTATCCTTAATGGGGTCCTTCCGATATCCACAGTTATGTCCCTTGCGAAGTCAGTTTAGAGTGATTTCCCTTTGGTATTGGGTAGTTCCGGTTTGTTGAGAAAAACGACGATCAGATAAAATATCGAGATTTATACCTGTGTTCTTAAAGGAATTTCAATGTTCGCTCTATATTCAACGTAGGAAATTGATGCAGAACAGCAGTACAGCCAAAGTTAAGAAGGAAATTATGTATGATAGAGTAAAACTGTTAAAGTCGGAACAGTTTCTCAAGAAAATGTATAGGTGGGGTAAAATAAGTTGGTACTTAATCTCGACAGATCGTCCCGTAATACTGGCGTGTTGCGATTAATTTCGCTATTTTTGTTGTCTTTTTTCGTCATTGATGAGCTGCAGATAATTTGTGTAAGCTTTTAATGTAAATTTGGAAGTGAAGTGGTAATTGGAGCAATTCGACAATAGTAATGCATTTTTATACTAGTCATGATTGAAATTAAATGTGTGGCATGTAGGGAGTTAGCAACATATGCAACCTATTTTGGTGTGTGTATTTTTTGCTCTTTTATCCTATTTTCATTAACTCATTGAGCCCTACAGCCAATTAACCAGTCATCCCCTACAGGCATTTCTCCAGTCACCCCCTACACCTGGTGGGGGTCTTATCTGCCCCTCATGCCTGGTGACACATCTGGTGTGGATTACCGGTCAGTGTAAGATATTGTGAGTTGATGTATACACAACACAATAAACATGTCATTTTGGATATACTCTAAAAGTATATTTTCACATATTTGCAGCACAGAAAGTGCTTTACACGACCGTGTAATTTTTAACACTGTAAGAAAAGACATACCTCAGAAAAGAAAGAAAATGACTGAAATCCGAAGAACAAGTAAGATTAATAATATCAAAATTAACACATTTCAAATGATTAAAATAAGATAAAATTGACCTCATCAAGTTTTCTTATGTTTATAACGTAAATAACACTGCTTTATTTAAAAATTATATAATGAGTAACTTTAAAACAGTCGGCCGTCTTTGATTGAAAGTTGCGATTTACCGGTAGTTTGAAAAAATAACGCTCTTAAACTTCCTATTTGATTGAAAACTTCCGCTATTTCCAAGCGTTAGCTTTTGTCTTTTGATCTGTTGATATTTGCAATTATATTATAATTGGATCTGACACAGGTAATTCCACATATCCGCCGATACATGTGCGTATAAATAGGAATTTTAAAGCTAACTGTAAGGCACATCGCCGTTTTTCTTTGTCTCGACATAATTAATTCATTGTGTTTACATCCGGGTTACATGAAATTCCAATACATATATTTCAGGTCATAAAAAACTTACATGTGACCACGCTTTTTCCTAATCCACAGCTATTTTCAACATAAAATCGGCGTACTCTCAATAACCGGAACTACCCAAAGAAGCGCCACCTCGTTCAAGGGAGGTAAATGCGTAGCGAAATCAGGGATAACTCCGTACATCGGTAGGACCCCATTCACAGCAAATTAGCCTGGAAGCCAAGTATGTTTATATTGTCGCGACACAGTGCCTTTTACGGGAAATGTGAAACAAGGACCGACATTTGTTTATACACTAGACGAATTGAACTAACAGAAAGATACAGAATAAATATTCTTGCTACGGGATGACATGAAGAAATACTCGATCGAAGAATTACGCCATAGACAGGTAAAATAACGGAAAACCAAGCTAACATGTGTAGATTTGACATGAATCTGAGGATTAAAAAAGGGAATGTGACACAACACACAATACATGTTTATCAACACGACATGTTGCCATAATGGATAAGGGCAACAACAACACCCTAGCCTGGGGATGACAAAAGCATATCTCTGATTGAAAACAGACGTCAATTAAAATGAAGAAAAAGAAAGTTACCGTAAAAGTACGGTATATTTAAATGGTTCCTGTGTCCCATACAAGGAATGTGAAGCAATTGTCTATACATGTTTGCAAACAACATTAAAATAGCTAATGAAAAAACGCACCAACAATACCCAAGTTAAGGTCTGACGTAGAGTAATAGCCGGCCAACAACAGACGTCAGTAACAGTAAAATCACAGAAAATTACACTAAAAACGATACAACTGGCAGACTCTTGTGCTCTGTACAGGGAATGTGACGCAATTAACTGTGCATGTTTATTAGGAGAACAGATAGTCTTGATAAAATTATGCAGCAAGGATATCCTAGCTTGGGGTGGAGATAACGAAATATGCAATCAACAAGGACGTCAAAAGTCAGTAAAATCACAGTAACTGAGCCTGAAACGATACCTATTTTTAAGAGTAAATATGTCCCTGAAAAAAAATATGCAGCAATGTTTCCCTAGCTTGTGGGGGGGGGGGGGGGGGGGGAGGGGGGAATAAACGAAATATGCAATAATAGAAAGACGTGAACGTCGGTAAAATCAGAGAAATTTAGCCTGGAAACCAGATACGTTATATTGACGGTATTCAGTATCACTTACATGGAATGTGACGCAGTGAACGATTATGTTTATACACAACACGAATATTAGACTATTATTGGACTATTGCAAAATTCAAAATCAATACTGTAGCTAGGAGATGTCATGAAGAAATATTCAATCAGACATAGATGTCACAGATACCTAAAATAATAGAAAACTAAACTAAAATGTGCATCGTTAACAGCATTATGTGAGTTAGAAAGGGAAGGTGACACAATAAACAGTGTAAGTTTATAAAAAAACTACATGTTGCCGTAATGGAAAAGGCAAACAGCACAATTCTACCTTGATAATGATTTAAGGAAATCGTCGATCAGACGTCAATTACAATTAAGGCACGCAAAGATACCGTAAAAAATCCTATATATAAATGATTGGTCACTGTGTCATTTACAAGGAACGTGGCTCAAGAAACTATATATATTTATTGAAAGGACGCATAACCCTTATGAAAATTTGCAACAAGGATACCCTAGCTTGGTGGGTATATCACTAAATATGCAATCAAAAAATCTTCAAAGTAAAATCACATAAATTAATCTGGAAGCGGATAAGTTAATACTGACGGTATTCATTGTCACTTACAGTGAATGTTACGCAATGAGCGATGCATGTTTATGAAAAGAAAAATGCAACATCAATACTGTGGTAAGAGTTGATATGAAGAAATATTCGATCGAAAATAGAAGTAATGGGCAGATAACGGAAAACTAAGCTAAATGTGCATTTCCCTTTTGTGCGTTAAATAGGGAATGTGACACAACAGATAATATATGTTTATGAAAACTGAAGGTTGTCGTAATGGAAAAGGGAGACAACACAACTCTAGCTTGGAATGAAATAAGCACATGTCCGCTCAGAAGAAGACAATTACCACTGAGACAGAGAAAGCTAACGTAAAAATCCGATAGATTTGAATGGTCTCTGTATTCTTCACAAGTAATGTGACGCAATTTACTAAATATGTTTGCTAACAACATATAAATAGCTAATGGAAAAAGCCAACAACAATACCATAAGTTAGGAGTTGGCATAAAGTAATACCCTGTCATAAACATACGTCAGTAACAGTAAAATCACAGAAAATTACACTAAAATATGGTCGTATTGACAGACCTGTGTGCCTCTAAAAGAGAATGTGACGAAGTAATCTATACATATTTGTTGAGACAAAATGGTGTCCTTATAAAAATCTGCACCAAGGAATCCTTAACTTGGAGAAGACATAAACAAGTATGCATTGACACCAAACTCAGTAAAATCACAGAAAAGCTCGGTAATATTTAAGAATACAATAGTCATTGCATTTTACTGAAAATTAGTCTGGAAGTCGGTTATATTTATATTTGCGGAACTCTGTGTCCCTTACAAATACAATACTATTATAGCTTGAGGATAACATGAAGACATATTCGATCGAAGATAGACATCACAGATAAATGATGAAGGATACATTGGTCACTGCCTTTTACCGAGGTCTTCAGCTGAGAACTATCCGGAGAGATTCGATCCTTCATGCCCAGGACTCTCATCTCTCCCGAATGACAGATCGGTGGTGATGAACATTACCCCTCAGTAAAAGGCATCCAGCTCTCTTGCTCTCGTTTGCTCCAGTCTCAGGATTGGGCGGGTATCCACGGCATCCTACTTTAAATGGGCAAAGCCAGGTATTCCATCATTGTTCTTCACGTGATTTCTGGGGGTCTGTGAACTTCTTTCCCTTGGTCTTATTCTCAATGTCGCATCTTTCATCCCACGGCACAGTGTGTCCATCACCACCACCACAAACTTCTTGGTTAATATTATTTTAATCATTTTACATCAATATTGAGTCAGACGCTTTTTGTCGCCCCCAATCTGTGTTGTTGTTGCATGTTTCCATTAAACCAATATGTTTATAGTATAAACTTTATACACAAATATTATTTATTGGGTCACATTTCCGGTCAAATACACTTAATTATGTTAAATATATCATGATTTAGTGTAATTTTCTGTAAAGTTTTGTCTTTGAAGTTTGATGTGGGCCATTTTATCACTAGTCATCTCCTAGCTAATGTTTCTGTGCTGCATTTTTCAAATAAGGTTATTAAATTTTGTTTACATAGATATTTTTGCGTCACGTCCTTTGTCTGGGACGCAGATGCCTTTCAAATGAACTTACTTTTAATGTTGCTTCCAGTATTTGTGATTATATGACGCTTGTTTTCGATCGTGGATTTGACTGTCATCCTAGGTAGATATTGCTGTTGCCCTTTTCCATAACATATCTTCTTTATAAACACTTGTCTATGTAATTAAATGCGCCATATTCCCTTTTTTATTCACATAATTCTCTCAAATATACACATTTTTGATTATCCTTTCGTAGTTTTAACCGTCTTTAACGTCAATAAACGATCGCATATTTACTTTAGTTATACCCAAGCAAGAGTATTAATGTTTTTTTTTCTTTAAGGTCAGTTAGTATTGTTAATAACTTTATTTCGCTCTTTTACGACCGCTGTCGTTATTTAAGATTTATTTATAAAATGGCACGTTTACTAAACGACGAAATGGTGTAACAGAAAGAACAAGCCAGCAACAAGCTAGTACAATAATGTTTTATTTTAATACACAATAAAAATATATGGCGTAATGAAACAATAACAAATAAATCAGACAAAATTTCAGAAATCAAAATAAATGTTAGCTTACACTTTGTCCCTTTAGGAGGTGTCCCTTAAACAGTCCAATTAATAATCCAACGTCGAATAATCCTGAAGAGTTTTCGGTAGAATGTCCTCGTAGATACGCACAGTTGAAATAATCCAAAGGTAGAACAATACACGAATGTAAATGATATGATTCCGAATTCAACACTTTAATATTTATATCACTGTAGAATATAGTAAGTCCACGTAAGTTCCAACACAAAAAGATTTAATGTAAAAGCTGCAAGTATTTCCAAACTATATGTCCAAACTCTATGTCCAAACGTTTATTTAAACTTGCTTTAAATCGGCTAACACGCCCTTAAATAGACCCAAAGAATTTCTAGAACATTCACGAAACCCAGAAAACTCTCGGAACCCAGTTAAAAATAAACAAATGATCTTTCTAGCATATGATCCTTATTTTCTGGCAGTTACGCGAATGCTACGTCATCAAAACCACAACGGAAAACAGCCCTTAACCTGACTAGCGTAACCTTAAACGTGGTGTACTACTGTACATAACAGCTCTTTGCGTTACATTTTCTGTACAGACACAGAGTCCCAATCAAATATACTCGGCTTTCATCCTATTTTTCTGATTTCACTGTCTTTGACGTCTGTTGTTGTTGTTTTTTGCGGCATTTCCTTTTGTCGTCCGCGAGCTAGAGTATTGTTCTGCACATTTTCATTAGGACAATATTTTTCTTTATAAACATATATAAATATAGTTAATTGCGTCATATCCACTGTTAGAAACACAAGGTATTGTCAGCTGTTTCCGGCTTTTTACCATGGACTTTTAGCTGTCACTGACGTCTATAGTTGAGCACCTATTCCCATAATGTCATCCATAGCTAGGGTAATGTTGCTGCACTTTTTTAAATTAAAGTTTGGTTACCAACATATATAGTTTATAGCGTAGCAATGTCTGTACGGGACAGAGAAGCCGTTCAAATTAAATTACTTAAATGACTTTGTATGTCTTTAGTATAATTGACGTCTGTTTTCTATGTTGACATACCATCCCCAACCTATGGTATTTATGTTGTTTGTTACATTACGGGAACATGTCTCCTTATTAGTATTACAAATATGAAGTTTTGTCAAAAAAACACATTCTAGCTTAGATTAAATTGATTTTAACTGTCTCTGGCGTCATCATCGACGGCTATGTATCATCTATAAAATATGTATAGTTTATTGCGTCACATTCCCTGTCAAAGGCACAATGGTCTGCCAATTATATCCTGTTTTAAGTGTAAATTTCTGTGACCTTACAGTTACTGGCGTCTGTTGTTGATCGGCTATTAACCTATGCCAACCCCTAGCTTGAGTATTGTTGCCGCGTTTTTTATTAGCTATTTTAATTTTATTTGCAAACATGTATAGTTAATTGCGTCACATTCCTTGTGAGTGACACAGAGACCATACAAATATACCATACTTGTACGGTAACTTTCTGTATCTACATTTATATTGACGTCTGTTTTCGATCAGAGATATTCTTATATCATCCCCAAGCTAGAGTGTTGTTGCCCTTTTCCATTACGGCAACTTGTCGTGTTTATAAGTATGTATTGTTTGTTGTGTCACATTCCCTTTTTCATCCACAGAATTCGATCAAAGCTACACATGTAAGCTTAGTTTTCCGTTATTTTAGCTGTAAATGACGTCACTCTTCGATCGTGTATTTCTTAATGTCATCCCCTAGCTAAAATATTTATGTTGCATTTTTCTACTAGTTCAGTTCGTCTTATGTATAAATATATATCGTTCATTGCGTCACATTCTCTGTAGGAGTGTATGAGGCACTGTGTCCCGACAATATAAACATACTGGGCTTCCAGGCTTATTTGCTGTTAATTTACTGACTTTGACGTCTGTTTTGATAGTATATTTTTTTGGTTCAAGCTAGGGTACCCTTGCTGCATATTTTTATAAGGACTATGTTTTCTCTTAACAAATATGGTATTGTTGCTGCGTTTTGTTATTAGCTGTTTAATGTTTTGGCAAAGATGTCTAGTTATTTGCGTCACATTCCTTGTAATGTGACACAGGAACCATTTCAATAAACTGCACTTTAAAGGTAATTGTCTGTATCTTCATTATAATTGAAATAAGTTTTCTAATAGAGATATGCTTATAACATCCCCAAGCTAGAGTGTTGTTGTTGCCCTCAATTACGGCAATATTTCGTGTTGATGAATATGTATTGTGTGTTGTGTCACTTTCCCTTTTTAATCCACAGAATTCTGTCAAATCTACACATGTTAGCTTAGTCTACCGTGAATTTGCCTGTCACTGACGTAAATCGTAAATCTATCTTGTTGACAAACAGTTATCCTTCTTTGCGTCACATTCCCTGTGAGAGAGGCACTGAGCCCTTTCCAAATCACTAGAAATTTAAAATTAGTTATATTTATATTAGTTATATATATTAGGTGAATATGTTCCTCGTATTTGTTAAGTTTTTGTGTGATTTTCCTCTATCTGACGTTTTCGAATGTATATTCCTATATGTCATTCCCACACCATGGTATAGTTGTTGCATTTTCCTATTATGTTAATATATTTACTTTAAAAACGTATATTGGCCATTCCCTACGGGTATTTATGAATTTATGTATTTTTGTCTATTTGTGCATATTATATAAAGAACAAAACAAAAGCACAAACACAAATTTGAATGGTTTGATTTTTTCATACATGTATTTGTATTTGCAGTAAAAGCCGAAGAAGCAGCAACAGCAGCTAAACAAATACTTCACCAAATAACAACTAGCTTAATGAATAACGAGCACGTCCGAGTGCATTTCAAGATACCAAAATAAAATTTATTCCTAATCTCAGAATTCCTTATCTCAGAATAAATTAGTTGGGTGGTGAGAGTGTTACGGTGTGGAGAGGGCAAACTGGGGCCGAGGAGCTCAATATGTTTAACTGTCTAGATACTTCTAAATGGACTCTGTTAAAGAATATTAATATGATAAATGGGATCATTTCTGTGTGATTTATTTAACAGCCATAAACGCATATAAAGCAATAAGATAGCATTTGATCATGTATAAAATAGTTGCCAGTAAATTGGAACATTTTAAATTGTTTACTAAATGCGTATGAAATGTTGCGTAAACTTCCTTATATTTAAGAATTTAAAAAACAAACAAACAAACAAACAACACAAAACACCCTTTTTACCAATTAGATTCAAAACGATTTCGTCGCATCCCTTATATGTAGGAGAGACCGGCCTTTAAATCGTTGTTGCAATAAGATAATATGTGTTTTTAATAACTGTGATCGCAAATAAATTCTAAGAAATCTAAGAAAAAGCTTTTCGGCTTTCGAATTCTGGCTAATTTTTATATCAAATACATGCACAAAAATGTGCCACAATAATCAAATGTCGGTGAATTCTTATTCCCCACTCAAAAACAAAACACCACATGAACTCATTCTTTCCGCGGGCTATACGACTTTGGAACGAACTACCGACTGAGATTAAGGATGCCCCAACTGTACCTGCATTTACAAGTGGCATAAATAAGTTTTATGCTTTTTAATTGATATTTTAAATTATTAGTCTTAAATTGTCAATGTTCAGGACTTGCGCCTGCCTTATGTAGTCAGTATTGACTTTCGGCAGTACAAAGTTGAAGCTGAATTCTGCATCCCTGGTTTTTAATATACAATACCCAGTCAACTACCGTATTGCATAATATTTTAAGACTCATTTTTTTTTTTTTTGCATTTAAGTCAAATTTAGATGATCAACATTAGAAGAACAATCACAAGACAAAGTTATATAGAATAAATATATTTATACTTTAACTATTCAATTAGTAAATTAACAAAGCAAAAATATACACGATCACAAAAGTGTAATTTATTTCATCCTGAAACTGGACTTATTGCTTGCTGCCAAGAAATTTGTTTTGCTACCCTTGTAACAACTGCTTGGTGCTTGCTGGAAATGCGTACCAGCCTATTTGCTTGCCAACTTGATTTTATTTGCCGGCATATGCACTCTGACCAGTGACTGGCGACAAGTGACTGATACTTTTTGATTGGACAACCTGATGCTAGTACTGTCAGAATCCAACAGATGGTTATCGTGTGACGTCACATATTTCCCAGCATGCAACGCGGTCCGCCATATTTGTGGTAAAGCCATTGTTTACTGATGTCTGTTTACAAAAGACTAATTTGATCGGTTTTGATCCTTACTCGTCTTTGACGACAGCCTGATGATTTGCAGCCGGACATTGCTTATCCAGATAGTGAACTATCTAGTGTTTCAGCAAAGTGCGACATCCAGCTGATTACTGGTGGAGCTAGATCCTAGACTTGTGACTGGGTAGAACCACTGCGCACTGCAGGTTAGCTGGAACACCTTCACGACAGGGACTCGAACTCATGCACTGAGAGGCTGAGCAGTTGCAAGTCAGCAACTGCTTGGACAAGGGCACCGCTGAACTTTGGTTTTAAAACATGGTCATTTATTATTTGTTCTGTTTTCAATTCTTTACATTATGTTATACTATTTTTGTCCTTGCTTTAAGTTCCTTAAACCCCATTTTATGATTGTCATATTTATTATATGTAATCAAATATCATTCCATGCTCCTATTTCCTAAGCAGTCTTTTTATTTCTTGACTGCTTTTGCTTTTGTTTCTCCTGTTTTTTTTTAAAGATGAATTTACTGTAATTAAATATCTGTTACCGTAAAATGTGTTGTTTTTAATTAAGAAATTGTGTGGTTCTAAATTAAGTAGTGGAACTTTAATTAAATATTTTAAGAAATTATAATTCTATTGTTATGTAAGTTTGTTAAATTTGCTGAAAGGTAGGACAATAATAAAGAGAAAAGCACTATTTGCTATCTTTTATTGACAAATGTCAATTTGAAAGTAAAACCATTTTAAATATTTAACTGTAACAGCTAGTTTAGGCTCGTTTCTTTTGACTTTTAATGCAATCCAAAACACTTGAAAACGCTTAGCAACAATGAATGCTCTGTTCAAGCGCGAAAGCATGACGTCCGAAATTTCTCTCGTCCTTTCCCCTTTTGTAATGATGGCTGGTATGGAGAAAAAGATTTCTGATTCGGA
The DNA here is from genome assembly GCA_007844125.1 of Sinonovacula constricta. Lineage (NCBI taxonomy): Eukaryota > Metazoa > Mollusca > Bivalvia > Cardiida > Solecurtidae > Sinonovacula > Sinonovacula constricta. Next base: position 371,407 of record CM017566.1, on the reverse strand, counting down.
TTAGATATTTGTGACAATTCACAACACTACAAGATTAAATCATTGTCTTTATTGTCTGTAAAGGTAAATTTAAAAAACAAACACAACGTGCGCGTTCACGCTACTGATGTTTGATCGCCTTACCACAAAGATGGCGGACAAACAGGTGCGCGCGCACCCTGGAGAAAAATCGATAACTATCTAATCTTTCTACATGGAGTTTGCTCGAATCCGTAAAGGGAGGTAACTGAAACAGCCTGAAAGAATGGGATAACTTTCTTGTGGACGTTGCTTTTAGGCCATCCCGAAATGCGAATATTTTTACTTCCTACACTTTGAACTTCTTTGAGTAAATTCGAGAGAATCTGAGTCTTCATCCGATATCTGAATCTTCTGAGCAGTCTAAGAAACCGTGAGGTAAATTCCATGATCAAGTATATTTGTTTTTTAACCATTTTTGTGCAAATATGTATTGTTTGTATAACTTTCCATTTCCAATTATCAATACAATGGTTGTCGGACGTAATGTACCAGGACTTAATGTACCATTTTTGGATCGAATGTACCATATATAGAATATATAGGGATTATTGTTTACGTTTATATATATTGTTTTTAGTTCAAATAAAGTTAAAACATGTTGTAAATTTGTGTATATGATATTTAAATGTGTATGTATTGAAATTTTAATGAGTTTTATTTAAATAAAATGTATAAGTACCTGTGTTTGTTCTTTAAAGTAAGTGGTTATAATTTATATTTTCGTAATTTAATCCAGTCACAAATGTGTTTTGTATTTAATTAAATTAAGATTGGAATGGATAACAATTTAATGTATTAGATTATTGTCCCACACATCTCCAAGTGATGTGCCAAATGATGTGTTTAAACAATCATTGTGATTGCTTGTTTTTTTAGTTATTCACACATTAATTTAAACTGTGAATGTTTTGGCACAATTGTGTAATTAAGGGTATTTAAAGTTTCAAATGGTCATGATTAAAGTATTAAATATGTGAAAGTGTGCTTTTGAAGACGATTCATAATGGTAATTATTATGGTCATATGAAATGGATCAATGGATGACGCCGGGAAGACGAGTGACCAGTGACATTGACTGTGTGACATTGACTAATATCGGGATATATATATTTAATGATGATGTGTTGTATTGTTTTTAATTATTTTTACTATTAAAGTTTATTGATAAATTCTTTACTTAAGTAAAACAATCTTATAATTTTTTAAACACATGGAACAATTGTTAATAACCCATACAAGACTTGTTGTTTATTCTCCAAACAGATTTATAAATGGTTAAAAACTAGCCTGTTATATTAACAAACAGGTATGTCAATTGACAAATACACAACAGAATGCCCCAGGGAGATTTTCACACCTAATTATCACCCCTCAATGGTGTCCTCCACACTGAACAATAGGCCTACCATAATCCCTATATAAACTATAGATGGTACATTCGATCCAAAAATGGTACATTAAGTCCTGGTACATTACGGTAATGGTACATTAAGACCACCACCCCAATACAATAATGGCATTGCAATAAAAGAATGTAAGCATGATTAAGATTATACGATTTATGACGAAATACCGGATTTTAATTAATATTCATTGGAATTCATATCAGTGGATAACAATCTTGGGTACGGATATATGCTTAAAATCATTACATACGCTCCTTTCTTAACGTTTCAGTGTTTCTATTATGGCCATATAATGTACATAGTGGTACAATCGTTTAGGGTTTAGTGTATCACTAACGACATTTTCGCTGCATATGCATTAGAAACAAGTGTTTTCAAAATGTAGAATATGCATTTACATTGCAAAGTATGTCCTCTTTCAAAAAATGCTAATTATTTTAATCTCCAACATATATTTCTTTGCAAACGCTTTAGTTTTTGATATGTATCAATTTGGGTAGTTGCGGATCACTTTAGGGATCACTTTAGGGTATAGCGGATCACCTGATAAACGTCACCTAGGGATCATCTCAAAGCACCAGAAAAGGTGTATTTGTCACAACAATGCATTCTTAAATATGTTAATGGTATGTTTGATTTTTTTTTCTGATGAATAATGATTTCAAATTGTTTTCAATGAAGCATATATCATATGGCTGTTCCCTCAAGTTGAGTCCCCTGTTTCCAGCAGCTGTCTGGTCTACGTCTCTCTCGTTCACTATTTTGTTGCAACATCTGCACAAAGTATTGTAGTTTAAAATACACCAGTATCACCCAAGAAAACAGCAGCTGCACGCACAGAACACACACGCACACACACAAAGTCAATTGGAATGGGATATCAATATAAGACCAAATAACATTGAGTAAACTTTAATTGAAATCAGTGATTAGAAGTTTTAACTTTCAATGACTAAATCACATGCATTTTGTACTTTTTGTCAGGTCAATCATTAGTTTTCACAACCATCCTGGATTTTATTAGTATGAATTTATTGAATTTGAAAGGCGGGTAAGACAATGGGATGTGCAAGCAGTAAAACATTTCAAAAACAAACTACATTCAAGCTAACATAACAGATCTTAATAAGAAATTTTCTGACTTATGGCTGCTTTATTTGTTTATTAGTACTAGATGTATGTGAAAGATAACAAGTATTTTTAATAATAAATAAGGCCAATTGATTAAAGGGGTCTAGACACAGCTGGGTTTTTCCGTGATAAACATAATTTAAGTGCCATATATATTATTGATAGCTTTTACAAGTCAATTTGAAACCTTGTCCATTTAAACATACCAGTTACATCCATACACCAGACATGAGCTTGGATATTTCCGTAATTTTAATAATTTTAGGGGTAGTGCAAGACGTTACTAGTTGTGATTGATACTGCATTTTCATTTAAAATGGTGTGCAACTCATGGGCTTATCACTATTTTTTACCAACGATGCATGCGCTTGTGCAGTTTATTGAAACATTATGATCTTTCAATGGAAGGTATACTCATATATTTTTTAGTAATCTGTCATGAGATTTCAGTACAGATTGAATGTGGTTCATCAAAGTTTCAGTAAATGAGCAAAAGTTGAAAAAATGCTAAATAGAAAATCCATGTCCAGGCTGCTTTAAACATTATTGCAGCATAATCAATATGGAATGAAGTCTACCAAAAAATGTAAAGATAAAGGCAAATCATTAAAAACAAAACAAAACCTCTCCTCAACAATTTCCTATGAAAAGATATAAAATGTACACAAAATGCCACTGACTAGATCATATGTGAACACAATCTAACTACTTAACATTTGTAAATATTGCACAAATACAATAATAAGGATTGAACACTAAGAAAGGCCATGTATTTCAACATACATTAAGCATTTTAGTACTTTTGAGATCTATTTTTCATACCTAAAAGAGGTTGCATACCTTATGCAGTGTTAGTTGTAAACAGTTAACTTCATATCATAAATATTTATCACAGCATATTGGGTGTATGATTTTAATGGATTGTAAATGATAAATAAAGCAGTGAACCTGTTTGAAACAAAATATGAAAGGAACCAAGTCACAAATCTGTATGCCTATGAGCAAACAAAAAGATTATCTTTTGAACAGTTATTCCTATTCTGGCAGAGAATCTGTAAATGGAGTTGCCCTTTTTTCTCTTCACCAGCCAAGAACTGCAGATTTACCAGTAGATACATTGTCTTTCTCAATGAGCAAAATAGCTCTCAGGACACGCACTGTCTTCCCAGGTGAAAGGAATTTCTTCTCGATGGTTTTGACATTTTTCACAGCCAGACTTGGTCTCATTTCATGAAGCATCCTTCAAAACAGACATATCCCCCCCCCTCCCACCTTTACCCCACCCACGTGGAAACAGTAAACATATCAGAAATAGTTTTTTACGTCACATCAAATTCATATTATCATACATAGATACATCATATCATCTGCATTTTAAAGGTTATCCCGGACCTGGTACACTAAGTGTAAGAATAATGAGACTGGTTGTGGTTTCATGTCATATATCCATGGCATGATATTACTAATGAGACTAGTTGTGGTATTATATATATTATAAGATATTTCAAGTTGATACTGTCTCCATATGAGTGAAAAATTGTTTGTTGGATGCTTATATAATTTGTTACAATAGTGATATGATGGTGATATGATGAGAATGATGATAGTAGTAATCATGATTAGCAGCTTATACTGATGGAGTTCAACACAGCTAACATAATTGCAAAACGTCATAATGAGGATGATGAAGTGGAAGAAGAGGTGCACACCGACTAGTAATCAATGAAATAACTTAACTTAACAACAGAATGGGTTTATAAGTTAGGATGAAAACTTTGCAATATGTTTGGCAGATCGTATTCATGATTCACTAATGAGACGGCCCCCTAAATTTAATGATCCGTAATACGCGTTCTCTTTTCAGCTCTCACATCAATAAACACACATCCAATGAATAAACAATTTCTTGTGGTGATAAAGGACACATTCCTTCATCAATTGACGCCATTGGTTGAATCAATTACCCTATATTGCTGGAAAATTCGCTGTTGATTTGTTCTTCCATTTGTGTTGGCTGACAGATCTATAGCCGTTACGGGCCTGAAGTGGTGGAATGCTCTTCCGAATCAATTAAAGTGCATTCAGAAGGAAGATCAGTTCCGATGCAAATTAGTCTCACTTGTTTAATGTTTTCTTTGACTAAAACAAAATAGGCATGAGAGCATTGTAAATAGGATTGTAAAGCACAATCGAATATTGTACAATAATTTTGTGCATTATATAAATATACTTGTATTTATATTTGTATTTTTCTGACTCAGACAGATTAGTTTTCCAGTTTTGGCAATGATCTTGGTAGAAATATCTTGGTGGAAACAAAAATCCTGGATGAAAGTTGATATCTTCTATATGCATTAACTACATATTTAAGTAAGTAAATAAACGCAATTTAGGCTTTAAAAAACAGCAAAATTGACCAATATATGCAACATCTGCATTACTGCGTGGCCATTTTGCAGATTAATGTGATGCGGCCTACAAGATTTCAGTTTTGGATATGTTTACAGTATATTTATGGAAACTAACAAATCAAATTTTTATCACAAAAATGTTTACAACTGGGTGTAAGCTGTTGCTTTGTAACAGATATAAAGTTTCTCAACATTTGGATTTTATTAAAGCTTGCAGTAGTGAAACATTAGGCAGTTATTTTCATTTCTGACTTAAAAAATGAATAGGTTTAATTAATGAAAATATAAGTAAACAAGTTCATTTTGATTACGGGTTGATAGATCTGTTAACATGTAAGCAAATTTGGGAATATTATTTATAGTGTTAGTAGATTTGTGTATTTGATACACACTAACTGGGCTGAGATTGCAAATAGTCACTGTCACAAACCAGGAAATCCAATACCTAAATTTCCTGACACTGGAAATTCAATTGTCTGGGGATGACTAATATTTGTGTTGAAATGCTTTTCATAACAAGAAATGTGGGGTAGTGGTAGAGTTGCCGATTTGTTACTCCTGACTGCTTAGCCTCTCACTGCGTGGGTTTGAGTTCCGTTTGGGGCAATGGACTTAATGTGAGGTCTTCCAGCTGACATGCGGTGCACCGGTGGTTCTACCCAGACATTTGTCTGGGATCTTCCTCCACCAAAAAGCTGGATGTTGCTATAATGATCATTAATGGTCCCTGCAATGTATTTCAAAAACGAACAAACATATCAAGAAAAGTTTATTTCTAACAAATACATAAAACATTAAAATAATCAATAAAATCAATCGAGAGCTTATATAAATTTTTCATAGCATTTCCATATATTTGTTTAGTTCTAAACTGTCTTAAAGTCCATGTGTAAGTTAACATGAGAAATTTACAAATGTATCCCTTACAAGGATAGTTGGTATGATAAGGGAAGTAAGTGGAAGTGACATAAATTATTAAAAATATAACTAAAACATAGATATATTCTTTAAGTTTGTTCATGACTTATGATAAATGTAGTTTAGTAGTGAAAAATCAAGTCATCCACTCGTTTTTGTGTCTTAAAAGTACTTATTCATAAATTCAGAACATAGTTACATCATACCAGAATAAAAGTGCTCACGCTTTGCTCAAATGTGGACTGGAATTTCAAACACACACAGGTCAGAAAAGGAAATCCAAGCCTGACAGAGACTGCAAGTATGACAAAAAATGAAAATGCACGTTTCAAGATCAGTGGCTTAAAGAATTTATATGGTTAAATGCAGACAGTCATGACTCACTTTTGCAAAGTGATTCCAAGCTTTTTTATATGCTATGCATAATGAATGGATGCATGTCCTATTGAAGTTTAAACTAATATTAATGACTATCTGGACAAGTGAAATTTCATGATGTTCAAATAGGTATATAAAGCCAACTTACCCGTGGACAAGTAGAAAAAAATGGATTTCCACGTCCCTACAGTCACAAATAGTTACAAATTGTAAAAAAACTAAACAGTGTATAGTCTTATAAAGTCACTTGCTTAGAAATGTTATAAGCACTGTTATAAAGATGTGACATAAAATATATTTATGTAAAAATTAATCAAAATGCACTTTTATTATTTGCCATAACAGCCTATAGAGACCAACAGATCCACACTTTTTGAAATGTGGGATACTTGTTTAAAAGCTGTTATATTTGATAAGCTTCGTGCATTTTAAATGTAACCTTTTTTATTTTGCATTTTAAATATCTTTGCCCTCATTTGGGGAAAAATAAAGTTAAAAAATAAGGTTTACCTCTTTAACAGGGGTTAAAGTAATTAAAATTAATTATTTCTCACCAATGTAATGTTCTAACCAGCTTCTTACTGAGGTGTAACTGTGGATACATGTTATGTTCCACCAGTTTTATACTGAGGTGTAACTGTGTATACATGTAATGTTCCACCAGCTTCAGACTGACGTGTAACTGTGTATACATGTAATGTTCCACCAGCTTCAGACTGACGTGTAACTGTGTGTACATGTTATGTTCCACCAGTTTCATACTGACGTGTAACTGTGTATACATGTAATGTTCCACCAGCTTCAGACTGACGTGTAACTGTGTATACATGTAATGTTCCACCAGCTTCAGACTGACGTGTAACTGTGTGTACATGTTATGTTCCACCAGTTTCATACTGACGTGTAACTGTGTATACATGTTATGTTCCACTAGCTTCAGACTGACGTGTAACTGTGTATACATGTAATGTTCCACCAGCTTCAGACTGACGTGTAACTGTGTGTACATGTTATGTTCTACCAGTTTCATACTGACGTGTAACTGTGTATGCATGTAATGTTCCACCAGTTTTATACTGACGTGTAACTGTGTGTACATGTAATGTTCCACCAGTTTCATACTGACGTGTAACTGTGTGTACATGTTATGTTCTACCAGTTTCATACTGACGTGTAACTGTGTATGCATGTAATGTTCCACCAGTTTTATACTGACGTGTAACTATGTATACATGTAATGTTCCACCAGCTTCAGACTGACGTGTAACTGTGTATACATGTAATGTTCCACCAGTTTTATACTGAGGTGTAACTGTGGATACATGTTATGTTCCACCAGCTTCAGACTGAGGTGTAACTGTGTATACATGTTATGTTCCACCAGCTTCAGACTGACGTATAACTGTGTATGCATGTAATGTTCCACCAGTTTTATACTGAGGTGTAACTGTGGATACATGTTATGTTCCACCAGTTTTATACTGAGGTGTAACTGTGTATGCATGTAATGTTCCACCAGTTTTATACTGACGTGTAACTGTGTATACATGTAATGTTCTAACCAGCTTCTTACTGAGGTGTAACTGTGTATACATGTAATGTTCCACCAGCTCCATACTGAGGTGTAACTGTGCATACATGTTATGTTCCACCAGCTCCACACTGAGGTGTAACTGTGTATACATGTTATGTTCCACCAGCTCGATACTGACGTGTAACTGTGTATACATGTAATGTTCCACCAGCTCCATACTGAGGTGTAACTGTGTATACATGTTATGTTCCACCAGCTCCATACTGAGGTGTAACTGTGTATACATGTAATGTTCCACCAGCTCCATACTGAAGTGTAACTGTGCATACATGTTATGTTCCACCAGCTCCATACTGAGGTGTAACTGTGTATACATGTAATGTTCCACCAGCTCCATACTGAGGTGTAACTGTGCATACATGTTATGTTCCACCAGTTTTATACTGAGGTGTAACTGTGCATACATGTTATGTTCCACCAGCTCCATACTGAGGTGTAACTGTGTATACATGTTATGTTCCACCAGTTTTATACTGAGGTGTAACTGTGCATACATGTAATGTTCCACCAGCTCCACACTGAGGTGTAACTGTGTATACATGTAATGTTCCACCAGCTCCATACTGAGGTGTAACTGTGCATACATGTTATGTTCCACCAGTTTTATACTGAGGTGTAACTGTGTATACATGTTATGTTCCACCAGTTTTATACTGAGGTGTAACTGTGTATACATGTAATGTTCCACCAGCTCCATACTGAGGTGTAACTGTGCATACATGTTATGTTCCACCAGTTTTATACTGAGGTGTAACTGTGTATACATGTTATGTTCCACCAGTTTTATACTGAGGTGTAACTGTGCATACATGTTATGTTCCACCAGCTCCATACTGACGTGTAACTGCGCATACATGTAATGTTCCACCAGTTTTATACTGAGGTGTTACTGTGTATACATGTTATGTTCCACCAGTTTTATACTGAGGTGTAACTGTGTATACATGTTATGTTCCACCAGTTTTATACTGAGGTGTAACTGTGCATACATGTTATGTTCCACCAGTTTTATACTGAGGTGTTACTGTGTATACATGTTATGTTCCACCAGTTTTATACTGAGGTGTAACTGTGTATACATGTTATGTTCCACCAGTTTTATACTGAGGTGTAACTGTGCATACATGTTATGTTCCACCAGTTTTATACTGAGGTGTAACTGTGTATACATGTAATGTTCCACCAGCTCCATACTGAGGTGTAACTGTGCATACATGTTATGTTCCACCAGCTCCACACTGAGGTGTAACTGTGTATACATGTAATGTTCCACCAGCTCCATACTGAGGTGTAACTGTGCATACATGTTATATTCCACCAGTTTTATACTGAGGTGTAACTGTGTATACATGTTCTGTTCCACCAGTTTTATACTGAGGTGTAACTGTGTATACATGTATTGTTCCACCATTTTCATACTGAGGTGTAACTGTGTATACATGTTATGTTCCACCAGCTCCACACTGAGGTGTAACTGTGTATACATGTAATGTTCCACCGGCTTCATACTGAGGTGTAACTGTGTATACATGTAATGTTCCACCAGTTTTATACTGAGGTGTAACTGTGTATACATGTTATGTTCCACCAGTTTTATACTGAGGTGTAACTGTGTATACATGTAATGTTCCACCAGCTCCATACTGAGGTGTAACTGTGCATACATGTTATGTTCCACCAGCTCCATACTGAGGTGTAACTGTGTATACATGTTATGTTCCACCAGCTCCATACTGAGGTGTAACTGTGCATACATGTTATGTTCCACCAGCTCCATACTGAGGTGTAACTGTGCATACATGTTATGTTCCACCAGCTCCATACTGAGGTGTAACTGTGTATACATGTTATGTTCCACCAGCTCCACACTGAGGTGTAACTGTGCATACATGTTATGTTCCACAAGCTCCATACTGAGGTGTAACTGTGTATACATGTTATGTTCCACCAGCTCCACACTGAGATGTAACTGTGTATACATGTAATGTTCCACCAGCTCCACACTGAGGTGTAACTGTGTATACATGTTATGTTCCACCAGCTCCACACTGAGATGTAACTGTGTATACATGTAATGTTCCACCGGCTTCATACTGAGATGTAACTGTGTATACATGTAATGTTCCACCAGCTCCACACTGAGATGTAACTGTGTATACATGTAATGTTCCACCAGCTCCACACTGAGATGTAACTGTGCATACATGTTATGTTCCACCAGCTCCACACTGAGATGTAACTGTGTATACATGTAATGTTCCACCGGCTTCATACTGAGATGTAACTGTGTATACATGTAATGTTCCACCAGCTCCACACTGAGATGTAACTGTGTATACATGTAATGTTCCACCGGCTTCATACTGAGATGTAACTGTGTATACATGTTATGTTCCACCAGCTCCACACTGAGATGTAACTGTGTATACATGTAATGTTCCACCAGCTCCACACTGAGATGTAACTGTGCATACATGTTATGTTCCACCAGCTCCACCCTGAGATGTAACTGTGTATACATGTTATGTTCCACCAGCTCCACACTGAGATGTAACTGTGTATACATGTAATGTTCCACCAGCTCCACACTGAGGTGTAACTGGGTATACATGTTATGTTCCACCAGCTCCATACTGAGGTGTAACTGTGTATACATGTAATGTTCCACCTGCTCCACACTGAGGTGTAACTGTGTATACATGTAATGTTCCACCAGCTCCATACTGAGATGTAACTGTGTATACATGTTATGTTCCACCAGCTCCATACTGAGGTGTAACTGTGTATACATGTAATGTTCCACCTGCTCCACACTGAGGTGTAACTGTGTATACATGTAATGTTCCACCAGCTCCATACTGAGATGTAACTGTGTATACATGTTATGTTCCACCAGCTCCACACTGAGATGTAACTGTGTATACATGTAATGTTCCACCTGCTCCACACTGAGGTGTAACTGTGTATACATGTAATGTTCCACCAGCTCCATACTGAGGTGTAACTGTGCATACATGTTATGTTCCACCAGTTTTATACTGAGGTGTAACTGTGTATACATGTTATGTTCCACCAGTTTTATACTGAGGTGTAACTGTGTATACATGTAATGTTCCACCAGCTCCATACTGAGGTGTAACTGTGCATACATGTTATATTCCACCAGTTTTATACTGAGGTGTAACTGTGTATACATGTTATGTTCCACCAGTTTTATACTGAGGTGTAACTGTGCATACATGTTATGTTCCACCAGTTTTATACTGAGGTGTAACTGTGCATACATGTTATGTTCCACCAGCTCCACACTGAGATGTAACTGTATACATGTAATGTTCCACCTGCTCCACACTGAGGTGTAACTGTGTATACATGTAATGTTCCACTAGCTCCATACTGAGGTGTAACTGTGCATACATGTTATGTTCCACCAGTTTTATACTGAGGTGTAACTGTGTGTACATGTAATGTTCCACCAGCTCCATACTGAGGTGTAACTGTGCATACATGTTATGTTCCACCAGTTTTATACTGAGGTGTAACTGTGTATACATGTTATGTTCCACCAGTTTTATACTGAGGTGTAACTGTGTATACATGTAATGTTCCACCAGCTCCATACTGAGGTGTAACTGTGCATACATGTTATATTCCACCAGTTTTATACTGAGGTGTAACTGTGTATACATGTTATGTTCCACCAGTTTTATACTGAGGTGTAACTGTGCATACATGTTATGTTCCACCAGTTTTATACTGAGGTGTAACTGTGCATACATGTTATGTTCCACCAGCTCCACACTGAGATGTAACTGTATACATGTAATGTTCCACCTGCTCCACACTGAGGTGTAACTGTGTATACATGTAATGTTCCACTAGCTCCATACTGAGGTGTAACTGTGCATACATGTTATGTTCCACCAGTTTTATACTGAGGTGTAACTGTGTGTACATGTTATGTTCCACCAGTTTTATACTGAGGTGTAACTGTGTATACATGTAATGTTCCACCAGCTCCATACTGAGGTGTAACTGTGTATACATGTTATATTCCACCAGTTTTATACTGAGGTGTAACTGTGTATACATGTTATGTTCCACCAGTTTTATACTGAGGTGTAACTGTGTATACATGTAATGTTCCACCAGTTTTATACTGAGGTGTAACTGTGTATACATGTTATGTTCCACCAGTTTTATACTGAGGTGTAACTGTGTATACATGTAATGTTTCACCAGCTCCATACTGAGGTGTAACTGTGCATACATGTTATGTTCCACCAGCTCCATACTGAGGTGTAACTGTGTATACATGTTATGTTCCACCAGCTCCATACTGAGGTGTAACTGTGCATACATGTTATGTTCCACCAGCTCCATACTGAGGTGTAACTGTGCATACATGTTATGTTCCACCAGCTCCACACTGAGGTGTAACTGTGCATACATGTTATGTTCCACAAGCTCCATACTGAGGTGTAACTGTGTATACATGTTATGTTCCACCAGCTCCATACTGAGGTGTACCTGGCATACATTTATGTTCCACCAGCTAATTACTGAGGGTGTAACTGCGCATACATGTAATGTTCCACCAGCCTCCAGACTGAGGTGTAACTGGTATCATGTAATGTTCCACCGGCTTCACAATGAGGTGTAAACTGGTATAATGTAATGTTTTCCACCCAGTTTTATACTGAGGTGTAACTGTGATAATGTTATGTTCCACCAGTTTCATACTGACGGTTGTAACTGCTATGCATACATTGTTATGTTCCACCCAGTTTTCTACTGAGGGTAACTGTGTATACATGTTAATGTTCCACCAGTTTTATACTGAGTGTAACTTTGCATACATGTTATGTTCCACCAGCTCCACATTGAGGTGAACTGTTGTATTACATGTAATGTTTCCCCAGTTTTATACTGAGGGTAAACTGTGTATACATGTATATGTTCCACCAGTTTTATACTGAGGTGTAACGTAACTGTGTATACATGTAATGTTCCACCAGCTCCATACTGAGGTGTAACTGTGCATACATGTTATGTTCCACCAGTTTTATACTGAGGTGTAACTGTGTATACATGTTATGTTCCACCAGTTTTATACTGAGGTGTAACTGTGCATGCATGTTATGTTCCACCAGCTCCATACTGACGTGTAACTGTGTATACATGTAATGTTCCACCAGCTCCATACTGAGGTGTAACTGTGTATACATGTTATGTTCCACCAGCTCCACACTGAGGTGTAACTGTGTATACATGTAATGTTCCACCAGCTCCATACTGAGGTGTAACTGTGCATACATGTTATGTTCCACCAGCTCCATACTGAGGTGTAACTGTGTATACATGTAATGTTCCACCTGCTCCACACTGAGGTGTAACTGTGTATACATGTAATGTTCCACCAGCTCCATACTGAGGTGTAACTGTGCATACATGTTATGTTTCACCAGTTTTATACTGAGGTGTAACTGTGTATACATGTTATGTTCCACCAGTTTTATACTGAGGTGTAACTGTGTATACATGTAATGTTCCACCAGCTCCATACTGAGGTGTAACTGTGCATACATGTTATATTCCACCAGTTTTATACTGAGGTGTAACTGTGTATACATGTTATGTTCCACCAGTTTTATACTGAGGTGTAACTGTGCATACATGTTATGTTCCACCAGCTCCATACTGACGTGTAACTGTGTGTACATGTTATGTTCCACCAGCTCCACACTGAGGTGTAACTGTGTATACATGTTATGTTCCACCAGCTCCACACTGAGGTGTAACTGTGTATACATGTAATGTTCCACCGGCTTCATACTGAGGTGTAACTGTGCATACATGTTATATTCCACCAGTTTTATACTGAGGTGTAACTGTGCATACATGTTATGTTCCACCAGTTTTATACTGACTTGTAACTGTGTATGCATGTATTGTTCCACCAGTTTCATACTGAGGTGTAACTGTGCATACATGTAATGTTCCACCAGCGCCATACTGAGGTGTAACTGTGTATACATGTTATGTTCCACCAGCTCCACACTGAGGTGTAACTGTGTATACATGTTCCACCAGCTTCATACTGAGGTGTAACTGTGCATACATGTTATATTCCACCAGTTTATACTGAGGTGTAACTGTGCATACATGTTATGTTCCACCAGTTTTATACTGAGGTGTAACTGTGTATACATGTATTGTTCCACCAGTTTCATACTGAGGTGTAACTGTGTATACATGTTATGTTCCACCAGCATACTGAGGTGTAACTGTGTATACATGTTATGTTCCACCAGCTTACTGAGGTGTAACTGTGTATACATGTAATGTTCCACCAGTTTATACTGAGGTGTAACTGTGTATACATGTATGTTCCACCAGTTTTATACTGAGGTGTAACTGTGTATACATGTAATGTTCCACCAGCTCCATACTGAGTGTAACTGTGCATACATGTTATGTTCCACCAGCTCCATACTGAGGTGTAACTGTGCATACATGTTATGTTCCACCAGCTCCATACTGAGGTGTAACTGTGCATACATGTTATGTTCCACCAGCTCCATACTGAGGTGTAACTGTGCATACATGTTATGTTCCACCAGCTCCATACTGAGGTGTAACTGTGCATACATGTTACGTTCCACCAGGCTCACACTGAGGTGTAACTGTGTATACATGTATGTTCCACCAGTTTATACTGAGGTGTAACTGTGCATACATGTTATGTTCCACCAGCTTCCATACTGAGGTGTAACTGTGTATACATGTAATGTTCCACCAGCTCCATACTGAGGTGTAACTGTGCATACATGTTATGTTCCACCAGCTCCATACTGACGTGTAACTGTGTATACATGTAATGTTCCACCAGCTCCATACTGAGGTGTAACTGTGCATACATGTTATGTTCCACCAGCTCCATACTGACGTGTAACTGTGTATACATGTAATGTTCCACCAGCTCCATACTGAGGTGTAACTGTGCATACATGTTATGTTCCACCGGCTTCACACTGAGGTGTAACTGTGTATACATGTAATGTTCCACCAGCTCCATACTGAGGTGTAACTGTGCATACATGTTATGTTCCACCAGCTCCATACTGAGGTGTAACTGTGTATACATGTTATGTTCCACCAGCTCCATACTGAGGTGTAACTGTGTATACATGTAATGTTCCACCAGTTTTATACTGACGTGTAACTGTGTATACATGTTATGTTCCACCAGCTCCATACTGAGGTGTAACTGTGTATACATGTTATGTTCCACCAGCTCCATACTGAAGTGTAACTGTGCATACATGTTATGTTCCACCAGCTGCACACTGAGGTGTAACTGTGTATACATGTAATGTTCCACCGGCTTCATACTGAGGTGTAACTGTGTATACATGTAATGTTCCACCAGTTTTATACTGAGGTGTAAGTGTGTATACATGTTATGTTCCACCAGTTTTATACTGAGGTGTAACTGTGTATACATGTAATGTTCCACCAGCTCCATACTGAGGTGTAACTGTGCATACATGTTATGTTCCACCAGCTCCATACTGAGGTGTAACTGTGCATACATGTTATGTTCCACCAGCTCCATACTGAGGTGTAACTGTGCATACATGTTATGTTCCACCAGCTCCATACTGAGGTGTAACTGTGCATACATGTTATGTTCCACCAGCTCCATACTGACGTGTAACTGTGCATACATGTTATTTTCCACCAGCTCCATACTGAGGTGTAACTGTGCATACATGTTACGTTCCACCGGCTTCACACTGAGGTGTAACTGTGTATACATGTAATGTTCCACCAGTTTTATACTGAGGTGTAACTGTGCATACATGTTATGTTCCACCAGCTCCATACTGAGGTGTAACTGTGTATACATGTAATGTTCCACCAGCTCCATACTGACGTGTAACTGTGCATACATGTTATGTTCCACCAGCTCCATACTGACGTGTAACTGTGTATACATGTAATGTTCCACCAGCTCCATACTGAGGTGTAACTGTGCATACATGTTATGTTCCACCAGCTCCATACTGACGTGTAACTGTGTATACATGTAATGTTCCACCAGCTCCATACTGAGGTGTAACTGTGCATACATGTTATGTTCCACCGGCTTCACACTGAGGTGTAACTGTGTATACATGTAATGTTCCACCAGCTCCATACTGAGGTGTAACTGTGCATACATGTTATGTTCCACCAGCTCCATACTGAGGTGTAACTGTGTATACATGTTATGTTCCACCAGCTCCATACTGAGGTGTAACTGTGTATACATGTAATGTTCCACCAGTTTTATACTGACGTGTAACTGTGTATACATGTTATGTTCCACCAGCTCCATACTGAGGTGTAACTGTGTATACATGTTATGTTCCACCAGTTTTATACTGACGTGTAACTGTGTATACATGTTATGTTCCACCAGTTTTATACTGACGTGTAACTGTGTATACATGTAATGTTCCACCAGTTTTATACTGACGTGTAACTGTGTATACATGTTATGTTCCACCAGTTTTATACTGACGTGTAACTGTGTATACATGTAATGTTCCACCAGTTTTATACTGACGTGTAACTGTGTATACATGTTATGTTCCACCAGCTCCATACTGACGTGTAACTGTGCATACATGTTATGTTCCACCAGCTCCATACTGACGTGTAACTGTGCATACATGTTATGTTCCACCAGCTCCATACTTAGGTGTAACTGTGCATACATGTTATGTTCCACCAGCTCCATACTGAGGTGTAACTGTGCATACATGTTATATTCCACCAGTTTTATACTGAGGTGTAACTGTGCATACATGTTATGTTCCACCAGTTTTATACTGAGGTGTAACTGTGCATACATGTTATGTTCCACCAGCTCCATACTGAGGTGTAACTGTGTATACATGTAATGTTCCACCAGCTCCACACTGAGGGGTAACTGTGCATACATGTTATATTCCACCAGTTTTATACTGAGGTGTAACTGTGTATACATGTTATGTTCCACCAGTTTTATACTGAGGTGTAACTGTGCATACATGTTATATTCCACCAGTTTTATACTGAGGTGTAACTGTGCATACATGTAATGTTCCACCAGTTTTATACTGAGGTGTAACTGTGCATACATGTTATGTTCCACCAGCTCCTCACTGAGGTGTAACTGTGTATACATGTAATGTTCCACCAGTTTTATACTGAGGTGTAACTGTGATACATGTTATGTTCCACCAGTTTTATACTGAGGTGTAACTGTGTATACATGTAATGTTCCACCGGCTTCACACTGAGGTGTAACTGTGTATACATGTTATGTTCCACCAGCTCCTCACTGAGGTGTAACTGTGTATACATGTAATGTTCCACCGGCTTCACACTGAGGTGTAACTGTGTAATGTTCCACCAGTTTTATACTGAGGTGTAACTGTGTATACATGTTATGTTCCACCAGTTTTATACTGAGGTGTAACTGTGTATACATGTAATGTTCCACCAGCTCCATACTGAGGTGTAACTGTGCATACATGTAATGTTCCACCAGTTTTATACTGAGGTGTAACTGTGTGTACATGTAATGTTCCACCAGCTCCATACTGAAGTGTAACTGTGCATACATGTTATGTTCCACCAGTTTTATACTGAGGTGTAACTGTGTATACATGTAATGTTCCACCGGCTTCACACTGAGGTGTAACTGTGTATACATGTTATGTTCCACCAGCTCCATACTGAAGTGTAACTGTGCATACATGTTATGTTCCACCAGTTTTATACTGAGGTGTAACTGTGTATACATGTTATGTTCCACCAGTTTTATACTGAGGTGTAACTGTGTATACATGTAATGTTCCACCAGCTCCATACTGAAGTGTAACTGTGCATACATGTTATGTTCCACCAGTTTTATACTGAGGTGTAACTGTGTATACATGTAATGTTCCACCGGCTTCACACTGAGGTGTAACTGTGTATACATGTTATGTTCCACCAGCTCCTCACTGAGGTGTAACTGTGTATACATGTAATGTTCCACCGGCTTCACACTGAGGTGTAACTGTGTATACATGTAATGTTCCACCAGTTTTATACTGAGGTGTAACTGTGTATACATGTTATGTTCCACCAGTTTTATACTGAGGTGTAACTGTGTATACATGTAATGTTCCACCAGCTCCATACTGAGGTGTAACTGTGCATACATGTAATGTTCCACCAGTTTTATACTGAGGAGTAACTGTGTATACATGTAATGTTCCACCGGCTTCACACTGAGGTGTAACTGTGTATACATGTAATGTTCCACCAGTTTTATACTGAGGTGTAACTGTGTATACATGTAATGTTCCACCAGTTTTATACTGAGGTGTAACTGTGTATACATGTTATGTTCCACCAGTTTTATACTGAGGTGTAACTGTGTATACATGTAATGTTCCACCAGTTTTATACTGAGGTGTAACTGTGATACATGTTATGTTCCACCAGTTTTATACTGAGGTGTAACTGTGTATACATGTAATGTTCCACCAGCTTCAGACTGACGTGTAACTGTGTATACATGTTATGTTCCACCAGTTTTATACTGAGGTGTAACTGTGTATACATATTATGTTCCACCAGTTTTATACTGACGTGTAACTGTGTATACATGTAATGTTCCACCAGCTCCATACTGAGGTGTAACTGTGCATACATGTAATGTTCCACCAGTTTTATACTGAGGTGTAACTGTGTATACATGTTATGTTCCACCAGTTTTATACTGAGGTGTAACTGTGCATACATGTAATGTCCACCGGCTTCACACTGAGGTGTAACTGTGCATAACTATAATTTTTTAACCAGCTTCTGATGATCAGACATTAATAAAGATAGACATTCACAGGCATTTGTTAGTACAAATAATTTAGTTTTTATATTTATGAAAGAGATTATGTATTCTGAAGACTTACCTTAATGTAATCAGGACCTTCATAAAAAAGCTCATTTTTTAGTACTGAGTCAGAATTGCATCTTTTGAGCACTTCAGTTATATTAAGCAATCTTGGGGCTTTTAAACTGTTGTATATGTACAGGAAAAAGCCATTTATGCAAAGCATCAAAGTAAGTGGAATAGTTTTCTGAGATATTACATATTAAGTAGAAACAGTGATGTTTTGTGATGACAGTACAGATAAATTAACCATTTTTCTCTGGCTGGCCACAATGATTAAACTCTGTTATATGTGCCTATCCAACATTTCACCAGTTCATGGTGTGTGAAGTCAAACTTTCAACCCCAACAGCATAACCTAGGCTACCACAGGGCTACCACAGGGCTGACCTTCTATGGCAACATTTGGATAAAAAGCTTTGTTATTTCATCAGCCTTACTGCCATAGGATCATTATGTCAACAGTCTAAATCTTTCAAGTTAATTCTGGCATCTAAGTGTTGTACAAGTAAGTACCATTGACTATTGTTTCATACACATGATGCCTCTTGAAATTTCCATTGTTAGTTTTGGAAGGAGACAAAACGGCTCTTTCCTAGCATCCGGTTGTTATGTTTGTATGTTAAGCTGTCTGGGAAATTAACCAATTTAAATCATTGTTTGCTTTAATTGGAACGATCAATGTGATATGTAAGAGGAAGAACAGCAAATGCCACAGGTTCCACTTCTTTTTAAAGCTTCATGAAGTTGATACTAGAGACCCCACCCAGTCACAATTAATGAACAATTTAAATGTATGAGAAACAAATTGGCTCAGATCATATTGTATCTCATTCATTTAAATGACTTTGCTTAACTCTGGGCATCTGTGCTCTGTTGGTAAAGACTTTGCTCTCTGGATTAAAGGGTCTGGGCCACTGGGATTTGAATCTCAGAACTGACCACACAATGTTAGTCCTTGACTATTACTTTTACTGCCCATTTCTCCAGGAACTCAGGGTACCTGGGTACTGGTTGTACCCAGGAAGTAGGCAGACTAGAGGTATTAATGTAAATGTAAAGTACTTGTTTCCCTATTGACTATAAATACATAGGTTTATTCTGAATTTGATTTTTGCTGTGGTTCTAACTAAAATTACATGTAAACTAGGGCTTTGGTTGAAAACAAGGTTTATATACAGATAACCAATTCTTTGTGGGGCGCCTGTGGCGTAGTGGTAGAGTTGCCGTCTTGTAACTCCTCTGACGACTTAGCCTATCACCCCGTGGGTTCGAGTCCTGTTCAGGGCGAAGGACTTTATGTGGGAAGGTCTTCCAGCTGACATGCAATACGCTGGTGATTCTACCCAGACATTTGTTTGAGGTCTATAAGTTTGCTTACGAATTAGTGCTACATGTACTTAAATAGTATATCTACTGGAAAGTTCTGTTCAAATAAATATTTACCACAATCATAACTGCTTATGGAATATCAACATATGTTTCAGAATATCAGAAGTTTCTCTCTTGTCTAAATCAAAGAATTTTTCCATTATTAGTAGTCTGGCCATGTAGGTACAAACCATGCATTAACATCATGAATCAACATATTCGTCAAAGTGTAGTTCGACAATTTACCGAAAAGTGTTCATATATTCGGATTGCCTTGCTCTCGATGGTGCATGTATTTAACTTTTATTTAACAAGAATAGCAAGCAGTGTGTTAATATTCGAAATAAGTAATTTTAAACATCATTTAAACAAGGTTTGTATCAACAAATACCAAAAGTGCACCAATTTTATGTACATGTAGTGAAGTTAATTTGGTGGTGTCAATCTAAGCATAAATTAGCTCGCTCATAAATTAACGCTTCGGCTACCAGTTTCATTCACTACAATAGATGCTGAATATGTATTGGCTGAGGTCCTTATTTTGCTCTGGCACTCAGGTGGATGATAACTAGAAATTTTTTTGATTGGGAGAATGGGACAGTTAGGTATGATAATTTGTAGGGCAAAAAAAGTCCGAACAAATACCGGAAGCTCATTTCTTCTGAAACAACTTCTTAGATATATAACTAATCAAAATAGATATGAGAAATGTATTTAAGTATTCTTTCATAAAAAATAAAACTATATAACGAAGCGTTAATTTGGGCGTTTTCTAGTTGTTGCTTCACAATTTCATAATGACGGCAATACAGTTGATTAGCCGAAGCCTCGAGAGCCAAAGATGTTATCAATCATGCCAAAATCTACAATGGATTTCTTTTTGCAATATAGATTGCCTGACTCCATCAGTGATTTCTTCAAGGGGTGGTTACACCAAATACCGACCGGAAGTAGAATGTGTGACATTGGACTTTTTCTCTTTAGTAACTGGCTGTTGCTAAGTTCTGGCATTACATTTCCTATTTTGAAGATAATCTCAATCTTTTGGTGTCAAAAGGAAGCTGAAACTATGTAGAATTTAAATAAAGCAAAAGTCTTTAACCCCGATGCACTGTGATAATGGACGGATCCACTTTTACAGGAAGTACATATTTCATTGAAATTTGGCTGTTACCGACTGGCAATTTGGCGGTATGCGCATTCTATGAAGCAGCATTCTTACAAGTTGCAAAAGTTGCCTTATTTTACGGTCTTTCTTGATAGACAATAAATAGCTCGTTTCACCTTTATAGGGGTCCATCATAACTTGGTCATGGTGCAATTCGTTTCCATCTTTTCGCGATTCACTATAGAATATAGAACAAACTTTTTTAGTAGCGTCTAACCTTCAACAGAAAAACAAGTTTTCGATAGCCGCCATTTTGAATACTAATTAGCTAGTGATTTCTTCAACAGAATAACAAGTTTTCGACATCCATCATTTTGAATACTAATTAGCTTTACTCAATGCGCCTTACCGATCCAAGATATACTATATAGCTTACCAATTTAACTTCCATAGGATATAAATTAGAATTAAGAATGACAAATTACTGTTCTGAACGATCAGTGACTCTGGAAATCAAGAATGCTGACATCTCAGCAAACATTGTCATAAAAGTGCTATATCTTGATCTATTTTGTCGTTTTCCGGGTGTAAAATAATTGTCTACTACTGACTCAACAACGATTCGACGTGAACTCGAGAGGACTATGTAGGATTTTTACTTGACTGTTTTGCACGGTTCGTGCCGTAATTCTTAAGAAGTGAACCGAACCGTGAATATAGAACCGCAGTATACCGTCATACGGTATATCGTTACACCCCTAAAGTACATTGATAAAAAAATCAAATTTATACAAACTAATTTCAAAAAGATATTATAGTGACAAAAAAGTCATTAAGATAGGCCTTCATCGATGTTGAACACATTTTTCCTTTACTTTAAGTAAAATATTCAACCAGAGTATGTCAATTTGACCTGGCATTGACTCAATATTTGTATACTTCTGGTACTCACAATTATGCCACAAAACTAAAGCTAATTAAAGTCTAGATTATAAATTGTTAATCTTGTGTCAAAAGTCTGAAATGTCCACAAAATAAGAATTTGTGTTAATAGTTTATGCTCATTTAAAGTATAAATGTTCAAAACAAGCTATTTATTAAATGGAACAGAATGAGTCTTATAAAGAAAAGTGTATTTCTTATACAGATTTGACAGTGCATTAATTTTTATTTGTTTTGTTTGTTTTTTGTTATATCACACCAATACAGTTCTGGTTGTATTGGTGATATCCAGCTAATTATTGGTGGAAGAAAATGCCTGACCTGTGTCATGTGTCTTGGTAGAAACACTAGTACTTCACAGGTCAGCTGAAGGACTTCCATACATGAAATAAACCCATGCTGTGAGGGGCTTGTGTAGTTTAATTTAGTCTTACCTCTCCACCTAGGGGGCCTCGCATGTTTTAACTTATTTGTATTATGCTGAAGATAATAATTTTGATAGAAGAAAAATCACAACACACCTTATTAACTTCTGTTTTAATGTTAGCTATGCCATTTTGGCAACTGTCTAACCTAGTTACTGTGAGGGCCTCTCACTACAGCGGATGTCACTACGGCCTCTCTGAGAAAGGGTCCATTGAGACTGGTGGTAACTGTCACACCTATCTTAACAAGATTACCACATTGTAGTGCATACTGAAGGCTCAAGGCATAACCCCTTGTGTTAACCTAATTTGAAAGTCTATAATGAAGTGTACTGATATGACCTCAGTGCTAATGCTCTGCCTTAACAGGTAATTCCAGGCTGACCTTGTGTCAGATAAATCAGACTGTGTTTTTTTTTATCAGGTTATCTGTTTATTCTATGACATTAAGGGCAGCTCTTAATCTGCGATACTTTATGCAAACACCATCTTCAAGTCACATAAAAATTGTCATTTGAACTGCATACCAAAACACTATTTGAAACAGTGTATTATGTAAATAGAAAATCCTTTACCATATAGAACCTCTATAATTTATTTGCATTTGTGAAGAAGATCACCTGTATTATTCCAGGGGTTATTAAATTGTTAGCTGAACACTTGTTACCCTAAACAGTACTAAAATCAGTTCTGAATTGTTGATGCCAACTGAGTTCATATTGTGCAGCTGAATGAAATTATAGGGTGAGGATAAAGCCATTAAACATAATCATATTTGTTCATTGTATAAATCAGTGCACCTGAATGAGTCCCCCATTGTAGAGTACCTTATTTCTTTTTTTATTTACATTTCTTTTTCTGTACCCATTGAATTACCATTGCCTTCTTAATATTACTTGACAGTTTCTGTTTCCTTTTGAAGAGCATTTTGCCAAAGCAGTCTGTTAAGTCCGTCATTTTAAAAGTCAAATACATGTGCAAATACCAAGGGTGAAGCAGATTTCTCTTACTGTTTTCCTTTGAAGGGACTTGGTTTCCAGTGTTGGCTTTAGGCATCTTTTGTCCAAATGAGTTGTTATGTTTATAGAATGCTACTAACCTACTGCTAATGAAATGCTGCTATAATTTGTTTAAAATTGATGGTAAGTGTTGAATACCAAAAATGCCTATGATGAAGACAACAATGTAGGTTGATCTCTTGTGCTGGATTGTGTAGTTTGTTGAAGTCCATCATCAGCTTGTTGATGTAAGTTCACTAGAAATTACGCAGACATCAGAAAAGTTAATAAAAGTTGTCAGTCATTTGGACAGACTGGCTTGGAGAAAGTATCTGTCTGATAGAAATTTTGTCAACAAGACACAACTAACTTTAAATGTACTTTTTATGATAATTGTAAAGTTGTTTTTTAAGCTTAGTCACCTATCAATAAAGAGAAGTGAATTTGGTGTAAATAGTTAAATCCATTAAAACTGTAAAATTGTTCACTAACTGTATTTGATAAACAGCAATCTGTAACATTTGTTTAGTATATTTTGCGTTCATAAAGCCACCTAAAATTAATTGAATTGCATTTTGTTCCATTTGTGCAATGTGAAATTCACACTTTTAACAAAAAAATTCCAAAGTGATCAAATATTTGTGCTCATAGTTTTTTTGCTATAAAGATTGATGGTTAAAGCTAATCTCTATTATTTCATTTGATTAATATAAAATCATACCAAAATGCCTGCAACTTTTTTCAGACCACTTGTTCATGTAGTCTCCTGATTTTCAGGTAAGAAATGATTTCATAAGTTATGCCGACTTTGATTTCATTTTACTTTACTAATTTATAACTTTAACAAGGAACTGAATATTTCTAATCGCAAAGATTAAATCTATGTTCAAGGTGCTAATTACAGTTACTCGATATGGAAACAAAGAGAATCAACTTTATCCATTTGAAATCATTAAATTTCAAAACGTCTTTCGAGTTTTTTCCAGTGAAATTACCATCATGTATGTACCAATTATGTATCAGTATTGATTTTTTTGTCACATGATTGTCATTTTTCTGGGTAAATTATCTCTGACCTCGACTGATTTTCAGAAAAATGAGATGGATTTATAAAGGGTTCTGATGGTAATTTTCTTTGATTTGTCTACTTCCATAGTTCAAAATACCACACAAATTTTCTGCACATGTCTGAAGCAAAGCTTATTAACATACCAGAAGATAACATACTGGTAGGATGACATCAACATTTTGTGCAAAAAAAAGTGTGAAGTGAAAGTTGTAATCAGATTAGTGTACAGCACACTGGTTGGCATATCCTGATGACAATGATGGGTGTATTCATTGTACATTGTCATGCAGAATACAATCGTAATGGGTTAATTTATTTTCTTTGCACTTTTTTGGCCGGTCCGTTGGACTGACAGCCTTCTAATTTTTATCAGTCCGGGCTCAGTGGTGCAGGCACTGGAGGGCCAACTAAGAGGCCCCAGGTTCAAATCCTACAAAAACAAAGCATTTTTTCATTTTTTGCATTATTACTTTGTCAGGCAAACACAAATAATGGTGACACTTGGTGTTCTTTAGGTTATTATAGATTATATAGGGCAATGTTGTTTTTTGCTGCTCTTGCATACAGTTCTTTTCACAGATAAAAGATATAAATAAATAGAACCTGATGCTAGATTGGTTTTACGCAGTCAGTGCTCTGGGCTTATACATAATATAAAAATTGAATTGTTAACAGTTAGTGTACAGTTATTTCAGATGGCACTTTATACCAGATAACTATATGCCTGAACATGACACACTTATGATCATGACCTAACTCTACCAGACATAAATATACGGTATATACCACAAACCAAATTGACAGATTTTATAATTATTTAAGCAAGGGTTTGAGTGAAAGATGTGCATTTTCAAATTTCTTATGACTTAAGCAAGAGAGAGAAAGATAGAGAGGCAGAATGAGAAATAGAGTATTCAAGTTCCAACCCTCACTATATTTGTAATGATAGTCACTTATCATTCGTATATTTACTAATGTTTAACATATAATGCATTTTGAATATCACTATCAGGAGGTTATTGATTATATTCGATTAAGATGAGAATTATGGAAAAAATGTTTATATTTAATATGAATGATTTGCAGATACTTGCTTGCTTCAAATTTGAGTTTTAAGTTATAAATCACTTCCTTTTTATACAATGTTATGGCATTATACTTTGCTTTACTTTGCAATTACCTCGATTATTTTTAATTTGAAACCTTCTATTCCTTGTGAAAACGGAATGTGTCTACTTGATAATTCTCTTTTTTTTATTCAGTTTAAAGTGACATATAGTCTTTATATATTTAACTTTATTAGTAATGGTAAACAAAGTTGAACTTGTCCTCAATTAACTTTTGTAACAGTTAAACCCGACATACGAGCGAAGATTTGCATACATTCTTTCACTTTAAACCATAAACTCGGAATATGCCACTTCTGAGATACATGGGCTAGTGGCCTTATCTTGGAATAGCGAGTTTGTTTCCGGCTGTGGACAATAAATTTTGATGAAGAAAGTTTTAAGTTTTATCATTGGTTTTGTTTGCTTAATAGTGTTTTCAACACCCACACAAATATCAGGTGCATACAGGTAGGCTGTTCACCTAAGCAACGTTCCTGGAATGAAGGACTGTGATTGCCTACACTTTATTGCTATAGCTACACATTTATTATCGATTATCATCGTCATTATAGCGACCATTTATGATCATTATAGCCTTGACTTGGTGAAGACTTTAATTGTGGTTGTTGCAACAGAAAGTGATGATGAAATATGTATGTACAGAAAGATGGTCCTGACAAGTAACCTCATTTAAAATCCATCTGACATTGGAGCAGTGGCTTCTCTTTTAAACTGCTTTACACAGTTTGATCCAGCAAAGGTATAGCAAAGTATAGATTCAGTTCAGAATGATGACAGCTGTGCCTGTATGATTAGGATCTGCATGATAGTTACCTATATGTATGTATGTTGCTTGAAAGCAAGTCATAGTTAGGCTATAGTTTGGGTTATGATTGCAAATAGAAGGCAATAGCTTCAGTCTTTCTCCAGGCCATAGATGTAACTTATACTTTGTACTTTCAGCTCAGGGTCTGCTTAATTTTAAAAAATTGGTAACATGGGCTTGCTGGGGAGATGTTAATGTTGTGTTCGTGTGTGTTTATGATGTAAGATTCTCGTTACAATTAATGGCTGATGAAAATGTGTAAGACTCTCATTACAAATAATGTCTGATGAACATGTAACTTTACCTATCATTTAAAAGACATATTACTTGATTGGAACTTAAGATGGGTGTGTTAAATAACTTTGACCACCTAAGTATCCTATTACTGTTCTCCTTTAAAGCTTGTACAACCTTTACAGACTTATTGCTTACCTTTTTTAAAACACTGGTAAATGGGATGTGGTTTGAAAATATGAGAACTTAAAACTTTAATTGGTAAGTGTAAGAGATATTGCAGAACAATGTGTATTAATTGAACCCAACTGATATAAGGTGTTATTTCAAAAATCCCATTCCTGGGCCTCTTTGAGTTGTTATGGTCTGTTAAAAAAATATGTGATGAGCATTTAAGGAATTAAATTTGCATAAATGATAAGACAAGAAGTATTTCTCAGTATCCTTTATTATATAGTACATATTTTATGCATTGTATAAAGTATACACAGCTCATGGTGCAAAAAAACACTTAATCTTATGTAGAACTGATATTTAATAGTAAAATTATTTACCCCATCCACCTGTATGCGGAGGCTTTGCATGGTAAAAACTAAAACAGCACTTTTTGCAAATACATGAACAATTCTTTGAATAAATATATTGTTAAAGGAAAAATTATTTGTGAATATTTTAATTTACCAGTAATTGTTTAACATATTTACCTGTTGGAAGTTACCATTAAGAGATTAGTACATGTCCAGTACTGTTCTATCCTATGTAATTTTGTCTTAAAAAGTAGATCTTTTTTTGTACACTGTGTTTTGTAATATTATTAAAAGTATAAAGTTATATGAAAGTCATGTTTAAGTTGCTGTTATTTCTATGTTGCTGTGTAAGCTGCCAATGTTTATAATATCTAACATTAAACAAAATCTGGTTGTTGAACTTTATGTTCATTAACAAGTTACATCATTATTTGAAAACACTTTTATTCAAAGTAAAATGAAATAGAAATTAGTTCTCTTTAATAAAATCATGATTGACTTCTTGACTGCAAAAAACATTATCCATAATATTAAGGTAAATGACATTACAATTATTCTTTCAAGGCAGGATTTTCAATGCTGATAAAGAATATTTTTAACATTTCTTAATTATAAAAAATATTTATTAGATTCTTTTTTTTTTTTTACATTCTTTTTTTATAAACATAAATCAGTACTGTGATAGAGGTGCATATCATAATGACTTGAATTTAGATTTTAAAAATAAAATAAACAAGCATTATAAAAGTGAACTTTATTTCCTTTTCGTATATGCAAAAACTAGAGAAAATCCAACAAAGCTTAAATAAACATATTTAACGTTGGATAAAATCACAACTGTAAATTGCATATTAATCACTTGTGGTTTCAAAATGAAAATAACACCCCATATTGTTACCATAAGGAAAGGTGTATTTTATTATCCAAACCTAACCCAATTTACAACTACCAATTGGTAACATGCTCTTACACACAGATTAAAACAGTTACACAGAGCCACATCTGGCACATCAGTACTTAATGGAGTTGGCAGTTTTATGACACTGTGAAAGTGTTGCAGACCAATATTTTTTTATTACATCCTTGCTGTTGCTAATTGGTAAAAAGTGTGCTTGTGCAAATCCATATCCTGTAGTTGACAATACAGTGACATTAAATATATGTAGTATTGATCTTGTGGTTCTTTGCATCATGAACATTCATATACCGAACTTTGTCAGGCAATGTTTAATGTAACAATATGTAATTACATGGTACACTACCATCAATTTTGAAGTGTCCAATACTTCTCTGTTTTTACAAGGACAAGATCTGTTTCCCTCAGAATCAGTCAGAATTATTGCCACGATACATGCTTATTATTGATTTCCTATATTTGCTCATCACAAGAAACAGCCAGTGCTTGACTGGTTTACAGAATTTCTCCTTTATTTTGGGAAATAATTGTTATTGAGCTGAATCCAGTCAACATGATGGTGCATATGGGTGGGGTATGTGTGTTTGTTGAATTCTTAATAAATGGTATCATATTGTTTGATGAGGTGTTTCACATGTTCCTTTAAAGAGGTTGTCATAGTTCACATGATATTATGATTTATATGACGGTATTCATAGACAATTTGGATCTTCTTAATATGGTAAGTATAGGAAAGCCTGTGTTAAGAAACTGAATATTCATATTCTGTAAAAATAGAATGCAATCAAGTTTTGTAGAAGAAGCATATGTTTCTAGTTGGTAGACCTGTCAGGTTAGTTATAGGGAGGAAAGGGATTTATATTTTAAACCAGGTTTTCAATGCAAAATCCTGGTTTTTAGATTGCGGTATGGCAGGCGAGCGGGCGGTTGGACTGGCGGGGTCGAACAGAGGGTTTATGGTCAATAACTTCATTTTGGATAAACCAATTTTGCTGAAACTTTGGATATAGCAAATTTGCACGAAGACCCTGCTTGGGATTAGATTTGGGACATTCCGGGTCAAGGTCAAGGTCACTGTTACTAAAAATAGATAAACACAGTTTCCAGTCAATAAGTTTAGTTTGGATAAACCAATCTTGCTGAAATTTTGGTTATAGCAAGCTTGCATAAAGGTCTAGCTTGGGATTGGATTTGGGGTAAGTCAAGTCAAGGTCACTGTTACTAAAAATAGAAAAACAGTTTCCGGTCAATAACTAGTTTGGATAAACCAATCTTGCTAAAACTTTTGGATATAGCAAGCTTGCATGAATATCTAGCTTAGGAATGGATTTAGGGGCAGTAGGGTCAAGGTCACTATTACTAAAAAATAGAAAAACAGTTTCCGCTTAATAATTTGTGTTAAATGGGTAAATCATTGAAAACCTGGTTTCGTGGCATGGCCACGTTTCTTGTAGAGTTGTTGGTTTTGGAAATGATTATGGGGTGACGTCACAACTTTGAGAAGCAATATTATATTTTTCTTTTAGTAATGTTTATACATTTTCAGCAGTAAAATGACCATGTTGTTTTATGTCCTTGTTTTTTTTGTTGTACGTTTATGGTTGCTATATATATAGTGCTTGCGCACTTAACAAAGAAATTGTTATACAAGCTAATTCCCATGCATATTGTATACTGTAGTTGAGCTTTTTCCGTAGGTTTTGAATTTCCAGACACTCATGTGACCTTGGTAACCTTAGTCAATCGCACATGGAACTGTTAAATGGCGCTTATGTAAAATGTGCCAACTATGAATTTACAGATAGATACAAAGTTCAATTTGTTTCCGACTGAAATTGATGGGCTGTGAATAACAGAGGGATGCAACTTTATGTGGTTTAAGATATATCTACATTTAATTACCAGTAATAACGACTCGTATGCGCCGTGAGGTACATACTTGGGTCATTACATACAAAATAAGTGAACATATATACGAAACAATATCGATACTAATTAACATTGTAACATGGAAAAATTTCTTAAGTATTAAAGTGTAAATTATCGTGTATTAAGAATATTATATGGATTGTTGATTTGGATGATGATTTATTTATAAAAAAACAGGACCTGTACAATACATTCTAAGTGAGTAGTTCTGCTAATTAATAATGTAGGTCCGAGGTAAAAGATTGTCAAGGCTCACTTTTTCTTGTTATATATATATATATCAGGGATGCCAATGGTAACAGTATCAGTGACCAGTTAACTTTTTTTAATCTTTTGACCAATTAATCAGGTGGACAGTGTTTTATTTCAGTATATAAAGGAATAAGATACGTTCATTTAATTACATTGCCATTTTTATGCTTCATATTAAGTTTCTTTTGAGAAGTATTACTGTAGGGCTTTGAGCAATTTTATAGTAGGGTAATTGATATATTTATATATTTTTTTTAATAGAGAACAGCATGCAGATAAATGTAACAAAGAATGAAGCATTTATGTAACGGGGCCTAACAGAGTTCAGTTCATATTTTGGTCATTCTCAAACAACAAAACAAATGATGAAGATGAATGTGTCAAACAATCTGTGTTAAAGATGTACATGTTATTCAACTATGTATCAGAATGTATGATCAATACATATATGTTCTGTAAACTGGGACAATATTTTCACCATTTGCTCATGAGCAACCCCACCATAGAAAATGTCCATTTGAAAGAGGAAGTTGATGGGTATTACTTGCATGTAGCTAATATGGATGGTATTTTTACAGTTGGGGTTAACACACTAACAATTAATTTCACAAGACTTGGTAGCAAAATCAATACAGCACTGGCTTTAGATAGGAAATGCCCCAGGCTTATCCTGGGCCATGGCATACTAAAGTCGTTTAAAATGGTAGTGGTAAAGCTCCCTTGCTAATGTACAAGCAAATTTAAGAGTACTGGTTTGCCCACTGTCAGGATAATGTGTCTGTGTGTGGTATTATGGTAGGTGTTCAGGGCATGCTATACATAATGAAGGCAGCACTATATCCGCTTCAAGTAGACAATGTCTCTAAATGACTAGATACTGCTGGAGGGAAGATAAATCCAATAAACAAAAACACTCACACCTTCACTGCCCATATCATGATAATTAGTGGATTAGTGAGAATGCTACAACAAGACATTTCGAGAAACAGACGCTAACATAGTGACTTAATATATTACTTAATATATCAAATAATGATGTATCATGTCCATATCCCTACCATATAATGATGCATTACTTACACATCCCTACCAAATAATGATACATTATGTACACATCCCTACCAAATAAGGATGCTTTATGTTAACATCCTTACCAAATAATGATACATAACATACACATTTCTACCAAAAAATGATACATTACTTACACATTCCTACCAAATAATGATGTATCATTTCCACATCCCTACCAAATGATAATGCATTGCATACACATTTGTACCATATAATGATGCATTGCATACACATCCGTACCATATAATGATGCATTACATACACATCCTTACCATATAATGATGCATTACATACACATCCGTACCATATAATGATGCGTTACATACACATCCGTACCATATAATGATGCATTACATACACATCCGTACCATATAATGATGCATTACATACACATCCATGCCATATAATGATGCATTACATACACATCCGTACCATATAATAATGCGTTACATACACATCCGTACCATATAATGATGCATTACATCCACATCCGTACCATATAATGATGCGTTACATACACATCCATGCCATATAATGATGCATTTCATACACATACCTACATATAATGATGCATTACATCCACATCCGTTCCATATAATGATGCATTTCATACACATACCTACATATAATGATGCATTACATCCACATCAGTACCATATAATGATGCATTTCATACACATACCTACATATAACGATGCATTACATCCACATCCCTACCATATCAGATTTATTTATACAATATTTGCATTACGATATTTGCATCGATACAAAATGATCAAAATTCAATTTATCAAATACTATATTAAAATGTACATGAAAGTTTTTATAATTGTATGTTCTTGTTTATTCAAATTATTAAAATACTGCAAATACATAAATATGGACATCTTTCTCCTAAAACATGGTGGTAAGTATGGTATTGTCAACCTTAGATGAATGAGACCGGACCTGGTAGTGCAATCGGTAGAGTGTTGGCTCCAGGTACAGGAGGCCCCGGGTTCGATCCTGGGCCGCGACATACCAGAGTCGTTTAAAATTGTAGTGGTATAGCTCATTTGCTAACACCAAAGCAAATATAACTGTAGTTCCACGACTGGTTGGCCCGGTGGCAGGATAATGTGACTGGGTGTGTATCATGCCAGGTGCTCACGGCATGCTATACACAGTGAAGGCAGCACTTCATCTGCTTTAAGTGGACACCGTCGTCTGATAACTGAAAAACTGTTTGTGGGACGATAAACCCAATAAACACTACATAGATGAGTTTGTTTTTTCTAAACGTCAGAAGAAAATCATGATGTCTACAGTATACATGTATATATGGTTAAGCCATATGTATTTTAGGTTGAAAAAAGAAAAAGAAATACCAGAAGGCAATTTCTTCTGAATTCTTAGATATATTTCTGAACAAATTATGTGTGAAAAATGGCAATTTTAAATTCATTTTCTTTTTTCTTTCAGAAAAGAAAAATAAACTACGAAACTTAACCCTGATTTTTTTATTACTCATCATAGCTTCATTATAATCGGATTAGCCTGTTATAGGAAAATGCATCATGTTTGAAGTCTCAATAGCCATAGATGTTTGCTATCAACATGCAACAATTAATTCCAGCAGAACTGTCTCTGCCAAAATCTGTGATGCATTCAGTTTTCAATATACAGTGTCAATCAGTGTTTACTAAAGGATATATTTAAAGTTTTTGACAGCCACCATTATCAGTACTAATAAGTTTTATCCAATACTCTTTACATACTGATCTTAACTATTCTATTATATTGCTTACTTATTTAATTTTCTTACATTTGTTCATCTGAACAACCAACTGATCAAAAAAGCATGCCTTACATATTGGGACAATAGTACACACAAACCTAACCATAAGGTTCCTGTCATTTCACAAGTTCCGGCAAAATAAAAGTAGAATTGTATTAGGCTATTTCTACCTGCCTCCTGTCGTTCAAGTATTTTAGAATTTTTTTCAGAAAAAAAAAGATAAGCATTTGACACTTTGTTCATAAACAATAGTTTTGGTCAATACAGAAACATTTGATTCAATATATCTATTGAACGATATATACCAACATTCATCATATATATTACATGGAGCCCTCCTCAAGTAAATATTCGAATATGATTGACTATGCAGGCCTTATTAAGAAGTGATATTTTTGTTCAACTATTTTTCTGCTTAAACATAGTGGAGAATGAAAGTAACAAGTGAGCCATATAATGTGTTTTTATATTTGCACTGAATGAACCTATGGGTCACTAGCAACATTGGACTATAGGGGTTGTGATATTCCTAGGACTAATTGGACTAAGTGCCAGCAAGAATTAAAAATCCTAAAAGTATTGAGTTTCAGCAGTTGTACTTTAAAGTGCTTCAAATCATAATTTTATTTTACTAGTCATGAGTGCAGTTTCTGTGTCATAGATTGTTCAAACAACGTTAAAAATATTGACTTAGGTATAAATTATAATCATAAGGATTAGTAAATACAAGTGCTTTTGCTTTGGGAACATTATTTCTTTTAAAATGTAATAAAAAACAGAATAAGCAACATATACAACTTTTTATCTCACCTTTGCGTATGATAAGAAAATACTATTGTCTTTTGTAATTACCCACCATCCTGTATCTGTCTACATTCTTTAAGCAATATCTCCTCTGAAACTGTTGGCCCAAATTCAGATAACTTCATCAGGAGCTTCAGTAGGCAAGGGGAATGAAAAAGTTGTTGAAAGAATAATTTGATCCATCAAAAATCATGGCTGCCAAAACCGGGCCATTTTCCTTTTATGGCTGTATAATAAAACATATGAAATCATCTTGTCAGGGACTACATGAGCCAAAGCTTTAATAGTTATTTAGTATATATATTCCTTTAGGTGGCCCTCAATCAAGAGTGACTAAAGTATTGACCAGTCAAAAAACATGGCCATTTTCCATGTATGGCTATTAAGTAAACATTGAAGTATCTTTTCAGATCAAATCTCTTGAAACAAATTAAAACTATCCAGGCAGTTCTGATAATCTTTCCTATTAACAATATTAAAATTATACTAGTCTGTTCTAAAACTATGACTTGTTAAAACATGGCTCTTTTCTCTGTATTAACAGTCATTCTCTGTATTAACAAACTTGTTATTCAATGTTGAGACCATCTTTTATGATAAATACTTTTTCTATAAACTGTTTAAAAACAGTATATTTACTTTAAATCAAACATGTGATTAAATATACAATATTCCTAATAAAACTATGACTCACACACATAAGTATTATATATGTATAATGAAGAATAGCAGATATTATTATTACAGTACTTGACTGCCATTTAACACAAACTTTGTATTGTTCTTGATGTATTACCGGTACTTAAGTAGGGATGGACTTTGATGCCACTTAGGCTGAGTCACATGACTCATGCCAGCCTTGACAGATTGATCATGTTATATTGATTATCTATTGGTTAAACATTCTTTATATGTGTGTGATGGTGTGAAATTGTCTGTTTATTTGGGCTGCTGCCTATTCTACGATGGTGTAAAACAACATGGTAAATAAAGTGCAGCATCAATTACTGCCTTTTTGTCAAGAATCATCCTCAAAGCATTTCAGGCATGTTTCAGTAATGCTGTATGATTGCATTAATTCTTGCTGTTCCCACAGTCATTTGGCCACTTATCCATTTAGAATCGTAGTTATCAAAGTTATATCAAAGTGCTGGAAAGCACTCTTTGGGTGGAGTAAATTTTGTACTGTAATTGATGACAGGTGTGCAAAGACTGGTCAAAATTTGTCCATAGTAAATCAAATGTTCAACGCATTGAAAATTGGAAAAGAGGCAAATATTAAGCTGCAAAATACAAAAACACCTTCTGAAAACTTAGATTGAGCATGGGGACGAAAGTTACAACCGAGTCACTAACATCCGATAAACTACTAAGTAAGTCATTCAGTACTTTCTATATGATTTTGTATTTTAACTTAAATTTGGTTTAAAATTAATGCTCATAAATGCTACCAGATTCAACCAATATAAGCTGAGTTTAAAATAACACCCATGATCTGAATCTAAAAATTATGAGTGCGCCATTCTTTTCCCAACAAGTGCGGTAGTTTAATAATAATAATACATAATAATAGTAAAAAAACTTTATTTCAAGAAGGTAACCCATACATGTTAGGACAAAATTTACAGCATACATGTACACAAATTGACATAAACAGTCCTAGACAGTCACACAATATATGATGCAATAGAAAAATACAAACCCTGTGATGATAGCAAACATTGTGCAGCATCAACAATTTTGCTTGTGAACACCCTTCTAAGAGGCTACAGTTTTTAGCTCACCTGAGCACAACACTTGCAAGGTGGGCTTTTCTGATACCTACTAATCCATCGTCTGTTGTTAGGAGCCAACAATTTAGCTTGTAAACATGCTAGAGGCTACAGTTTTTATTCAATCTTTCTCAGACTTGGCCAGAATGTTTTTCTGCATTAATTCTTGGATGAGTTCATTATTGGGTCACCTGTTGTCAAAAACTAGGACAAAAGGTTACATGTACATTTTAGGAAAACCTTGTGAACATGCTTGAGACCACATTTATGGCCAAATCTTCACCAAATTTGGTCAGAATGTTTGTTTACATGAAATTTGCATGAAATCTTGAATGAGTTTATAACTGGGTTATATGGGTTCAAAAAGTAGGTCACTAGGTAAAATCTTAGAAAACCCTTATGAACACATTAGAGGTCACACTAATGGCCCAGACTTCACCAAACTTGGCCAGAATGCATTTTTTTAATTAACAAGGCTTATCAGAAGTAAAAAAATGTATTAACAAAGACAATTATTATCCCCCGAGAACATTTATCATAATTTTCCATAGTTTATTCACACATTAGAAAATGCAGTTATGTTGCATTTCATAATTTTTACAATGTTTAAGCTTTGTTTTGCATCTAACTTATTGAGATTATCTTCAGAACTCCTAATACAGTCATACAAAAAATCTATTTCATAATGTAAAAAACATTGTCATGAATTCTTCTCCCAGTGTATGTTTACACTAACCTAAAACTTGGCAGCAACATATCAAAAGTCCAAACAAACAGTTGTGGCATTTACAAACAAACTTGCCAAAGCTCAAGCAAAATTTGATCATAGGCCCATGTCAGGTATTGGGATAATGTTACTGGGTGTGGTTTTATGCAAGGTGTTCTTGGCATGCTACATACAGTGAAGGCAACAATATATCTACTTCAAATGAACATTTGTCTCTGAGTTAGTGAAATGTTGTTGGTGGAAGATCAAACAGTTGCTTTTTTTTCAGATAAATGACTTGTTGGACAATGACGACCCCTTGTAGCCCAACAACCTGGTTTTTAGGATTTGATTATTTAATTTATTAGTACCATTTAACTAAGGTTACTTCTCGAATCGGCTACAATGGTGGCCATTGCGCATAATCATATAGTGGTTAGGTTTTTGTACGTCTTCGTTTAGTTCTTAATGCGTTGTGTTTTATTAATATTCAGCGACTTGATTTTCTCAGGTTCATAACTTCAGCGATTTGTTAAATCTAGGTAGAAATAAAGACCTAAAGCAACATTCGATTGCAGAATTGTATTCTAGTCATTAATATTTAATATGTGATAAGTACATTACAATATTCAAATTCTATTATCAAATCAAATATCTATGTTAAGTACCAATTCCAAGTTAATTAACAAACATAATATAATATACAGAGCGTACCTTTCATTTCCGATCACTCAACTAGTGATGTTTAACAATGTCAATTTCACCGGACCTGGTAGCACAATCGGTAGAGCGTCGGCTCCAGATACGAGAGGCCCCGAGTTCGATCCCGGGCCGCGACATACCAAAGTCGTTAAAAATGGTAGTGGTATAGCTCCCTTGCTAACACTCAAGCAAATATAAGGGTAGTTCCATGACTGGTTGGCCCGGTGTCAGGATAATGTGACTGGGTGTGGTATCATGTCAGGTGTTCATGACATGCTATACACAGTGAAGGCAGCACTATAACTGCTTCAAGTGGACACTGTCTCCAGATAACTGAAATACTGTTGGTGGGACGATAAACCCAATAAACAAACAAACAATGTAATTCTAATATCAGTTCTGTTAGAGCCGATCAATTATTTATAATTGTCTATTGTAAGTTCATAGAGAACAACCTTTCATCAAATCACAAGATTCTGTGATAATTAACAAATAAATTTGGTAATTAACAAACAATTCTTATTTACTTGCTTCCAAATCTCTAAGTAGAACCAGTACAAAGTTGTAATGTGATTCTACTAGCAAATATCTTAATTAACAATGAAGCATTATTTAGCCAATCTCAAATCTCTAAGTGGAATCAGTACAAAGTTATAATGTGATTCTAATAACAAATGTTACAAGGTATGTAACAGATTTGTAAAATACAGAAGTACAATAATACAAAATAACTTGTCTAGTATTTCAGACAATTTTGTTCAACAATTCTCCCAAACACAAAATGTGCGCTGATTCGTGGCCTAGTTGAATCGGGTGAATGGGGAAGGCCTCGATCATTCGTTTGGTCTATGTATATATACGCAGAGGTGAAATTTGTGATTGTTGGTAGTAAAAACTTGCTGTAAGCACCATCGGTCATTGTTGTCAACTAACTAGGAGCAATAACTTCTTTCCTTTTGAAGTTGGACCATGTATATCTATCATTTTGACTTCCGTATGACGTCCCATACATGAAGTTCCCCTTTTTCTCGTATTTTCTGATCTTTCATCGTAACTGAGCAGTTATTTTGTTCATAGTTTGTATAGCTAAGTACTTGACTGCGTGACAGTCGTAGTGTTACACTGAATATTGAACAAATAAATGGTTAGAATGACGTTATATATAGATGGTTTAATCTTTTTTCTATATACATTGATGTTGACATAGCCAAAAGAATCATCCCTGTAGAATCAAACTCCAGACACAAATAAACATAGCATTTCTGGTAACCTAGAGGTGAGGCTTGCAAACCATGTGAGGGAGTGGCACAGTTTCATGATGTATGGGTAATTGCGTTGGTGGCTGTAATCACAGCATGGTGCAACCACATTGACAATAAATCACTCTTGTATTGCCTGCTGTTGTGCATGCTTGCATAATGCTCATAATGATGCATGGGACTGGATGCTGCTTTAATGAGGCCTGCAATCAAGTAGGTAACAGGCATCCAGATTCTGCATAACAATGTTAGGATTTTGTGGACATGGAATAAAGAACTTGAACTTTACTTTTGCCTCTACAATTTTCAGTGCCTACAACCAGATTTGATTGTTGAATTATTTGTCCTAAAACAATTTCTCATAAATATAATAATTATGTTTAGAACTCTGCAAACCAGACAGTACTTTTCACATCAAACATATAAGAATAATATGACTAAGTAATGTAAATAATAGACATGCATGATTTAATAATTCAATAGCAAACTATGTATTATAAATTATGAACACTTCTTTAATTTGTTTTCCCAATTTCAAGAGTTTAAGAACACCAAACACTAAAAAACAACTCAGTACTATTTAAAACTCTAGAAAAGGACTAAATTTGACAAATAAATTATTGAAGAACACCACTGATTATAAAGGGCAAAGTATCTTAAATTAAGTTTAAATTTAGTTAAGTTAAAGTAGTTTTCAATTGATATCAAGTTATTTGATTATTAATTGTCACGCAATACAAACAAAATATATAAGAATGAACATTATCGATAAACAGTACAATATACTCATATAACTGTTTCATTATGATTAGAATCAATATGCAGAAGAATGATCATCAGTAAACAATGATTATTTTTATTAATTATTAATATATGAAACTAGCTAGTCTTGACATGGAACATTTTGCCCACCCTAAAAAAATAGATATGGAAGATTTTGTCAGACCTGGCATGTATTGAATATGAGGTTTTGATGATCGTAGATTTTGTCAGACCTGGCATATAATGGATATGAGGTTTTGATGATCGTAGATTTTGTCAGACCTGGCATATATTGGATATGAGGTTTTGATGATCGTAGATTTTGTCAGACCTGGCATATATTGGATATGAGGTTTTGATGATCGTAGATTTTGTCAGACCTGGCATATAATGGATATGAGGTTTTGATGATGAGAGATTTTGTCAGACCTGGCATATAATGGATATGAGGTTTTGATGATCGTAGATTTTGTCAGACCTGGCATATATTGGATATGAGGTTTTGATGATCGTAGATTTTGTCAGACCTGGCATATAATGGATATGAGGTTTTGATGATCGTAGATTTTGTCAGACCTGGCATATAATGGATATGAGGTTTTGATGATCGTAGATTTTGTCAGACCTGGCATATAATGTATATGAGGTTTTGATGATCGTAGATATTGTCAGACCTGGCATATATTGGATATGAGGCTTTGATGATCGTAGATTTTGTCAGACCTGGCATATAATGGATATGAGGCTTTGATGATCGTAGATTTTGTCAGACCTGGCATATAATGGATATGAGGTTTTGATGATGAGAGATTTTGTCAGACCTGGCATATAATGGATATGAGGTTTTGATGATCGTAGATTTTGTCAGACCTGGCATATATTGGATATGAGGTTTTGATGATCGTAGATTTTGTCAGACCTGGCATATAATGGATATGAGGCTTTGATGATCGTAGATTTTGTCAGACCTGGCATATAATGGATATGAGGTTTTGATGATGGGAGATTTTGTCAGACCTGGCATATAATGGATATGAGGTTTTGATGATCGTAGATTTTGTCAGACCTGGCATATATTGGATATGAGGTTTTGATGATGAGAGATTTTGTCAGACCTGGCATATAATGGATATGAGGCTTTGATGATCGTAGATTTTGTCAGACCTGGCATATAATGGATATGAGGTTTTGATGATGAGAGATTTTGTCAGACCTGGCATATAATGGATATGAGGCTTTGATGATCGTAGATTTTGTCAGACCTGGCATATAATGGATATGAGGTTTTGATGATGGGAGATTTTGTCAGACCTGGCATATAATGGATATGAGGTTTTGATGATCGTAGATATTGTCAGACCTGGCATATATTGGATATGAGGTTTTGATGATCGTAGATTTTGTCAGACCTGGCATATAATGGATATGAGGTTTTGATGATCGTAGATTTTGTCAGACCTGGCATATAATGGATATGAGTTTTTGATGATCGCAGATTTTGTCAGACCTGGCATATAATGGATATGAGGTTTTGATGATCGTAGATTTTGTCAGACCTGGCATATAATGGATATGAGGTTTTGATGATCGTAGATTTTGTCAGACCTGGCATATAATGTATATGAGGTATTGATGATGGGAGATTTTGATAGTCAGAGTTAGAGTCTAGGTCTGTACTTTGTTAACACACTTACCATCCCAGTCTGAAATCCAAAAAGGTCGCTACTTTATAGAGTTGGCTTGAGATTTAAGGGATTGGCTTTTAAGCTTGCTTGTGAGACAAATCCTTTCACATCTGATTGGTCAGATTTAAATAACACTTAAATTTAAATAATTTCAAGGATCATTATTAATGGTCTCAACATTTTACGTTCTTGGGACAAGATATACTTTTTCATTTATTTGAAATTTAATTGGAAGCTTTTCTGACAATTATATCACATTTTGTGTCTTTCTTGTACTCAAGTCAGTATGCAGCTTGCAGGATTGGTTCCCATAGACATCTGCTTTTCTTAGTTTCCAAAAGCCTGATTATAGTAACAGACCACAATGTGTACTTACCTTATTACATAAACAAGAATCATGAATTGAATAGTCTGTTTTTTGTGCCTTTAAGTTGGATTTTGTGTGCCTAGTGAGTGTATTTTTTGAAGTAGGAAGATTCTGAAATTGTGCTAAGATGGAACATGTTACATTCCACATGGCCTGTTATTCAATTTCCTCTCTTCTGAACATCCTATTATATGAGAATCTTGACTTGATGATGTTATGTTCTTATCCTAACAAGTCTTTGTTATCAGATAGTAAACAAGTTTTGTAGTTAACACTTTTTCTCTAATAATCAAACACACAGTAAATGTTTTGAGCCACTCAACCCACTCATATTTTGATAATATCAATCTCTCATATTGTATATTGTAAGAGATGCTGCTTAGTTCTGATATTTCACCTTGTCCTGCACAAGTTAGTGAATCAACTATACACATTCAAAATTCTTTACAGTAACTACTACCAAAAATGAAACTTGGAGTATTGCTTGAGACATTACTTGGCAGCAGGTAGTACAGATCCTGATTGGACAGCTCTTAGCGGGAGCTGGCTGATTAAAATCAACACTATTTTCTTAATGAAGAGCAGTTTGGTTTGGCAGGGTTAAAGATAGAAAGCATGACAGCTGTTAAAGCTAAGAGATTCAGTTATTAGCGATGCGCTGGATGGTGACACCTACATATGGAATGCTCACTGAAATTTGCACAGGGGGAAAGTTTGTTTTGTGGACTTTCTAAACCTGGTAAAACTTCGGTCTTAATTCAGTAAACAGCGTTCTATTTTTGTTTATTTATTTTTAGCTCACCTGAGCAAAATGTGCTCATGGTGTCCTTTTCTGATACTGCTTCGTCCTTCGTCAGTCGTCCGTCGTCAACATTTTAGCTTGTGAACACGCTAGAGGCCTAGTTTTTATCCAATCTTTATCAAACTTAGTCAGAATGTTTGTCTGCATGAAATCTTGGATCATAAATGGGTAACCTGGGATCAAAAAGTAGGTCACTAGGTCAAATTGTAGGAAAAACTTGTGAACACAATAGAAGCTACATTTATAGCCCAATCTTCACCAGACTTCAGAATATTTGTTTGCATGAAATTTTGGATAAGTTCGTAACTGGGTCACGTAGGGCAAAAAAGTTGGTCACTAGATCAAATCTTACAAAAAGCTTGTGAAGAGGCCTCATTTATGGCCTTATCCTCATCAAACTTGGTCAGAATGTTTGCATGAAAGCT
Organism: Sinonovacula constricta; assembly: GCA_007844125.1. Lineage (NCBI taxonomy): Eukaryota > Metazoa > Mollusca > Bivalvia > Cardiida > Solecurtidae > Sinonovacula > Sinonovacula constricta. The sequence continues at coordinate 328,732 of CM017566.1, read as the reverse complement.
TGGATGAGTTTTGCTAGGCCATGTAGGGTCAAAAAGTAGGTCACTAGGTCAAATCATTGGAAAAGCTTATGAATACACTAGAGGGCCTATTTATGGCCCAATCTTCACAATTATAAGGGACTGTGAAGCATGGTCCCTGGGGTGTGTGACTTAGACACTGTGGGCAAGGCCCTTATAAGCTCCAGCCCTGCGTCCAAACAATACCGGAGCCACCCAAGGGGGTAATAGGTATACCAACACTCTCACCCTAGGCCACAACTAATACTATAACTGGTCATATGTGTACACCAATAACATATTGTAGATATACTAGTATACCATAATTAATATTTACTTATACAATGTATATATACAGTGGTATTGGGGGGGAGTGAGGTTTGTAAATAACATCTTAAGATATTATTTTATATGTTATAGGAATAGTCCAAAGGACATTTTATATAGTGTCTGGGGGCACCTGATTGTATCAGTAAAATAATATACAGAGGTATATAATAAATAATATCTCAACGCTACAACAAGATATAGAAACACATCCAGGGTTCTATGATACAAACAGAACCGAAGTGGATATGAACTCTCCATGAAATCCTGATCATATCAGAGCGTAGACATATAACAATCTAGATTCACAGATAGCAAGACATGGCAAAAGTGGCAGCATAAAATGGAATTGACCCTGTAATATAATATGTTTAGTAGATATAAAGCACAGAGATAATGGATAGCCATTTTTACTTTAAAATACTTAAAATAATTGACATATTGGTACCGCAAAACTTTGATAAAATATATACACAATTTTAATATATATTTTATACAAAATTAGATATAAAATAGAAGATATCTAATTTAGAATTTTAAACTTCTAGAGCCTGTGATAGACGAATATAGGTCGATTACCTGTGATACAAAACACAACTATTTTATTATACATTTTTAATCTTCCAGTATCTTGTAATAAACTTTTAAGCTGTGACCTAGATCACATAATTTATAGCATAGCATTATAATTTACAGATCCTCATTTCTTATCGAATGAGGAGCCAGTTTAGTGCAGTTCGCACACTACACATTTAACTAGTGATGAGGATTAGACAGTCAGATGAGTTTCCATTTCAAGTATGCATCAGCTTTTCAGGGTGTAACTTTGAGTTCTTTTTAAGTGTTGTTTCCTTGTACCAGGACTGACTAGCAGCCAACATAGAACAGATGGCCTGAAATAATCAAGGATTGGTAGTGAAACTTTCTTGCTAATGTAAGCATTCAATGTTGGTTCCAGACAACCTACCTGGTAATTGCAAAATGTTACAGCACCCTGACTATATGTTTGAAAGCCTATGTCTTTTGTTGCAGCTGTCAGGGTAGCAGTCAGGTGAAGAACAAAGCTTATGATTGCCAAAGTGTAGCTTAGCTTTAGTATACTATTTTCAGACAAAAATAAATCCTTGATCGATTGTAACAACATTTTGGGGAAATTATTCAGGCCATCTCAATTTTTTTTTGTATATTTCAAATAAGTGCAGCTGTCAAAATTCTTGACTAAGTACAGCTATCAAAATTCTTGACTAAGTGCAGCTATCAAAATTCTTGACAGAGACCCTTAGGTCATAGTGATAGTTAAGAAAGCTTAGATGGACACCTCTCATTTAGAGGGTCTTGTACACAAAGGCAGTTTTGGTTTATAACTATTGATAGTGAATTTCCAAAAAATTTCACATGCTCAAATTAGAATGGAATTACTCTTAGATAAAAGTTAACAGGTATACTGTCCAATTACCTGGTTTTGACTTAAGATTTATTCTGTGGATGTCCCAGTTTCTGGGGTGAGCAGCATGTGGCTAGAGGGTCATGCTCCCATAGTTTATGCAGCTTTGCTCATTTGATCAGTTCTCATTTGATCAGTTCTGGACAAATTGCACATTTTTAGATCAGTTTTGACCATTCCATCCTTGGTATAGGAATTGCCAGGCTTGTGACTGTCCTGTGGCACATTCAACATGCCTTTACCAGCTCAGTCACCATGAAGTTATTGTATTCAGTGCGATAGCACTAAATACTTTGTAACCATAATTTCCAAGTCAAACAATTTCTTAATGACAAACGTTCACTGCTTGCACTTGAAGTGGTTCTGCTCCAAAATTAATACTACAAACTTCAGGCTTTCCACTGTACGCTTCACCATATTATCTGATTTGTCTGCTTGCTGTCTGTCATTTTCACTTAATAACATAACACAAAATAACTTAAAATGATTGTGATCAGTTTGCTTTTGCTGTATTATGCATCAAAACATGCAAGGATATACTCTTTTAAAGCGAGACCTTTTAAGCATGGGTGGGGGTGGTGTATTTCTAGAAAAAGACTAGTCAAATGACTGCAATTGGCTATGCTAAGAACGAGAGGCTATAGGTTTATGCTGTGTATCTCTTACACTGTACCGGTATAATAATGTAAAACATTGGATATACAATATTGATTTATCATAAATCTATGAATTATGTTAAAGTAAGATCTGTAAAAAGATGCTGATGTATGCAAAGCAACAGCTGTTGGTTACGTGAGGTCAATGAGTCTATTGGAACTCCACGAGTATTGTGTACAATAAATGAGTAAAATAAATTCTCATTTGTTGCTGCATTGTTAATTTAACTTGCAAATGTCTATAATCAAAGCGCTGAAAAGTGCTCTTTGGATATTGTAACGTTACCTTGTAAACGATTAAAGGTATACAAATAATGCCCACTTTTCTCACACAATTTTCTGTGGCAAATCGATCGTGCAACCTATTGGAAAGCAGCAATAAGTCCTCCGGTGCTTTTGTTATATATATATATATATATATATTATATTTTATAAATAAAGATTTTATATTGGGACAAAAGCTATAACACAGTCTCTAACAACTGATTATAGAAACTATATTAAACATACAGTAATAGGCCTTTCCTGAAACTAGGTCATGCCCCTTGAAAATTACTTCCCCATTAGTGTACTGCTTATGCTCAATAAGCTCTTGATAAATACAACTTAGTTTTGAAACGGACAATGTTGATAATTTTGTGGAACAATTTGAAGACGACGTTGAAAGAGACCTCGACATTCATGCCCCACTACAAGAAAAACGAATCATTAGCCGAGCTCCTAAACGTTGGTTTACAGAAAACATTTTGATTTAATTCTAAAGCGGAAACTTCGCAGATCATAGAGCCTTTGGAAAGAGCATAAACATCCGCATCTACATGAACAATTCAAAGAAGCTCGTAATGAATACACAAATGAAATAAATAAAGAAAAGTGTGCGGCCTTAAGCCAGAAAGTTCTTGACTCTAAAGGTGATCATAAAAAATTGTTTGTATCAGAATTGACTGGAAAGCATTCTGAAAATCCAATGCCAATTGAACAAGATGAGACCACTCTTGCTATCTTTCTTGAAACTCTGCTCTCTGATCGTAAAAAAAAAAACTTGCTTGAAAAATTGTGAAATTGTAAACCAACTGTACCTTTGACATCATTATAAAATAAAAAATAGTAATTACCTGATGTATAATTGCAACATGACATATACAATATTATATTACAAGGAACCATTTAAAGCTGATGAAATGTTTAAAGAGATGGTGCCCACCCAATTACGTTTTGTTGTGCCATACTCCTCTAAGCTTTTACCATATTGTTTATGTTAAAAAATTGAGTATGACTCTCAACTTGTATGACTATGATGTTTTAAACAAGTTCTGCATGTGTCATAGTTCTGCATGTTTCATGCAAAAGCTTCTTATTTTGGACCTTCTGATCGTTCACTGCCACTGTCCACAATAGCTGCATTTCTGCCATTAATATTTCATATCGAGTTGGTAATTCAATATCTGCTTTTTCTTGAGTAAACCTAATGTGATATTGTCAAAGAAAAATGTGTGTATACATGGCTAAAGAAATAGTAGTACATCTAATGTCTTTTTTTAGCACCTCACTTTTTATTACCTTATCTCAGAGAGTTCTTTAATATTGCAGGATGTTTTGACTATTTAGGAAACCCATTTGTAAAAGCTGATAGCTTCTTGTAGTAATTTGGCAAAAGAAATATTGGAATGAAAATACAGGAAGGGCTGAAAATACATGAAACTACCATAAATAATGCTGATGATTGTTTTATTCAGCAGTTTTTGCCTTAACTTTTTTCAAACTGCCTGCCCCTTTGGGCAAGCCACTGGGAAAAATCACTTGCCTGAAACTGGTTTCACTAGCTCGAAATTTTAACTATTAAAATTGAACTCAAAAGTAATCCATTTAAATCTTTATTCTTTGCCATTTCATGTTTCTCTTTTCGACTGAATTCAATCTCAATCTCCACGATGTTCCTTTTACAAAGACCCATTCTCTCTCTGATACACCAAATTGTCTGCAATCATTGCAAAACATCAAGCTGGGACCTTCGTCGTATGATGTTTGCCTTCATACACTTTGTAAGCTCACCTGAACACAACATGCTCTAGGTCAGTTTTTCTGATACCGCCCAATCTTCAACAAACTTGGTCAGAATGTTTATCTGCATGAAATATTGAACAAGTTTGTAACTGGGTCACTTGAGGTCAAAAAGTAGGTCACTAGGTCAAATCTTAAAAGAAGCTTATGAACACACTAGAGGCCATATTTATTGACCAATCTTCACAAAGCTTGCTCATAATGTTTGTCTGCATGAAATCTTGGATCAGTTCATTATTGGGTCACGTGGTGTCAAAAAGTAGGTCACTAGGTCAAAGTTTAGAAAAAGCTTGTGAACACACTGTGAACACACTGGATGCCCTATGTATGACATAATCTTCATTAAACTTGACCAGAATGTTTGCCTGCTTGAAATCTTGGATGGGTTTATAACTAGGTCACGTAGGGTCAAAAAGTATGACACTAGGTCAAATCTTAGGGGAAAAAAGTTGTGTACACACAAGAAGCCATATTTATAGCCCAATCTTTTCCAAACTAGGTCAGAATGTTTTTCTGCATGGAATCTTGGATATGTTCATTATTGGGTCACTTGGGGTCAGAAAGTAGGTCACAAGATCAAATTTTAGAAAAAGCTTGTGAACACTTTAGATGTCAAACTTGGTCAGATTATTTGTATGAAATCTTAGATGTGCTTGTTATTGGGTCACGTGGGGTCAAAAAGAAGGTCACCTCATAGAAGAAGCTTGTGAACACCCTAGAGGCCACATTTACAGCCCAATCAAAACCAAACTTGGTCAGAATGTTTGTCTGCATGAAAACTTAAATGAGTTCATAACTGGGTCATATGAGGTCAAAAAGTAGGTCACTAGATAAAATCTTAGAAAAACCTTGTGAACACACTAGAGGCCACATATAGGGTCCAATCTTCACCAAACTTGGCCAGAATGTTTACCAGTATGAAATCTTAGATATGTTTTGAAGTGGGTCACATGGATTTAGTAGGTCACTAGGTAAATATAATCAGCCTAGTGGCCACACTAATGGTCCAATATTCAACAAAGATTTCTAAAGTAAATAACTCTTAATTACATTACGCCAGATATGAGCCTACTAAAAGGCTGTGTCCTCAGCTGAGCGATAAAGGGCCACCATGCCCCTCTTATTAAATGTTAGAAATGTTTTAAAATGTTAAATTTTGTGTTATATTCTATATTCTTGTTATGGTAAATATGCTTCCACAACGAAATAAATATATCTATCTCTCAATCTATAAATCCCTAAGAATGTTTGCCTGCATAAAATATTGGATTAGTTCGTTACAGGGTAACGTGGGGTCAAAAACTACATCACTAGGTCAAATTTAAGAAAAACCTTGTGAAAGCACTAAAGACCACATTTATAGCCAAATCTTCACCAAACTTGGTCAGAATATTTGTCTGCATGAAATCATGGGTGAGTTCATTATTAGGTCACCTATGGTTGAAAAATAGGTCAATAGGTCAAATCTTAGAAAAAGCTTGTGAACACACTGGAGACCACATATTATAACCCAATCTTCACCAAACTTGGTCAGAATGTTTGTCTGCATGAAATCTTGGTTGAGTTCGTAACTAGGTCACGTGGGGTCAAAAAGAAGGTCACTAGGTCAAATCTTAGAAAAAGGTTTTGAACACATTAGAGGCCACATTTATAAGCCAATCTTCATCAAACTTAGTCAAAATGTTTGTCTGCATGAAATCTTAGACCAGTTCGTAACTGGGTTATGTGGGCTCAAAAAGTAGGTCACTAGGTCAAACCTAAGAAAAAGTTTGTGAACACATTAGAGGCCACATTTATAAGCCAATCTTCATCAAACTTGGTCAGAATTTTTGTCTGCATGAAATCTTGGATGAGTTCATTATTAGGTCATGTGGGGTCAAAAACTAGGTCTCTAGGTCAAATTTTAGAAAAAGCTTGTGAACACACTAGAGACCACATTTATAGCCCAACTTGGTCAGAATGTTTGCCTGCCTGAAATCTTGGATGAGGTCATTATTGGGTCACATGGAGTCAAAAAGTAGGTCACTAGATCAAATCTTAGCAAAATATTGTGAACACACTAGAGGCCACATTCATAGCCCAATCTTCACCAAACTTGATCAGATTGTCTGCATCAAATCTTGGATGAATATATTATTTGGTCACATTGGGTCAAAAAGTAGGTCACTATGTCACATTTGAGAAAAACCTTGTGAAAACATTGATGAGGCCACATTGATGGCCCAATCTTCACCAAACTTGGCCATCATGTTTGCTAGTATGAAATCTAACATATGTTTTGAAGTGGGTCTTGCGGATTCAGTAGGTTACTTGGTAAAATTCTAGAAAATGATATCAACCCAGTGGCCACAATAATAGTCACCAAAGATTTCTAAACTTAATAACTCTTAATTACTTGCTGCCAGATTTGAGCCTACTAAAAGCCTGTGTCATCAGGTGAGCAATTAAGGGCCATCATGGCCCTCTTGTTCTGCAGTTACTCTAGATCTTTCTGTAATTTAAGCTAAAGTTACTGTAGATTTTTTGTCCACTTTACTACACGTACTATAGATATGCCTGTCCTTTGTCCTTCACTTACTATAGATATATTTGACAAACACTTTATATACATTTGTTATTTGTCATTTGTCCTTCATCTATTTATCATTTGTCTGTCATCCTTTCCTTACCATAAATTTGCCTGTAATATATTCCTTACTTACGTTAGACTTGTCTGTAATTTATCTAACAGTTGTAAGTCATTTGACCTTCACTTATCTAACAGTTGTATGTCATTTGACCTTCACTTGCTACAATTATGTCAGTTAATCTTCGGTGACACTATTATTTAAAAATCACTTCCCTCCCATTGACATACTGGCGCCACACATTTCTCCATTAGACTGGCCTCTATCTGATTGGTCATTTAGTCATGTACTTCTAGCAAAGCCTTGTAGTGTTGAGAGTTCCTGTAGGCATTATATGTGTCAAGTCACACTACCCATGGGCGTCTGCACTCTAATAATATCTAAACCTCAGGCCATAATCCGTAGACTGCTTCATTTGTTAGCGACCCAAACTGCACTAAAAGTGCAAGTCTTCAGTAGGTTGTAAACTCACAACTTTATATTTATAGGTATGACTATATCTTAAATACATCAAAATAAAGTCTAAGCAGTAAAAAGTGTAGATTCTGACAGAGCTACCAGCTGGGAATGACTGAAGATAAACAGGCAATAGTAAGGCTTTCCTCAGATGACTATCTTCTTGCTATTTCCTGTCCTTGATGCTATTTTGGTTTGTGGGCTTTAATGTTTCATCATCAATCTTTCTCTTATCAAGAACCGTGTAGCTATATTTACTTGTGTAATATATGTATATGTCACCACAAATCTTATCAGGTTGATGCCAAACTCTTCTTACTGACCCTTATATTCATACTGTTTTGGGACACCCCTATTTTTCTGCAAAAGTTGGTTCTTAAGATAGGTAAAACAGAAACATAAACTGACATTTCTTTACGCATGACTAACTTTTACAGCAAGCACTGCCTAAGTAACCTATTTGGAATGACATTTCCAGTTTTCTTGTAGGGTCTGGTGGTTTTGCATGAGTCTTTTGGCCACTTGTATCATTTTTCAGGAATGTACAATTCCGACCTCACCAACATTTTTTATTATTTTATTATGTTTGGTATTTGTTTGATTTAAAATTAAATATTTGTTGTGTTTGTATCTGTGAGTCTGGGAAAAGTAAAACAAATTATTTATAAAATTGAATATTATTTATTATTATAAACTTTAATTATACATAAATAAAATATGCAGCAATGCTTGTATACCATTGTTAAAAAATATATAACATCACATAAGGAAAAGTTGAAAATGTATTTTCGGGGACTCGCATTTACCCATAGATCAAAATATGAGTATCTTACCCAATTTGACTACTCAAACTTGATAATATACATAATTTGCTAGGAGGATTTATTGTAAGTAATATGTGATTCCTCTGCTTTTACCTGGACAAATCCAGATTATTTAAATATTGCAGGATGCAATGCTTATTGTTGATCTATACTCACCAGAGCACAATTTTACTCAAGGTGAGCTTTTCTGATACCCATTCATCCCTCATCCATTGTGCGTCTTGTGTCATCAACAATACTTCATATGGGGAGGTCTTCCAGCTGACCTGCAGTGTTGTTGTTTTTCTGCCCATACTGGGGTATTCCTCCCCCAATTCTCAGTTAAGTGTGTTGGTGTGATGGCACTAAGAAAGTTGGATCAGAAATTTCGTGATTGTCTTCAAAAATAAGTTGCTGTCATATCACACTTGTCTTGTTTCACATTGTACTGTCATAATGATGATCATTAAAACTACTTTTGCTTAATAAGAAAGAAAAAAAATTCAAGACATGACAGAACACCTCTTAACTGCAGGTCACTTGATGCTCATTTATAAGATTTGCCATTGTTGGGACATACGATGTAGTGAGATGAATTACAAGTCAGCTGCTCCAATTGCTCTTTAACTGACAAATGGTAACTGTTAATCTGTACAGAACATCAACTTTCAAGCAGCAATGGAACCACTGAAAATATATGAAATCATGGTTGGAAATTGCAGAATGGTAATTGTAGAGTTTGGAGTGGTGTCACGAATTGTAAGCAAGATTAGAGTGTTTGTAATTTGATGGGCACTTGATAAGGTGAAGCTAGGTTAACGTGCACACACCCCAATTTCAGAGTGATAAAGTATAGTTGATACATGTTGTTGATATAGTCTTCACAGTGTGCCTAATGCATGTATCAGATTATTTTTCATTTTGAGAGAAAGATACAAAGAATATGTTTTATTATTTTAGCAAAGTACAGTTACTATTGGTGAAGGCAGTCACAGATATATGGTGTCAAACAGTAGGTCACTAGGTCAAATGAAATCTAGGTCACACTTGAAGCCTTATGCATGCCCAAATCTTCATAAAACTTTTTGCAGAATGTTTGTCTGCATAAATCCTGGATGAGTTAATAACTGGCTCATGTGGAATTAGAAAGTAGGCAACTAGGTCGAATCCTAGAAAAACCTTGCGAACACTCTAAAGGTCACCTTAATAGTCCAGTTTTCACTAAACTTGGTCAGAATGTTTGTAATCAGAAAATCTTAAATTAGGGTCTGAGAGATTTATTGTTGGCCACCACTTTCTTAGTTATTTTTCAGTTAACAGTCCTATATATATGAAAATACACTCATTGGTCACCCAAACCCCCATGTGGATGACCTCCCAGTTAGAGCGATGCGGGAATTCAAGGGAAAGAGAATTTTATTTACAGGTAGTCAACTGTTTTTATGAACATATACATACAAGTCAATCTATATATCTCTGTTCATTGGCATTGTGTTTAAACAGGTTCTCTTCTAGAGTTTGTGATGACAATTTTAATGTGTGTTAAAATGGAAATTTGCATCTCTCAGATTTCTTTTGTAATTTCATGTCACCTACTGTTTTTTATAATAAAATCAACAGAACATGTGTATGTGTTTTAAACATCAAGTAAGTTGAAAATATTACAAACATGTTCCATGCTTCAAATTGTGGAAGTAAAGGCGAACTACAAAGAAATTTACAATCAGACCCCTTGATCATAAATCCTTCTTTTTTTGACTAAAAACACCAAAGTCAGAAATTACTTCCCCACAAAATTGACAAAGTGTGAGTAAAATCAATACTGAAACCTAATTCTAATGTCTCTTATGTTAATTTCACTGAAAATTTGGAGATAAAATATTGTAATTTATTTCTAAAAGTATTTAGAACCAGTTGGAAAAATAAGAAACATTTGAAATTCAGCCATTTCTGTTGCAACCAAATCATAAAAAATTATAAGGTGTTTGTAGTCATCTTGCTAGTACAAAAAAAAAAATTGCTAAACTTTTTGAACATGAAGAAAAAGGATAATAAAACAATAAAAAAGTCCATTTAACATCATTTAATACATCATTCAATCAATTAAACCAAACATTGGATGGTTTTCAGCACTTATTAACACTGACACAGTCATCTTTGCTTGTCATCGAGGTGTGCAAAATTTGATCAGCAGCATTTTAACAGCAGTTAAGACAATTAGTCTGAGGGCAATGATCAAAGATTGCTGTTCAACTGAATGATGTGTCAAAATACAGGTAACTAGGCTGTGGAGACCAGAAACCTGTTTGTTTAAATGAGCGACGGCTTGGTAACTTCTATGGAACAACGAAGTCAAAATACAGGGTCTGGAAGTTCTTTTCGACTGATTCTACCGAATTCTACCGATCCAGTGTTCTAGAATCCGGGGTTTGAGTGTAAATAGAATATTTATCATTTTCATCTAATACTGTATGTCCTGTTCAAACCATTGGCATCTTGCAAACAGCAGCTCAGTCTTTTGTTTGTATCCACATGAACAACTGTTATCTATGCCTATATATTTTAATTATGACATTAGCAACAATTTTCAGCACAGCTATTCTCAAAGACTCATACATATACATACTTACATTACATTTACATTACATTTACATTACATTACATTTACATTACATTTACATTACATACATACAGTACACAAATTATGTACATTACATACATTACATAAATTCATTTATATTTACATATATACATTTATTTTTTAAGACAACTAAAAATCAATAACCTATGGATACAAAGATTGGATTATGGGTCTAACCATGCCTGATCACATTACAGACACCCAATCCCACTTTAACATAACAGGTGTGGGAAGCTTCCTCTAGGGATGCAGTAATTGGGGTGGAGGTTCGTTGAATAGTTTGGTATGTTTGAGGTATTCTGAAAATTATATGAAAGTTATGGAACTAGGTCAAAATATAAAAGACAAATAAATCCCAACAAAATCATTTTCATATACAGTAAAAATATCATATATATTTACCACATGCCTGTCATCCAGATATGTTTTACTTCCTCACTGCTATCATCCTGGTATGTTAAACTTCCTCATTGTTATCTGTCTGCTATTTTAGTTCTTCTGCTTATCTCATGTTCAACTGGGATCTGGCTTTTCAAAGCTTCCTATAAAACATTTTCTTTGATATATATATATCATGACTTTTAGTTAGATACAATTAAAATTTACACATAATTTTATTTGGAGAAGCATTGGTGGCAGAAATCGGTGTGGCAGAAAGCCATAAGGCAGTCATTGCCTAGGAGTTTCAATTGCTCTTTTTGTGGGGTGTTGTTGAAAATGGCGACCCTATATTTATAATTGGTTTTAGAAATGCCTATTGGGTGAAGTCACAGCTTTTAGAAGGAATCTTTTTTTTTTTAAACAGAAATGTTTATTCTATTTCAGCTGTTAAAGAACACATTGTTATATTTATAATAAATGTTATGTTTCTTTTAATGTGTCTTCTAATGAACTACTTCATAAACAAAAATAAAGGTAGGAACTATGAAGAACCAACAAGTAAATTTTTAGTCATATCAGTTGTCAAATTCTTATTTTCAAATTGCTGGACTGCACTTATTCAACCACAGTCTCTTCTGTGCCATACTCATTGTCAAGCATTTCTTCCTTTAAAAGATTTATTGTTTTCCTTTTTGATAATCACATTTTTTATCTTTTTTTTTTCCACCAACCAAACAGCTTCTGCTGGGCAAATCGCACAATAACAGCTCGGTGAATATTACAATAATTGGTGGTGTGTTTGATTTAGAATTGGATGGACTGCACATATTATCAAACACATTTGCTCGAACAATTTCATAGACGTGTAATATTTGCTTGGTATTCAAGATTTAAACATCATTGCTATGGTGGATGTAAGGAACTTAGCACCATTGTAAAGTCGAACCACGGTTATTTGTTTGGAAACTTTGTACAGCATTTGTTGAGTACAAGTTTTTCACTGAAGTGAAATTTGGATGCCCTAGAAATAAAAAAGTGTCATTCACACTTACAAGTTTACTCAGTTAACAACATAAGCATTTTGAAACATTTTTATTCCACAACAGCAAATGAAGTGGTGCTAAATGCTACTATGCTAAATATGAGAAGCTTTCTGATATATTATTTCTGGTGATTTTGATGCTCTGCATCAACTTTTTATTGTATTATACTTAAGGACAGACTTCTGCAGTTTACAGTGGTAGTGGCAGACATTTGTACACAGTGTATATAGGTTCCATGACACTAAAGGAATTTGTTCTTTACTCTATAGTAAATGTCACAACTTTGGAAGCAATTTAACAGCAGACTGTTTCTTTGGGAGCTCCAAAACTATATATTGTGAGAAAGACCTATGCATTATCTTAATTAACAGAGTATAATTATGTGAAGGAAGGTTTTGTGTCGCCAAGACAGTTATCCTCCCCTGAAAGCATGCACTGTAATTTTTGCATAGTGTACCCCCACATTTTTATTGAAATTGTCAGGTCAGTCTAAATGAATCAGTCCATTTTTGAGCATAGGAGTGCAGTTATTTTGCATTTCCATAACTCTACAATGTTTCAGCTTTGTTTTGTACCAACTTGCATAAGGTTATCTTAATAGTAGCAAAAACAGTCACAAAGCAAAAGATACTTTAAAATATCAAAAAGACTCCGTCATGTGTTCTATTTCTGGTGGACATTAAGGCTTACAACCCCTTTAATTTATATATACTAGGGGGAAAAAGAAACACAACTTTTTAGTCGATACAAATAAAGTTAATTTTGTTTTTACTGTGCAATACCTCTGCTAAAATATGAGTCACAATTGGTAGGGAATATGATACGCTTAACAATGTCCAAGAAAAGCATCCACAGAGCCACCAGACACAGAATTTCGAAATGCACATCCTGCACTTGCAGCCCTACTTACTTCATGAAATAATTGAGCATAGATCGGTACTTGCATTTCTTTTTTCCTCTAGTGTATATATATGTATATATATATATATATATATATATATATAGATATAGATATATAGATATACTAGGGGAAATTATATATGTATACATAGTGTATATAAGTTGTTGACTAAGTGTGTCTGGTTTAGATGAGCATAGTGATGCAATGTCTTATTCAACCAATGAGGGCCCCTTTGATATTCATACAGGTTTGGTGGTCATGTCCGCTCAGTTACTCTGTCATTTCTTGAGGGATTTTGAAATAACTTGGCAGAAATGTCATGAAGACGATGTGTCACACAAGAACCAGCATATTCAGACAAAATAAAAGTATTACAGAAAGTAACACACTCTAAAGTCTTGATTGAAAGAACATGTTTACACAAATCTTGTTTGTATATGCTGGGCCCATTGCCTTTGTGTGATTTATAATCACATGCTTAAACCTGTCTTAACCTCTCTTGGGGGTAAAATTTTGTCATCAACATCAACAGATAGTCTCAAATCTGTGTGTTAATTGCTAACTTGTACACAAATAGTCAGAAAATAAATATTTTTGTGTGATTAACCACATTCACTTAGGTTTATAAAACAATTAACTATTGCAGGTTATCACCTAATATCTTCACCAGCAACAATTTAATGATAAAAAAAAAAAATTTTTAAATGATGTTTCTTATATGTTTAATATTTTTATATTGCTTACTAAACTTAAAATTAATGTATAAGTATGGAATAAACTAATGATTGATGCAGTTTAAGAGATTTTGAAGTAAGTTCAGCCAAAACAAACATCAAAATCTTGTAAACCCAACCATCCTTCAGTTACTTCCATAAATATTCCTACCTACTCAGCAGCAAATAATTTAGCTTCTGAGAGCCAGAGCTGGCTGATGAGGATCTACACATGTTGCCAAATATTAACACAACACTTTTTGCATTATTCTGCTAAAGGCAGGCTTAGACTGGTAACAGAGGGTGTTTTTCACACTTTTACTTATTTAGGTAGACCCTGCTGACAGATATATGACGATTTGACAGGTTTTATGATAACCTGCTGACACAGGGGTGTCACATCTGACACAGTCTTTTAAATGAGCTGGTCAACACCACTAATGTTCTCTTGTCAGTTGACTACACCATACTATGTTATACATCCCCATATTGTTGAATTTGACATACAGACCCCATATTAGTAAATGTGTTAGTGAATAGAGTTTGACACTGGACACAATCAGGAGATAGTAGGACTATAAACATATACACACAATTGTTGTTTGCTATATGTAATGCCAATATATGGAATTTGCACATGGAAAAAGACTGTTTTGTGGACTTGAATAACCCTGATAAAATGTGGTTCCTAAATCTGTAACTTGTTTTTATGTATTTTTTTTACGCCCGTCAAATACAGGATTTATTATGGTATCACCCATGGCGGGCCAAGAACCATCACTCTGCACTTCATGATGTTGGAGTTATTTCCCTTCGTTTAATTTTCTTCTCTGGAGCATAACTCCCACATTATCAAAGCTATTGACTTGAAACTTGATACATAGATAGGTCTTATTGAGACAAAGTGCATTGAACAGGAGCCATAACTCAGAACTTCATTATTTTGAAGTTATGCCCCTTTTCTGGAGCATAACTCCTCCGTTATCATAGCTATTGACTTCAAGCTTCACAGGTGGATAGATCTCATTAAGACAGACTGCATTGGACAAGAACCGTCACTATACACTTCATGATTTCATGATTTTTTAGTTATTCCCCTTAGTTCAATTATTGTACTTGATTTTTGTCTGGACCATACGGTTACATTATCAAAGCTATTGACTTCATAGGTGGATAGATGCTATTGAAACAGAGTGCAGTTCACAAGAACTGTTACTCAGCTCTTTTTATTTTGAGCTTCTCCCCTTTCTACACAAATGCCATTTCTCTACTTTTATTTTAGTTTTTGTTGCAATAACCCAGAGTGCAGTCAAAAACTTTGCCATACACAAAAATGGAAGGAAACAAAAGATTGGTTTATTTCTTTACTATGTAGGTTACTATATAAGTCAGTCTATGATAGTTACTATGTATAGGTCAGTCCATGTATAGGTTAGTCCATGATAGTTACTTTGTATAGGTCAGTCCATGTATAGGTTAGTCCATGGTAGTTACTATGTATAGGTCAATGCATGAAAGTTACTATGTATAGGTCAGTCCATGATAGTTACTATGTATAGGTCAGTCCATGTATAGGTTAGTCCATGATAGTTACTGTGTATAGGTCAGTCCATGTATAGGTCAGTCCATGGTAGTTACTATGTATAGGTCAATGCATGAAAGTTACTATGTATAGGTCAGTCCATGGTAGTTAGTGTGTATAAGTCAGTCCATGTATAGGTCAATTTATGTTTAGTTCAGTCAATGTATAGGTCAGTCCATGTATAGGTCAATCCATGATAGATAAAATGTACAGAACAGTCCATGATAGTTACAATGTATAGGTCAGTCCATGAAAGTTACTATGTATAGTTCAGTCCATAATAGTTACTATGTATAGGACAGTCCATGATAGTTTCTATGTAAAGGTCAGTCCATGATAGTTACTATGTATAGTTCAGTCCATGATAGTTACTATGTAAAGGTCAGTCCATGATAGTTTCTATGTAAAGGTCAGTCCATGATAGTTACTATGTATAGGTCAGTCCATGATAGTAACTATGTATAGGGCAGTCTATGATAGTTACTATATATAGGTCAATCCCTGATAGTTACTATGTATAGGTCAGTCTATGGTAGTTACTATGTATAGGTCAGTCCATGGTAGTTACTATGTATAGGTCAGTCCATGTATAGGTCGGTCCATGATAGTTACAATGTATAGGTCAATCCATGATAGTTACTATGTATAGGTAAATCTATGATAGTTACAATGTATAGGTCAGTCCATGATAGTTACTATGTATAGGTCAGTCCATGATAGTTGCTATGTATAGGTCAGTCCATGTTTAGGTCAGTCCATGATAGTTGCTATGTATAGGTCAGTCCATGTTTAGGTCAGTCCATGATAGTTGCTATGTATAGGTCAGTCCATGATAGTTGCTATGTATAGGTCAGTCCATGTTTAGGTCAGTCCATGATAGTTGCTATGTATAGGTCAGTCCATGTATAGGTCGGTCCATGATAGTTACAATGTATAGGTCAATCCATGATAGTTACTATGTATAGGTAAATCTATGATAGTTACAATGTATAGGTCAGTCCATGATAGTTGCTATGTATAGGTCAGTCCATGATAGTTGCTATGTATAGGTCAATCCATGATAGTTACTATGTATAGGTCAGTCCATGGTAGTTAGTGTGTATAGGTCAGTCCATGATAGTTACTATGTATAGGTCAGTCCATGATAGTTGCTATGTATAGGTCAGTCCATGATAGTTGCTATGTATAGGTCAGTCCATGGTAGTTAGTGTGTATAGGTCAGTCCATGATAGTTACTATGTATAGGTCAGTCCATGATAGTTGCTATGTATAGGTCAATCCATGATAGTTACTATGTATAGGTCAGTCCATGGTAGTTAGTGTGTATAGGTCAGTCCATAATAGTTACTATGTATAGGTAAATCTATGATAGTTACAATGTATAGGTCAGTCCATGATAGTTACTATGTATAGGTCAGTCCATGATAGTTGCTATGTATAGGTCAGTCCATGTTTAGGTCAGTCCATGATAGTTACTATGTATAGGTCAGTCCATGTATAGGTTAGTCCATGGTAGTTACTATGTATAGGTCAATCCATGATAGTTACTATGTATAGGTCAGTCCATGATAGTTGCTATGAATAGGTCAGTCCATGATAGTTACTATGTATAGGTCAGTCCATGATAGTTGCTATGTATAGGTCAGTCCATGATAGTTGCTATGTATAGGTCAGTCCATGTATAGGTCGGTCCATGATAGTTACAATGTATAGGTCAATCCATGATAGTTACTATGTATAGGTCAATCCATGATAGTTACTATGTATAGGTCAGTCCATGATAGTTACTATGTATAGGTCAGTCCATGATAGTTGCTATGTATAGGTCAATCCATGATAGTTGCTATGTATAGGTCAGTCCATGTATAGGTCGGTCCATGATAGTTACAATGTATAGGTCAATCCATGATAGTTACTATGTATAGGTCAGTCCATGATAGTTGCTATGTATAGGTCAGTCCATGGTAGTTACTATGTATAGGTCAGTCCATGATAGTTACTATGTATAGTTCAGTCCATGATAGTTACTATGTATAGGTCAGTCCATGGTAGTTACTATGTATAGGTCAGTCCATGATAGTTACAATGTATAGGTCAGTCCATGTTTAGGTCAGTCCATGATAGTTACTTTGTATAGGTCAGTCCATGATAGTTACTATGTATAGTTCAGTCCATGATAGTTACAATGTATAGGTCAGTCCATGTTTAGGTCAGTCCATGATAGTTACTTTGTATAGGTCAGTCCATGATAGTTTCTATGTAAAGGTCAGTCCATGATAGTTACTATGTATAGGTCAGTCCATGGTAGTTACTATGTATAGGACAATCCATGATAGTTACTATGTATAGGTCAGTCCACGGTAGCTATTAAGTATAGGTCAGTCCATGGTAGCTATTAAGTATAGGTCAGTCCATGGTAGCTATTAAGTATAGGTCAGTCCAAGTTATGGGTCAGTCCATGGTAGCTATTAAGTATAGGTCAGTCCATGTATAGGTCAGTCCATGATAGTTACCATTTATAGGTCAGTCCATGGTAGTTACTATGTATAGGTCAGTCCATTATAGTAACTCTGTATGGTCAGTCCATGATAGTTACAATGTATAGGTCAGTCCAAGTATAGGTCAGTCCATGATAGTTACTATTTATAGGTCAATTTCTGATAGTTACTATGTATTGGTCAGTCCATGTATAGGTCAGTCCATGATAGTTACTATGTATAGGTCAGTCCATGTATATGTCAGTCCATGATTGTTACTATGTATAGGTCAATCCCTGATAGTTGCTATGTATAGGACAGTCCATGTATATGTCAGTCCATGATTGTTACTATGTATAGGCCAATCCCTGATAGTTACTATGTATAGGTCAGTCCATGTATAGGTCAGTCCATGATAGTTACTATGTATAGGTCAGTCCATGTATAGGTCAGTCCATGATAGTTACTATGTATAGGTCAGTCCATGTATAGGTCAAAATGTTTGCATGAAATCTTGGATGAGTTTGTTATCGGGTCGGTCACATGGGGTCAAAAAGTAGATTACTAGGTCAAATTAGATAAAACCTTATGTCCATGTTGGAGGCCACATTTATAGCCCAATCTTCACCAAACTTGGTAAGAATTTTTGCCTGCATGAAATCTTAGATGAGTTCATAACTGGGTCATGCTGGGTCTAAAAGTAGGTCACTATGTCAAATCTTAGAAAAACCTTTTGGACACACTAGAGACCCCATTTATGGTCAGATCTTCACCAAACTTGGCCAGAATGTTTGCCTGCATGAAATTTTAGATGTTTCGTAACTGGGTCATAATGGATCAAAAAGTAAATTACCAGGTCAAATCTTAGAAAACCCTGTGAATATACTAGAGATGACATTAACAGTCCAATCATCACCAAACCTGGTCAGAATGTTTGCCTGCAAAAAATCTTGGATGAGTTCTCAACTGGGTCACGTGTGGTCAAAAATTAGGTCACTTGGTCAAATCTTAGAAAAACCTTGTGAAGACACAAGAGGCCATATTTGTGGCCTAATCGTCATCAAACTTGGCCAGAATTTTTGCCTGTATGAAATTTTAGATTTGTTCAAAACTGGGTCAAGTGGATTAAGTCTGTCACCAGGTAAAACTCTAGAAAATTGTATCAGCCCAGTGGCCCATCTAATGATCCAATCTTCACTGAAGATTTCAAATTTAAATAACACTTAATGAATTGACGCCAGATATGAGCCTCCTAAAAGCCTGTATCCTCAGGTAAGCGATTAGGGCTATCATGGTCTTCTTGTTTGTGGCAAGTCATTGTTCCTCATCTCAGGAAAAGACCATTTCCTACATCTAAAGTGCTGTATCGCAGGAGCTTCAGGGGGCCTTGTTCCTGATCCCCAGGTCAGGAATTTTCCCTGTCCCTACTGGGTATCCTAGCCACCCTGAGGCCCCAGCTTAAAAGTTCAAATTTTTGGAAATTTTCAACTTTCACCCATGTAACTGTGCAATCATCAAATACAAGTATATTTTTATATTAGCCCCCTGGTCTAAAGCAGTCTGAGCCTGTGGCACGACAGGATAAGAAAGTATCTAAAGGCATCTCCTTAAAAAGATTGTTGATGTTTTTAAAAGCTAACAAACTAGTATTGCTTTATTCATGTATTGTTTAATAGACATACTGTTTTCATATATGTGATTTTTGTATTCTGTTTTGTTGCAGAGTACAGGCAAAATCATCTTAATAAAGTCTCTACAAGCAGAAGGCTTACACAATTTGGAAGCAGAAGTGAATCAAAGCTGATTAGTTATACATCTGTGACCAGTAATCTTGGCTGCCGAGGTTCACTGTGTAGGTAGAACCTTAAGATTTCTACTTCACCTAAACTTAGAGGCAGACATCTACAGGAAGATATTTATGCAAGCCAGTGATCCAGCCAGCTGTGTATCAGTTGTGTGTATGCTGTGAGGTGTTGCAGTCAGAAACAGTTGTGCATCATCAGAAGTAGTGGCTATATTATGGAGTGTACATGAAGTGGTATCCATACCACCAATGAAAGGAAGGATATCAGGATGGTTTGACAAGTGTTTATATATATCCTTATCATGCTGCAACCATAAACAATAGCTGTCCAACTGATAAATACATCCTATTATGTTACCAGTACTTATGTCTGGATCATGTTCTGAATTCTTACCATTAACAACACATAGATAATACATGTATTTCATTGTGTTGAGTCTATAGTCTATGCCAGCTTGAGTGTGCTGATACTTATGAAACAGATGTGAGGTACAAATCTCTTTCAGACTTGGTAGGTTAATTTTTATGGTTTTGGACTTAATCTTAAGTGGCATCCAAGACGGACATTTACTTACCTCTGAAACTTTCCCTTAGCAGAAGGCTTAGTATAGGAGGGGTTAGACCAGTGAATGTTTACAGATTGACCCTGCTGCTATCTATGCAGTTGCTTTGGTAGCTTTTATAGCAGTACTGGAAGTGTAATGGATTATTTGTATGGATGGAGTGGACTACAGTGGTAACATATTTAACATATATGTACTTGTGTAAATATTTTAACTCTGTCACAGTGATATAAGGCTGGAAAGTTCATCACGTAAAGTGTCTGTATAACGCCTAAGAGCAGAATTGTGTTTTTGTGTACCGAAAAGAGGATAATATTAGCAATTTTGTCTTTATTAGACTTTCTATAAGATTGTAACAATAAATAACAAGAGTGCAACAACATTTTCAGAATCTAAAAAAGGGATTGCAAAGGCTGCAAGATATAAAATCTTTAAAGTAATTAACAACCTAAATAGATCTAGGTTTTTTATTTTTTAAAGAATTTTAAACAGTGTTTGACAGTTAATTTAACTTCAAGAGACTTTAGGAAGAATTAAGAAAGAGTGCAACAGTTTGAAGTCAACAATGGCTTCATCAACAAGTTTTGTCCTTGGAAGGATGCTGATGGTCCTAGCAGCATGTGGCTTGAGTGTATCTATCCCTGTAACATACCTCACTAAGAAAGGTAAGTACAACTTCTTGATTTGGGGTTTGTTTAAATCTTCCCATCATCACATTTTGTTGTTGTTAGGTATGGTCTAGCTATTACAGTTGGAGAACCCCAGTCTGTTTAGATCTACAAACCAGCAGTACAGATCAGCTGAAATGTTGATAGTTACTCCCAGATTAAAAGCTGCAGGGCCTGGTGACATCATATAGCCACAGTCTTCCCTGTACACTACTAGTTCAGTGATTAATTACTCACAGTTACTGACCTTCACATCATCATAAAATCAAAGCACTGAACCGAACCTGGTAGCACAATCCGTAGAGCGTCGGCTTTAGGTACGTGAGGCCCCGGGTTCGATCCCGGGCCGCGACATACCAAAGTCGTTAAAAATGGTAGTGGTATAGCTCCCTTGCTAACGCTCAAGCAAATATAAGGGTAGTTCCATGACTGGTTGGCCCGGTGTCAGGATAATGTGACTGGGTGTGGTATCATGCCAGGTGTTCACGGCATGCTATACACAGTGAAGGCAGCACTATATCTGCTTCAAGTGGACACCGTCTCCAGATAACTGAAATACTGTTGGTTAGGACGATAAACCTAATAAACTAATAAACAAAGCGCTGAAAAGCATGCTGTTTAGGCAGTGTAAGTTTTACCCTTTAAGTGATTTAAGGTAAGCAAATAATGGTCACTCTATATTATTCCTTGGTAAATCGATTGCACATCGCACTGGAAACAGAAAAGTCTTTAGCTGCAAAACAACCTCCTCTTCAAAATATAAATTATGTATTGGGACAAAAGTTACGACACAGTCACTGTCACCCGATTTTAGAAACTGTTACGTCCAATATACAGTACTTTACATGTGATTGCATTTTAACTAATATTGGGTATGAAATGCTTTTAAGTTCTACCAGACACATCCAAAGTACACTGAGTTCAAAATTAATTCAGTGATTTATATTTCATCAACACTTCACCTGTGTGCTTCATTCATCCATATCCAATTTATATTATCCAGGCCTCTTATTTTTCCTCTTGCGGGGGATTAGGCCTGTCTGTCCCATCAAGATCAAATTCCCCTTCTCCAGGCCTGGCAGTCCCATGGATTGACACCACCCAATCCTGGACACTCCTGGTGAAACTTTCTGGAAAGTCTTTGTTTTATAATTGTATATCATAAAATGAGCAAATAGGGATAATGCATCACAATACAATTTCTTTTCAAAATTTATACTATAATTAACATTTCCCACCTGAAATGGCATAATGTCTTAACTTAGCCAAAATAAGATCAGTGACCCTTTAAACAGTTTCTAATTAAGACACATAATCGGCAATAGTAACTTGACTGACAATGACTGTCAGGCAAAAAGTCAAAACAAATCAAAATATCTGCCAAAATCTATGATTGGTTTCTATTTTCAATACATCGTCCGACTCCTTCAGTTTTCTGAATTCTAATTAGAATTCTAATAATTAACCCAAAGCGTTTTACAAATCGAGGAAATACTATATTGTTTACTAATTTAACTAACTTATGATAACATGGATACCTTACATCTCAGTCAATTGTACAGACAAATGTTACCAAATGTATCTGGTCATTTTACAACTTCTAGCTAGTGGAAATTAAAGTACAAATACATAATTCAATCTCTACCTAAATATTGCAAACTTTCCTATGAGTGTTCTAAAAATATTTTCAGAAAAGGATAAGCTTTGCCTTTCTTTTTCATATACTTAGTTCATGATCAATATTTTTGTTTGATACAGAAACATTTGATATATCTATCAAACTTAACATACCAGTATTCAGTATGGCTCACATACTATACAGAGCCCTAATGCTGAACACTAAATTTTACTGTAATTGTTGTGAATGGCACAATATTACCTGTTTTTGGACCTTTCTCAAAATGACACCATTCAAGATCACTTGAATTATTAATGTCTGAAACTTTGCACTGTTTATTTATGGAATGCTGCAGTAAAGTTAATTCATTGCTATTCTCAAAAGTGTATGCATTGCTTTGAAAGGTCATCATATACCTCATGTAATTTATGAATTAGGTTTTGATGACAAGCTGACATATATGGTAGGGGATATCTGCCAATATTCTAATTAATATTTCTAACTTTCAGTACACAGATTTGTCACTTCAAATGTCAGTTTGTAAATTGCAACACTGCATATGCTAAATACTGTATCCTAACTTTTATATATATCAAATGAAAAGTTTCACATTTCAACATTACATTTTAACAATTTCACATTTCCAGCATAAACAATTTACAGGTTACAAATCACAATGCAAAAATCACAAATACATTTCACATTTCCAACATCTAAATTACAAGTTACTAATCTAGAGGTGCAGATCTCTAATGTAAAAGGTACATTGCATAACACCAGTTCAACATTAGGACATAAGAAGACACTTCCAACACGGAACTTAGGAATTGTGACTTATGATTTGTAACTTCCAAATTTTATGCGAAATATGTGAATTTAATATGTGTACACATGAACATGTATATGTAAACAAATAACAGTTTAAAGATGCAATGTGCAAATTAAAAATTGAATATTGGTAGATATCCCCTTCCATAGCCATAGTTGAGATATTTTTATATGAATGAAAGAGCTTGGACTCACAGTGAACTCAAAGTGAAACAAAGTCAACAGAAAAAGAGGTACTGCATCAAGTTTCATTTCTTCCAGTTATACTGCTAAAACGACATAATTCTTATTAAACAAGCTTCTTGGAAATAGTATTGATTGCATGTATCTTAGAGTTATCCTAGGGCAGAGTTAACTGGTTAATGAGCACTACTGCCATAAAACTGGCAGGTAAAATTTAATTTGAGCTCAGTCAATACTTTCCCAGCCAAGATTCAGAAATACAAGAGCAATAGAGACAGGTGCATTTTGACATACGTGTCAATTTCGTAAGGATTGATTATAAGATTTTTTGTGTGCAAAAGTGCAAAAATTTAGGATCTTCAAACTGCACTGAAGGTTTTTGCTTTAATGTTTTGTTGACAAGGTGGTTTGGACCATGATTTAAGGGAAAGTAAATACAACTCTATTATTGATGTTTGTTTTGTTCTTGAGATACGTCAAATTAAGATCATTATAGCGACATCCAGTTATTTTTATGGAGGAAGACCCAAAAGTCTGGGTAGAACCACCTGCACACCACAAGTAGGTGGAAGACCTTTCCACATTAAGTCCAATTACTAATCAGTGACGCTACCACAATGCCATGGGTGCCTGTTATTGATAGATACAAGTATCTCAGTTGTAAAAAGTGGTCTAGTTCTTATTTTTAGAGTAAAGTTAATTAAATTGTAAAGGAAAGATGCAAATACCTCTTTTGAGTTGTTATAGACTGGAAATTTTGTTCTTGCTTAATGTTAAATAAGTGTAAGTAAATGATACTTTATTGCCAAGACAAAATAAGCTCTTTAAATTAGTTGTTTTTATATTGGCAGGTGACATTGGATATTAATGTTGTTTATAAGAAGAATCAGGAGGAATCCAAACATTTATCCACACCATTAAATAATTGTTCATTCTAGAGTAAAATCACTCACACAGGCTATAGTTGATACTGATGACTTGTTTAAACTAATTCATATTCATATATTTTGATGGTTCGTTTTGCTTCTCATGGTATTTACACAAGTTGAACAAATGTTTCTGCTTACAATAAGCAGGTTATGAATACTGTTAAGAGTAGTCTGAGTTTATCTAGTATGAGCTTAAACTAAACTAATTGTCTCCCCTTGAGCTATAAAACTAGACTGTTGTGCAGTTCCTTTAGAATGGTTTGTGTATAAAAGGTTGAAACACTTGTACATAAGCACAGCTAGAATACAATTGTGTTGCAATAGTGTGACCTAGATAAAAACCCATCCTCGTTCCTTAAAGGAAACTACAAGGAAATTAGTCATTGAAAGTCATTGTTCATTATTTATGTTGGGTTTGTTTCTTTCTTTTCAATTAGTTTCTTTTGTTAATAAAACACAATGCAGTAAATCTCTGATGTTTGTTCGGCAAGGGCAGTTTGATACCTTTGATCTTGCTGATCTTTCTTTTAAAATCACAATTGTTTTTGCGCTATTGGACCTAAGAGGCAGTATGACTTGCCTCATTGACTGTTTAGCATTATAGAATATGTGAGGAATAATTATGACTACAAATCACAATATAATATCATGTGCATAAGACAATTTCTGTTTACAAAGGGTTACCATTTAATTTCTTTCTAACTTACAGCCAATATTCTCAATTCTATTTTTCTAAACCTGAAAGTTTGCAATAGTAGCACTTTTGCTCTTTTGCAGATGGAAACAATAAAAAACACTTTACAGTGTTTGTATTCCAAAAATTCATGTTCAAAAAATGAATACATACATTCAAACATGGATGACCCCAAACTTTTATGATGTGGGTTATAATTGACCCTCCATTAATTTGGAGTTGGCAGTAACACTGCCTTATAATTGTACTGTTACTTAAAGATAGATAGATGTATATGTGTTTTCACTTTATCCACTGTGCTTATTTGTATCCCATACATTTTTTTTTTCTGAAGGAACACACATAACACATTATTTGAAGTAAATTCAGATGGTCTCAAACAGTCTGTAACAAACAAGACTCATCAAGTTGTTCAGGTTTGTCTTTAGTCAGGATGCCTTGCCGTTTACAGAAGCCTATTATCGGACACATTTTTGCATCTAATAAAGCCTTTACCTGTTTATTTATTTATTTATTTATTTGGGTTTTACGGCACACCGACACTTAACAGGTCATACGGCACCCTGTACCCGTATATAAGTTTGTGGCATGTGAATATTTTTCTGTCTGTCTGTCTCTCTGTGTCTCTTCTTTTCCCTCTCTCTCTCTTTATTTCTTTCTTCCTTTCTTTCTTTCTTAAATTGCAATGTTATATAAAGTATTGTATGTTATATAATAGTTCCTATTATCTGATGTTTCACTTGCCTTAAATTGTTTTTCCTTTATATATTTATTTTTTTATTTGAAGATTTTTAAGTAAAGTTATTAATTTTTTAAGTTCAGTAAATTTATACACATAACAATGTGAATTCTGCCTGTGATTAGATCAAAATTCTTCAATTCTTTATAGTATCCCATACAAAATTCCTGCTTCAAGTTTATAACCCATTTAACTAGTGTGCTTTATGTTCATCTTTATAAGTGAGCTATCACGTATGAAACAGGTGCACATTCAGGATGTGGAATGGGAAGAAGATATAAGCTCATTATTACTATCTGTCAAGTCAACATCTCTGATTTCTTCATGTCTGTAGTATCACAATAATCTGTGCTTAGATATACTTATAAATACTCAGCAGCAAGAAGTGCAGAACCTAATCAGTTTATGCTTTGCAGGCTCAGAGTTACTTTGATGTTCAGTCATACTAGTTTACTATGGGTCAGCACATCCTTTTGGATTTTTTCATGACTCAACCATACTGCCACATTGGTTAAAGATCCTACACCAAAGGTATATCTGAAATGGGCCCTCTAATAGCTACCTAATTTTGTGTAACTACTTAATAGCAGAAATGTTTTATCTTTTCTGGTCTCATATAACATTATGGCACATGAGTTACACTTCCTAATCTGAGTCTTGCCTTATACTACAAGCATTGGAGTCTCATAAAACTGAGTGTTCATTGTATTAGTCAATTATCCCTACATCTAATTGAACAGTGCCAGTCTAGCTTTGCTAAAAACGAGGTGCCCTACAGAAAAAACGGGGCTATACATAAGCTCAAATATACGAAATAATTAACATTAACATTTAGTATGAAGTTAAATGGTGTCACACAATATGGTCTTTTAAATCTAGAAATTTTACTTGCTGCACTCATGATTTAAGAGCCTCTTGCTGTTCATGCTTGAGTGTTACAGCACTAGCAGAAGTAAATATCTGTTGTAAATTGTTCTGAGTCACATCACAAATTGCATCCAGCATTCTCAGCACCCGCTATGACAGGTATGTGGCCTTGTCTCCTGACTATAATAAATACATGGTGACATCCCTGCAGATTCAGTAGGTTAAGACACTAATAATTTTTTAGTGTTGCAATCTTATCTTTTCACAACCTATGTTTAAATCGAATAGCACTTATAATTACTGTTTTATTTCTGTCAAAAAAACTGACTATACAACTTTCTTCAAGTTAGGCTGGTCCAGTTTATATCAGTCAATGAGTGAACATTATCTGCAGATCACATATGATATTAATTAGTTAATGTGAGTGCAGAAACATTCCACAAGTGAATGGTTGTCAGCTTTAGTAGAATGAGTACACAATAAACCAACTACATGTACACAAAGTAATTGTACAAATGGAGATGAAATTTCTTTTTGATGTGGTCACACCCTTTGGGCCAAAACCAGGCTTTTGAATTTGCCCCAAACAAATTTTAGGGGACATAAGCCCAAGGGCCTCCGCTACATTGGACATTGCAGCAGTATGGCAGAGCTGACCAAGCCCTGTCTGCCTGAACTGACCCTCTCAAGCCGCAGCTCTGTTTCATGTGGCAGACACAGTGCATGAACGAATGTGTAAAAATGTCAGTTGGTCTAGTCAGGTGCAGTAGGAGTTAAAGCAAACATTTCAAACAAGTCTGTGCATATTGTTTGTGAATATTAACCCCGAACTGATGAATACATTACACGGTAGTTGCACACGCTCCAATATCAGTTGTAAAATAAATTAAGAACATGTGCTTGCCGAAAATATTTCGCCGTGATAAATGATTTTTTCGTTATTCACGAGATTTTCGTGCTGTTAAAATGGTTAGCGCGGGAAACTGAACCAGCAACTACCGTGTAATGTATTCATCAGTTCGGGGTTAATATTCACAAACAATACCAAAGTGAAAGCAACTTATGCTGGGAATTTGGTAGTAGAATTGTTCTCCAGCATCTTGTGCCTGAGTTCATATGAAAATAAAGAGTAAAATATATCTCTTTGGCTAATTAGAGATTGTCCAAATATTTTGGGTGTATAAAATGCTGAAGGTGCAACTCTAAGTTTGTTATAAAGTATGGTAAATAGTTTGGAGCATATTTGTTATCAATTTTAAGGATTAACATAATTAAACTTGCTACCCCTACCCTTGACAAATTTCTCCTTGGTCAGATTAGGTCAACTAGGATGCACATTTATTTGCTAATAAGCTGTGTGTGATGTTGATCATGATCATGAGGGTAATGATGATGTTAATGTTAATGATTACTTATCTAGGATCACAAATACCTAGCCAGTCCTACAGTCAGTTCCCCTCTCCCCTTTCCAAACCTTGTCTACTGAGTTAGCTAACTTTGATATGGATGTTTGACTAAATTTATACTTAATTTAACTTAAATGAAGCAGAAAAGATTCACAGATAGATTAGCAAAGGTTTAACTCATTAAATCGCTTGACCTAATTTTTCAAATTACTTTACTTGTTCTTGAAACTGCTGAAAGCAGTCCCAGGCCTGAGAGTCTGTGTGGCAAGGTTTTTTTTTAACACAAGAAAGCAAGTATGCCAAAGTTGACAATGCAACTGCAGGGGCAGATTCAGAAATTTTACCAGTGGTGTCCTCTTTGAGCGAGCACCAGTTGTATGCTAGGAGAGTGTGGAGTCTATGGGCATGCTCCCCCAGACAACTTTTGAAATGTAGTAGCCAAATAGAGCCATTTCCTGCATTGTATTCCTTTTACTGTTTTGAGGGAGGTGCTAGATTCACCCATGAGCTGGTAATTGCAGATGTAGCAGACGTAGAAAGTAAATCAGTAAATAGGCTAGTCTGGTTCCCATCAAAGTATGGTTTGTTAGTCTCCAATTAAATGTAATGATTTTGGCATCTTGTTTTCTTCTACATATGTAACTTGGAAAACATATTTTGTTCTACTTTTTTTTAAAACCAGTTTATGGTCTCAGAAGTATACATATCCATACTTTTCTGGATATATATATAGAAAAAATTAAAATAAAAACCATTTTCAAACATGTCTTTTTACTTGCTGCCATATTACTTTAGCCTGTTTACTCTTCCAGTTTTTGTGTCGCCTTTGATGCTTTACATCAATGACTTTTCCTTCTTGCCACCATTATTTACATGTACTTGTGTTTCACCTATGACTAAAGTGTGAATTATCTTCCACTGAAGGAGATTTCACCATAAACAATGAGACAGCTTCAGTCAAACAGTGATACTATGTGAACAAGCACTGAGGATAACAAAGCATTAACATGGTGTTTATTCTACAACAATCAGCTCCAAATACTATTCAACAGGACTCTTGCAATTTTTTTTTCATTATAACAGCATAAGAATCCATACATGTGTGTCCAATGAATAAAATAATGAATACCTTATTTGTATTGGATTGATTGTACCATACCTCTGAAAAACTCCTACCAATATGCATTGGTTACTTGTCCTGTTAACTCCCTTGAAATGTGGGTAGTTCTGGTTTGAACAAGGAGACTTAAGAAAATTAACCATGTGCAGAGTTGTTGATGGCTGTACAACTTAAAATAGGATGATCTTAAAGTTAATGTTTAATTACAATTCAAATGACAACCATACTTGCAGCCAAAGATGCAATTAATTTAAAAAAAAAAGATTTTTAAAGTCAAAAGAACTATACTGACAGGACATTTAAAAGAATATCAGCACTTATTGGCATGCATAAACTAAATTTCCAGCTTAGTCCAGCCTGGTGCTAGAAATAAAGTAGAAAAATATCCAGGAAAGCCATGGATTTTTGTTGTTGATGTGTTTCCTTGTAGATGGAGTATTGAAAGATTGAGGCTAGAAAATTATTCAGGGTTACCATAATAAAGGAGTCCAACCTCCATTTACCAGAAGCATGGACTTTATATTTGTAAGAAAAAGGGAGATAAACAAGAAACTAATCAGAACATGTCATACAAGCTTACATCTCAGGTCATGATTTAAGCTCATATGTTTCTTAGAAAACAAACAAACAAAACAGCAGTTTTTAATGAAAATGTTATCCCAGCAGATAAGCTAATGATTTTTTTTCCTAATGTTTTGTAACTAAATAACTCCTTGTTATTTTTCTATAAACATAACTACATGTAAATAGGGAAAGGTAAATACCATATTCATCTAAAACCATATGTTCTGTTCAAACCATTGGCATCTTTTAAACAGTGGCTCGTTCTAATGGTTGTATCCATATGAACAACTGTCAGCTTTGCCTATACCATATTAAGAAATTAAATTAATGATGGGTACTAATAACAGAGAATCCCGACAATCGGAGGGAATATCAATAGTGTGGTAGGTGCTGGAGTGGGTGTCAATTACAGGTCAAAGAATATTTTTTGTAGCTAATTTAAAGTTGAAAGGTTTTAGCTATTTGGGGTCAAGTTTATAACTATCAATATTAAAATACATTATACTGAATTTAACTAAGAGTTTGAAATCAATCTTATTCAAGCACCACTCCAGTCCGCTGTTGCTTCGTTGTTAAATAATTCTCCTGCACTAATGGTAGCATAAAATCAGAAAGCAGTTGCTGAGCAATGTCCGGGTGAGCCCTTTTGCATTAATCCTTATGACTAGGTACGATACTATACTTACATTAATGTGACATCAAGCTTAAAAAATATATTCCAGGGTGTTTCCAGTAAGTAGTACACTTCAAAATGGAGGCCACTTAAGATTGGTTTGTTGTTACATACATCTCACTAATGTGACTGCCGAAAATATGTCACAGACTTATTCATTTTGTAAGCTTGTACATCAAAGACAATTGAAAAGATACTGATATTGCAAGATTATTGCAAACTGTTAACACTTAAGTAATTTTGAAACTTACTTAAGTATTGTTTTTCTTATTTAATCATGACTGCTGTGTCAAGTTTTTGTGGCATTCTTCTACATTATGCAGTCAATTTACATGAGAGAATCATTCACAAAACATAGGTACATGTCTATTTCATGAAATGCTGCAGTCAGCTGACAGAGAGACTATAAATTGTTCAGTCTTACTATGCAAGTGCTTGTGTCTGGGTAAATACAGAATAGTTCTCACAACACACTGAAATGGGGTATTGTACATCTAAAATTTAGAAGTTCAGTCCATCAACCAATAACTGCATCTGTGCACGTGTTGAGCATTATTTCAACAACTGTCACTCTAAGGATTTTGTGTTTTTTAGTGTAAGTAACATATATGACACTGATTGGGCATGATCCCTGCCATTAATTAAATGGGTGTAGTTAACCTGCCAATCAAAGATCTGCATTTTGTTATGGCTGCCTTCCTACACCAGTAGGCGAAGCACATAATTAGCAACTAGCAAACACTGTACATGTAATTTTGGGTGTCTGGATTACAATGTAGAATCTCTGCCTCCAAGAATGATTTGCATTTTACAACACATTCTTCAGGTATGTGTCTGCAGCAAAATCTCAAGTATACTCAAATGCGTAGCCTGATTCAATGGGCCTACATCTAGAGAAATTATGTGTGCACATACACAAATGCTTAGTCTGATTCAATGGGCCTACATCTAGAGAAATTATGTGTACATATACACAAATGCTTAGTCTGATTCAATGGGCCTACATCTAGAGAAATTATGTGTACATATACACAAATGCTTAGTCTGATTCATTGGGCCTACATCAAGAGAAATCACCAAAAAATATATTCAGATTTAAACTCTAATGTCATTTCTTTACAAATTACTGGGTTTGATTTCAATTCACATACAAACATTCTCTATAAATCACTGATTGTCCTAACAAAGTCATTTGCACATTTTTCAGCATCTACCATTTCAAGTTTATAATTACATGTATAATGATACATTTTATTTTGAAATGAAAAAACATTGAAATGCAAATATAACATATTTATATGTACATGTGTGGGGCATTCATTTCTTGAATATATTTAACAAAAGGTTGCCAATTATATGGTGGGGTTTAACTTGTGAAAATAATTTTTGTGTCACCTGAAAAGGTGACATATAGGGATTACTTTGTTGGCGGCGGCGTCTGCGTCGGCGGCATCGTCCGGATTTCCTTGTCCAAAGCCTAACTTTGTCACCGTAGGTCCAAATGACTTCAAACTTGGTATGCATGTTTCTGGCAATGACTCGAAGTGCAGTGTACAAGAACCGTAACTCTACCTTGTTCCTTTTTTTAATTATTCCCCTTTGATTAATTTTATAGAGCATTTCTTGTCCAGAGCCTAACTTTGTCACCGTGGGTCCAAATGATTCCAAATCTGGTATGCATGTTTCTGGCAATGACTCGAAGTGCAGCACACAAGAACCGTAACTCTACCTTGTTTCGTTTTTGAATTATTCCCCTTTTATTGATTTTTATAGATCAT
This sequence comes from Sinonovacula constricta, assembly GCA_007844125.1. Taxonomy (NCBI): domain Eukaryota; kingdom Metazoa; phylum Mollusca; class Bivalvia; order Cardiida; family Solecurtidae; genus Sinonovacula; species Sinonovacula constricta. Next base: position 296,189 of record CM017566.1, on the reverse strand, counting down.
TTCTTGTCCGGAGTGTAACTTCTGTACGTCCAAATGACTCCAAACTTGGTGTGCATGTTTCTGGCAATGACTCAAAGTGCAATGCACAAGAATGGTAACTCTACCTTCTTCTGTTTTTAGGTATTCCCCTTTGATTGATTTTATAGAGCATTTCTTGTCCAGAGCCTAACTTTGTCACCGTAGGTCCAAATGACTCCAAACTTGGTATGCATGTTTCTCGCAATGACTCGAAGTGCCGCACACAAGAACCGTAACTCTACCTTGTTTCGTTTTTGAATTATTCCCCTTTTATTGATTTTTATAGATCATTTCTTGTCCGGAGTGTAACTTCTGTAGGTCCAAATGACTCCAAACTTGATGTGCATGTTTCGGGCAATGACTCAAAGTGCAGTGCACAAGAATGGTAACTCTGCCTTCTTCTGTTTTTTAGTTATTCCCCTTTGATTGATTTTATAGAGCATTTCTTGTCCAGAGCCTAACATTGTCACCGTAGGTCCAAATGACTTCAAACTTGGTATGCATGTTTCTGGTAATGACTCGAAGTGCAGGGCACAAGAACAGTAACTCTACCTTGTTCCGTTTTTGAATTATTCCCCTTTGATTGATTTTTTTAGAGAATTTCTTGTCCAGAGCCTAACTTTGTCACCGTAGGTCCAAATGACTCTAAACTTGGTATGCATGTTTCTGGCAATGACTCAAAGTACAGTGCACAAGAAGGGTAACTCTACCTTCTTCCGTTTTTTAGTTATTCCCATTTGATTGATTTTTAGTGCATTTCTTGCAAAGGGCATAACTTGTTGTGCATGTTTTTTGCAATGAGACAATTCAAAGATTATTTTATATGTGAATTTTGTGCAAATACATTGCTAATATCTGTACAACAAAAAACTAATTAACATTTTTTATGTTGACTAACAAAATTTTCGTCAGGCAACACATCCGACTCGCGGAGTTCTAGTTGTAATTTAATGCAAGTTGTGGGAATGCAGTAAAATTTGAAATAAAATGTTACTGTTGTAAATATAACATCCAATACCAGTTGTTTATTTAGGACATACCTTTCTTGATTGGATGTTACGACAGATTGCTGAAAACACAGTGGTAGGCGATTTAATTTTTTTTTTGCGTTAAAGCAAAATTGGCAGCCAGATAGGGATAGTTAATGTAGAAAACTGGTTTGTCCTGAATTTTTTTTTGTTTTTTCATTTATATGTCATAGATGTTAATGAAAGTACACACCAACATTTTTGAACCAGCAATTACAAATATTACTAAATTATGTTTTCTGCATATGGCTTTCCTGCAGTTTGACCTAAAATATAAAATTGTTATCCTCAAGTCAACAACAATCTTCTGTTGTTTTTTTTCTCCAAATGATTTAATTTGATAGATATTTCTGTAAAACTGGTTGTATTGATAAATACTATATTGATTGCTTAATACTACATGTATATTGATTGGTAAGAAGCGTATTGTTTGCTACATACTATATTGTCACTTTTTAGCTCACCTGAGCCAATGTGCTCAAGGTGAGCTTTTCTGATACCGCTTTGTCTTTGTCAGTCGTCAAAAATTTCGCTTGTGAACATGCTAGAAACCACAGTTTTTATCCAATGTTCATCAAAGTTGGTCAGAATGTTTGTCTGCATGAAATTCTGAATGAGTTTGTAACTAGGTCACATGGAGTCAAAAGGTAGGTCACTAGGTCAAATCTTAGAAAAAAGCTTGTGAACACTCTACATGAAACTTCATCTGAATGTTTGTCTGCATGAAATCTTGGGTGAGTTTGTAACAAGGTAATGTGGAGTCAAAAACTAGTTCACTAAATCAGATTTTAGAAAAACCTTTTGACAAAAATTAGAGGCCATAATGATAGCCTATTCTTCACCAAACTTGGCCAGAATGTTTGCCATTATGAAATCTTAGATATGGTTTGAAGTCACATGGATTCAGTAGGTCACTTGGTAAAATTCTAGAAAATGTTATTAGCCCAAGGGCCACACTAATGGTCCAATCTTCACCAAAAATTTTTAAAATAAGTAACTCTTAATTACATGACACCAGATATGACCTGACTAAAAGCCCTCTTTTGATTGCTCTAATCTAAAATACATTTTCATAATTGGCAATAATATTTCTTAAAAGAATATATATAACTTTTTGTCTGTTTATAATTACCTGCAAAGGTGTCCCAAAAGTCTAGTTTGTTCAATGCTTGGCTTGCAAATTGGCTTACAATCGGATTGTTATATTTTTAAGTTTTCTAAAGTATAAAAAAGTCGGAATTGAAATATTATTGCCAAATTTTTGTCAATACATTCTTGGATTAAAAATTTTTGGGGATTGATTGTGGAATAAATCTGGTCATGAATAAAAGTGAATAAATAAGTAATAAGTCTAAATACAGTCATTGTATCTGGGTTACACTTTTTGCTTGCAAGTAAGATAGACAAACTGTTTCCATGTTGCCTAGAGAATGTTTTAGTGTTTACCTTCCTTGGAAATCTTTTATTTTCCATGCTGCATGGAGCTTACAGTTTATATATTTTTTTCTTCAGTTTATTAGAGTTTAAATTTAGTTTGTTTTCTGATTGTATGCTGATCTCAAACCCTTCTACATGTAGAGCTAAATAACTGCCCATTTAAAAATCAATATAAAAAGATATGCCAAAAGCTAATAATTTTAATAATAACATTAGTCATTAATCAATCTAAGCTGAATTATGTGAGCTAGAACAAAATAAAAAGATGTATTGAAAGCTCATGTTATTTCTTTTCCAACTCACATCTAATTTAACATCCATTTAAGAGATTCATACTCCTGTTTGTGATAACCTTTTGCAGTATCTGCAGCTCTTGTTTCTCATTTCTGAAAATGTTTGTTTTATCAAATAGGTTTGCAAAGCAGAATACGGATATTACATTCTGTCCACCCTTTTTAGCTCACCTGAGCACAACGTGCTCAAGGGGAGCTTTTGTGATACCGCTTCGTCCGTCGTCCGGCGTCCGTCGTTCGTCGTCCGTCGTCCGTCGTTCGTCGTTCGTCGTTCGTCGTCAACATTTACCTTGTGAACACACTAGAGGCCACAATTTTTATCCAATCTTCATCAAACTTGGTCAGAATGTTTGTCTGCATGAAATCTTGGATGAGTTCGTAACTGGGTCACGTGGGGTCAAAAAGTAGGTCACGAGGTCAAATTTTAGGAAAAACTTGTGAACACACTAGAGACCACATTTATAGCCCAATCTTCACCAAACTTGGTCAGAATGTTTGTCTGCATGAAATCTTGGATGAGTTCGTAACTGGGTCACGTGGGGTCAAAAAGTAGGTCACTAGGTCAAATCTTAGAAAAAGCTTGTGAACACACTAGAAGCCACATTTATAGCCCAATCTTCACCAAACTTGGTCAGAATGTTTGTCTGCATGAAATCTTGGATGAGTTCGTAACTGGGTCACGTGGGGTCAAAAAGTAGGTCACTAGGTCAAATCTTAGAAAAAGCTTGTGAACACACTAGAAGCCACATTTATAGCCCAATCTTCACCAAACTTGGTCAGAATGTTTGTCTGCATGAAATCTTGGATGAGTTCGTGACTGGGTCACGTGGGGTCAAAAAGAAGGTCACTAGGTCAAATCTTAGAAAAAGCTTGTGAACACACTAGAGGCCACATTTATAGCCCAATCTTCACCAAACTTGGTCAGAATGTTTGTCTGCATGAAATCTTGGATGAGTTCGTAACTGGGTCACGTGGGGTCAAAAAGTAGGTCACTAGGTCAAATCTTAGAAAAAGCTTGTGAACACACTAGAGGCCACATTTATAGCCCAATCTTCACCAAACTTGGTCAAAATGTTTGTCTGCATGAAATCTTGGATGAGTTCGTAACTGGGTCACGTGGGGTCAAAAAGTAGGTCACTAGGTCAAATCTTAGAAAAAGCTTGTGAACACACTAGAGGCCACATTTATAGCCCAATCTTCACCAAACTTGGTCAGAATGTTTGTCTGCATGAAATCTTGGATGAGTTCGTAACTGGGTCACGTGGGGTCAAAAAGTAGGTCACTAGGTCAAATCTTAGAAAAAGCTTGTGAACACACTAGAGGCCACATTTATAGCCCAATCTTCACCAAACTTGGTCAGAATGTTTGTCTGCATGACATTTCGGATGAGTTCGTAACTGGGTCACGTTGGGTCAAAAAGTAGGTCACTAGGTCAAATCTTAGAAAAAGCTTGTAAACACACTAGAGGCCCTATTTATAGGCCAATCTTCATCAAACTTGGTCAGAATGTTTGTCTACATGAAATCTAGGATGAGTTCGTTATTGGGTCTCGTGGGGTCATAAAGTAGGTCACTAGGTCAAATTTTAGAAAAAGCTTGTGAAAACACTTAAGAGGCTACATTGATGGCCCAGTCTTCACCAAACTTGACCATCATGTTTGCCAGTATGAAATCTTACATATGTTTTGAAGTGAGTCATGTGGATTCAGTAGGTTACTTGGTAAAATTCTAGAAAATGTTATCAACCCAGTGGCCACACTAATGGTCCAATCTTCACCAAAGGTTTCTAAAGTAAATAACTCTTAATTACTTAATGCCAGATTTGAGCCTACGTAAAGCCTGTGTCATCAGGTGAGCGATTAAGGGCCATCATGGCCCTCTTGTTTCATTACTGTGCCTTAAGAAGTTAACTAATAGCCACTTGAGATACCTTTGATGTTTGATAATAGTCCCATTGTGGAAATTGAGGAAATTGGCTGTGACAAACGTATTCATGGCTTTTCCCTGTAACAAATTTTAAATTAAACTTTAAATTAACTTGGAGGTCAAGAGTTGATGAGACAGATATGCTAAGTCAGGTGGTTTTTCACAAAGGCTAGCCCAGCTGTCCACTGAACTTATAAAAATGGTCCAGATTGCTTTGTATGGTTTACGTCACTCCAACAATCTGTTGTTGATTGTTATAACTTTATTTATTAAGTCATCAAATACTTTAATCAATTGTGCCAGAGCATTTTAAAATATTAATATAGAATAAACCATTGATAATTGATTTATTAAACTAAAACACTATTTTTCCAGTCTTTTTCAAAAAAAATATATTCCTTATATGGTACCCTGGTGGATTGACCCTGTATGACCTTGACTTCTTGCGGTCATTTTGTCTTGCCTGGAAAGAAGTAGCATGTGTACATAAACAAATAATTTTATGTATGTTAAAGACTAGATGCATCAGCTGTGTCCATGTATGTTTCAGATGTTTACATTAAAATCATAACTTGTTAAAACAGGAAGTTCAAGTGATTATACCGTCTCCAGATAACTGAAATACTGTTGGTGGGACGATATACCCAATAAACAAACATCAAGTGATTAATGAACAATACACACATTTGTTAGGTTCAGATCAGTGTTAACAAAGAAGATAACTGGATGTTAATTTGAACTTTGTGTATTTTGGTCATGTTGAGTAGCACTTATGGGCATTTGTTTTAGACCTAATTTTAGTAAAAATGCAATGATAGAAAATATTGTATGTTTAATAAAATTGTTTCTGTTATTGGATGTAAGTAACTGAGTTGTAACTTTTGTCCCAATGTATAATCAATTTTTTTAAAAAAGGTATTTTTTTTCAAGCACTTTGATTATAAATATAGCCTATCGGGCTTCAGACTAAAACTTCTCTCCCTCTTCATACCAACTCTCTTGATAACAGTAGAACATAAGAAACCCTAGAGTAGTGTGAATCTATGTCAAGCATCATGTAAATGCCAAGGCTCCTTTGTAATAGCCTCTGTTAATGATTTGCCATTTAACTGTGAAGTCATTAATTGCTGTTAGAGATGAAATGGCAGAGCAATCAACATATTTATGTGTGTGTGTGTTCATTTGGCTAGTGTTCATTTGGCTAAAGTTTCAAATGAAAGGTGAAGGGCCGTAGTGGTAGAGTTGCTGATTTGTAACTCCTCTGACTGCTTAGCCTCTCACCACATTAAGAGTTAGGGGCAAAGGACTTAATGTGGGAATGCTGACTTGCAATGTACCGGTGGTTCTACCCAGACATTTTTCGCTGCTCTTTTCTTCCAAATATCTGAATGTCCCTATAATGATCATAGTTGGTCACTGCAATGTATTTCAAAACAAAACAAAGGTGAAGGTGGTTGTGTGGTTGTGGAAAAGCTCACCTGAGCACAACTGCACATGGGGAAATTTTCTGATGTACCCCATCAACCATTTTGTGTCTTGCAGCATCAACAATTTGCTTGTGACAATCTTGAGACCACATTTTTAATCCAGTCTTCACCAAACTTGATCAACATGTTTTGTCTGCATTAAATCATGGGTGAGTTTGTACCTGGGTCATGTGGAGTCAAGAAGTAGGTCACTAAGTCAGATCCTAAAAACAACCTTGTGAATACAAAAAAGGGCACATTTATGGCATTTGATTGCATAAGATCTTGGATATGTTCTTAATTTAGTCACATGGGGTTAAAAAGTATGTCACTAGGTCACATGCTAGAAAAACCTTGTGAACACACTAGAGGCTTCATTTATTGCAAACTGCATGAAAATCTTAGATGAGTTGGTAACTGGGTTATGTGGAGTCCCAAAAAGTAGATCACTAGGCTAATTCCTTGAAAACCCTTGTGAACACACTTGAGGCAACATTAATGGCCCAATCTTTACTAAACTTGGTTAGAATGTTATTCTGCATGAAAACGTGGATAAATTTGTCACCGGGTTGTTAAGGGTAAAAAAATCGACCACAAGGTAAAATTCTGGCAGCGTTTCATTTCCTTTTTTGGATGGTTTGGTAAAGGGACCCATTCACAATTGACTACAGACCTGTTCCCTATCTTGACTGGACAATGTCATTTTTTTCAATGTTTCCTTTCAAGTCTGTTCTTTTCAATTTTATTAGACATTTCAATCTTCACATACCACTGTAGAGCCATGTAAATGGACACAATTTCTAAAATTTTAGCATTCAAAACAGCTTTCACTGACTGGTGAAACTTTCCCTTGTTATAGGGTGAAATAATGTAAACAGGTAAGGAATATACTGGGGTAATGGGAATGTGTAAATAGGAATCCTTTTAGATTTAAACATGGACATTTGGTAAAGCAGTATTTACTAGTTCCTACATAAAAAATAATAAAGAATTTCTGTTGTTATTTTAAATTTTCAGTTTGTTTGGTATCACAACTTCTTTTGTCTGTTTTACACATAATACCTCTATCTGTATTTGACCTAAACCACTGACTGTCTAAGACTTAAAACCTCTGCCTGTCTAAGACATAAAACCTCTGACTGCCTGTTTAAGATCTATAACATCTGATTATAAAATCTAAAACCTCTGACTGTCTGTTTCATACTGGAAAACTATGTATCACACCTAAAACTGCTGTATGTCCATTTCAGACCTAAAACCTCTGATTGTCTATTTAAGACCTAAAACCACTGACTGTTTCAGACCTAGTTCCTCTGACTGTCTGTTTCAGACCTAAAACCTGACTTTTTAAGACCCTGTTTAAGCCCTAAAACCTTTAACTGACTTTAAAGACCTAATCCCTCTGTCAGTTTAAGACCTAAATCCCTCTGTCAGTTTAAGACCTAAAACCTCTGACTTTTTAAGACCTAAAACATCTGACTGTTTCAGACATAAAACCTGATTATTTCATACCTAAAACCTCTGATTGTTTAAGACCTAAAACCTCTGATTGACAGTTTAAGACCTAAAATCTCTTATTGTTTGTTTTAAGATCTAAAATCTCTGACTGTCAGCTTAAGACCTTAAACCTTTGTCTGTTTCAAACCTAAAACCTCTGACTTTTTTAAAACCTAAAACCTCTGACTGTTTCAGACCTTAAACCTCTGACTTTTTAAGACCTAAAACCTCTGACTTTTTAAGATCTAAAACTTCTGACTGTTTTAGACTTAAAACCTCTGACTGTCAGTTGAAGACAAAAAAAGTTTCAGACACAAAACGTTTGACCATTTTTTCAGACATGAAACATCTGACTGGCTGTCTGTTTTAGATCTTAATTTCTAATGCTTTGTATTCGACAAAGGTGTTTTCAGGAGTAGTGACTGTGCACCTCTTTTGGGCGTGTTCTTTCCATAGGTTTCTGATTATTGTAGCATCTGTGGACATATTACCATTGTATAAATCTTTGTACTCAGGTCTTGATAGTTATAAACAAGAATATTTAGTGTCAAAATTGATTAATGTTCAATATTCAGCCCATGACTCCTTAGCTGATAGTGAAAGCCTTCAGAAGTTGGTTTCTTACATACTCATACCCTATAGAATAAGTATACAAAATTTGGTGAATTTCTCTCTGTTCAAACTTACTTTAGCACATGTTTTTAAACCTCTGATTTTCTGTTTCAGACCTAGAGCTTAGTTCGTTTAAGTGCGGACAAAAGTGTGGTAATGAAACCTTGGCAGTGAACTGCAGCAATGATGGCCTTGACTTCTACCGCTACCTGTCCTTCAGTGATGACCAGAAACATCTTTATGTAGGGGCCATGTGAGTAACACATTATTGTGAATGTGCTCCCTTGCAAAATTATGCCATTTGCTTTGTCAGTTCATTTGTCAGTCATCCATCCTTCCAGCTTATGTCTGGGCTTTATCTCAGCAAACACTGATTTAAATTCTTTAAAACTTTATGGGAAGCTTTGCCAAATAAATGAAATGGACATATTGTCAACACATTCCATTTCGATGATTTTTCACATTATCGCCCTTTTTAATTTCTGTATAATATGATATAGGACCATTCGTGTCTGGGCTGTTCATCAGCAAGCACCTGCTGGAATTGACACTTAATGCAGGTGCAGATGTGCAAAATATCAGCCTTTTCTGGTTTGCTGATTTGTATGCTCCCCAAATGAAAATTCTTAGCTTGGGATTGGATTAGGAGCCAGTCAGATCATCGTCACTGTTACTAAAATTAGAAAAAACAGTTTCCGGTCAATAACTTCAGATTGGATAAACCAATCTTGCTGAAACTTTGGGATGCAGCAAGCTTGCATGAAGATCTAGCTTGGGATTGGATTTGGGGCCAGTCAGGTCAAGGTCAATGTCACTGATACTAAAAATAGAAAAAACAGTTAACGGTCAATAACTTCAGTTACAATAAACCAATCTTGCTAAAACTGTGGATATAGCAATCTTGCATGAAGACCTAGCTTGGGGTTGGATTTGGGGCCAGTAGGGTCAAGGACAATGTCACTGTTACTCAAAATAGAAAACAGTTAATGGTCAATAACTTCAGTTTGGATAAACCAATCTTGTTGAAACATTAGATATAGCAAGGTTGTATGAAGACCCAGCTTGGGATTGGATTTGGGGGCCAGTCTGGTCAAGGTCACGACTTTTACTAAGTATTAGCCAAAATCCTTTGTACCTTTTAAGTCGCAAGATCAACAACACAATCCTGCCAGTCATAAACACCCTGGTAAAAAACTTGCCCCTGCTTTACTTACTTAGCATGACATGTTGTGCATGTGTTTCTTCCCTTACACCTGCATGCACAGTACTGTTTTTCTTCAATTACTAATATTACAACCATATAACTGCTACCATGCGTCTGTCAACATTCTTTTAACTGATGTCACCTGTGAAACCGCTGACCTTCATCAAAAGCTTCTATAGGCAGAGGGAACAAAAAAAGGTTCAAAGTTTTTGATCCATCAAAAATCATTGCTGCCTGAGGCATAGCTGTTTTCCTATATAGCTGCATAGGCCATATATGGCTATATAGTAAAACTTAGAAAATCTTTTTGTCAAAAACTTCAAGAGCTGTAGCTTTGACACTTGGTACACATAACATTTGGTATACATGTTCCTTAGGTGGCATTCTATAAAAAGAATTTTTATCCATCAGAAAACATGGCCGTCAGGGGCATGGCTAGTAAAACATTGAAAATCTTATCAGAAACTACAAGAACTAGAGCAATGATATTTGATATGCAAGTTCCTTGTGTAGCCCTCTCTAAAGATGGTTCAGTGAATTTTAATGTGAAAATTTTTTATCTCAAAAATTACAACAGTCAGGGGCATGGCCACTTTCCATGTATACTTATTTAGTAAAAATTGGTAAATCGTCTAGTTTGAATCTACAAGTTATAGCATTAATATTTAGTAAACATATTTCTTGGGTGACCCTCGATCAAGATTGGTAAAAGAAGTTTGATCCGTTAAAAACATGGCCGCCAGGGGCGTGACCATTTTCTCTTTGACTATATAGTCAAAACAAATTGGCTATATAGTTAATCTTTGAAAGTTTTCTTGTCAGAAACTGCAAAATCTAGAGCCAAGCCCAAACCTAATTATCAGTAACTAAGTTATGGTCAAATCTCTTGACATGAAATTGCTCACGAGACGAATTTATTTCAGTCCCATTTTTTCCCCCTTGTATATAAAAGTGAAATGCCTGAGTCAATTTCTTCTGAGACAAAGTTCTGTTTGTCACAAAAATAGTTTTGCTACCTCATTTAGTGTTTTCACACCAATTATCAATTGCTTGACTGGAAGCATGAAATCAAAGGCCGACACAAAGACCAGCCGCAATAGCTCAATTGGTAGAGTGCCGGTTTGCGGATCGGGAGGTCGCGGGTTCAAACCCTGGCCGGGTCAAACCAAAGACTTCAAAGTTGGTTGTAGTGGCTTCCCTCCTAATGCTTGGGGCTAAGGGGACAGCATTACACCTGACTGGACGTTGTCAGTATAGTAGCACGGCTGGGTTCAGTTCCTGGGCATCTCAAAGGTGCCCCTTTGCTATAATGATAGAAATGTTGCTGCACAGTATCGGCAAAAATGCCGGCAAAATCTCATTCCATGCCGACACCAAGCCTAGTCAGTAACAAACAATATCTGTTTGCTTTTATAAAACTCACCTGAGCATGTGATATTTTGGTCGTAAGAAACACAACCTAATGAGCTCTCTGGAGGTCAAATGTGAGGCCCAGTCTTCACGATACTTAGTCAAAATGTTTGTTATGGTGGACCTGATAAAAATCTGGTAACTGTAGTTGTTATGGTAGACCTGATAAAAATCTGGTAACTGTAGTTTTTATGGTGGACCTGATGTTAATCTGGTAACTATAGTTGTTATGGTGGACCTGAAAAAAATCTGGTAACTATAGTTGTTATGGTGGACCTGATATAAATCAGGTAACTATAGTTGTTATGGTAGACCTGATAAAAATCAGGTAACTATAGTTGTTATGGTGGACCTGATATAAATCTGGTAACTGTAGTTTTTATGGTGGACCTGATGTTAATCTGGTAACTATAGTTGTTATGGTGGACCTGAAAAAAATCTGGTAACTATAGTTGTTATGGTGGGCCTAATATAAATCTGGTAACTATAGTTGTTATGGTGGGCCTGATATAAATCTGGTAACTATAGTTGTTATGGTGGACCTGATATAAATCTGGTAACTATAGTTGTTATGGTGGACCTGATATAAATCAGGTAACTATAGTTGTTATGGTAGACCTGATATAAATCAGGTAACTATAGTTGTTATGGTGGACCTGATATAAATCTGGTAACTATAGTTGTTATGGTGGGCCTGATATAAATCAGGTAACTATAGTTGTTATGGGGGACCTGATATAAATCAGGTAACTATAGTTGTTATAGTGGACCTGATATAAATCTGGTAACTATAGTTGTTATGGTGGTCCTGATATAAATCTGGTAACTATAGTTGTTATGGTGGACCTGATATAAATCTGGTAACTATAGTTGTTATGGTGGACCTGATCTAAATCTGGTAACTATAGTTGTTATGGTGATCCTGATATAAATCTGGTAACTGTAGTTGTTATGGTGGACCTGATATAAATCTGGTAACTATAGTTGTTATGGTGGACCTGAAAAAAATCTGGTAACTATAGTTGTTATGGTGGACCTGATATAAATCTGGTAACTATAGTTGTTATGGTGGGCCTGATATAAATCTGGTAACTATAGTTGTTATGGTGGGCCTGATATAAATCTGGTAACTATAGTTGTTATAGTGGACCTGATATAAATCTGGTAACTATAGTTGTTATGGTGGTCCTGATATAAATCTGGTAACTATAGTTGTTATGGTGGGCCTGATATAAATCTGGTAACTATAGTTGTTATGGTGGTCCTGATATAAATCGGGTAACTATAGTTGTTATGGTGGTCCTGATATAAATCTGGTAACTATAGTTGTTATGGTGGACCTGATCTAAATCTGGTAACTATAGTTGTTATGGTGGACCTGATCTAAATCTGGTAACTATAGTTGTTATGGTGGACCTAATATAAATCTGGTAACTATAGTTGTTATGGTGGGCCTGATATAAATCTGGTCACTTTAGCTGTTATGGTGGACCTGATATAAATCTGGAAACTATAGTTGTTATGGTGGACCTGATATAAATCTGGTAACTATAGTTGTTATGGTGGACCTGATATAAATCTGGTAACTATAGTTGTTATGGTGGACCTGATATAAATCTGGTAACTATAGTTGTTATGGTGGGCCTGATATAAATCTGGTAACTATAGTTGTTATGGTGGGCCTGATATAAATCTGGTAACTATAGTTGTTATGGTGGACCAGATATAAATCTGGTAACTATAGTTGTTATGGTGGGCCTGATATAAATCTGGTAACTATAGTTGTTATGGTGGACCTGATGTTAATCTGGTAACTATAGTTGTTATGGTGGGCCTGATATAAATCTGGTAACTATAGTTGTTATGGTGGACCTGATATAAATCTGGTAACTATAGTTGTTATGGTGGACCAGATATAAATCTGGTAACTATAGTTGTTATGGTGGGCCTGATATAAATCTGGTAACTATAGTTGTTATGGTGGACCTGATATAAATCTGGTAACTATAGTTGTTATGGTGGACCAGATATAAATCTGGTAACTATAGTTGTTATGGTGGACCTGATATAAATCTGGTAACTATAGTTGTTATGGTGGACCAGATATAAATCTGGTAACTATAGTTGTTATGGTGGGCCTGATATAAATCTGGTAACTATAGTTGTTATGGTGGACCTGATATAAATCTGGTAACTATAGTTGTTATGGTGGACCAGATATAAATCTGGTAACTATAGTTGTTATGGTGGACCTGATATAAATCTGGTAACTATAGTTGTTATGGTGGACCAGATATAAATCTGGTAACTATAGTTGTTATGGTGGGCCTGATATAAATCTGGTAACTATAGTTGTTATGGTGGACCAGATATAAATCTGGTAACTATAGTTGTTATGGTGGTCCTGATATAAATCTGGTAACTATAGTTGTTATGGTGGTCCTGATATAAATCTGGTAACTATAGTTGTTATGGTGGACCTGATATAAATCTGGTACTATAGTTGTTATGGCGGACCTGATATAAATCTGGTAACTATAGTTGTTATGGTGGACCTGATATAAATCTGGTAACTATAGTTGTTATGGTGGGCCTGATATAAATCTGGTAACTATAGTTGTTATGGTGGTCCTGATATAAATCTGGTAACTGTAGTTGTTATGGTGGACCTGATATAAATCTGGTAACTATAGTTGAACTTGTTATGGTAGACCTGATATAAATCTAGTAACTATAGTTGTTATGGTGGACCTGATATAAATCTGGTAACTTATAATAGTTGTTATGGTGGGCCTGATATAAATCTGGTAACTATAGTTGTTATGGTGGACCTGATATAAATCAGGTAACTATAGTTGTTATGGTGGGCCTGATATAAATCTGGTAACTATAGTTGTTATGGTTGACCTGATATAAATATGGTAACTGTAGTTGTTATGGTGGACCTGATATAAATCTGGTAACTGTAGTTGTTATGGTGGACCTGATATAAATCTGGTAACTATAGTTGTTATGGTAGACCTGATATAAATCTGGTAACTATAGTTGTTATGGTAGACCTGATATAAATCTGGTAACTATAGTTGTTATGGTGGGCCTGATATAAATCTGGTAACTATAGTTGTTATGGTGGGCCTGATATAAATGTGGTCACTTTAGCTGTTATGTTGGACCTTATATGAAACAAAAACAAATAAATATTTAAATAAGATACTATTAGACACATAAACTTAATTATGATATTGAAAATGACTGAGTAATTGAGTGCTCAATTGGACAGTTGAATGAGTACTAGAGTACTGACTTTAGGTCTCTTTTTACATCCCTAATGTAAGCCTGATGCTTTTTTAAGTGTCAGAAAAAAACCTTAACTTAAGCATTAGACCTCTCATTTAGATGCTGTTCTGTATATTATAGTGCAACTCTCACTTCTTACTTTTCTTACTGTTTAAAACTTTACACCAGTACCTTAAGACATGCATTTTGACAATAAGGGAGATTGGTGTGACACCACATTCACTGTATACCATACAGCGTAAGGTACATCTTTTTAGTTTCAAAATTTGTTTGAAAATTGAACTTTATATATATCTAACAATATTTCTGATATACAGACACAGGTGTCTAAATCATATAGTAAAATTGGATTTTTGAAACCTCAAGGTAGTCTGCCAGCTAATTAGTAAGAGTAAATGTCATATACCAGAATTTGATGCTTCGTGTTGATTATTTTTTTTAATGATTTTCTGTCTGACAAAGTATATATTTTACTTTCTGTTCCAGGAACTACTTCTTCAAGTTAAATGCCACTGACCTGACATGTTTTGTAAGTATAAAACAAGGTAACAAATAGACAATATACATCTCTGATTCACAAGGTTTTCTATTCAATACACCTGTTATATATTTTTACATAACACAGTGTGAAACAGCTTTTTAAGCAATTTGACTGGCACCTTTGCTAGGTTCATGGGCCCTGTCTGTTGACAAATCAAATGGTAGATGCTAGCCATGGATAACTTAGGCATCTCTGGTCGATAGGCATTGTTAATTCTTGAAGCAAATGATCTTCCATCTACATGAAATATATAATTAATGAGTACACAGTACATTGATTAAAATAAATAAAAAGAAATGCACTAAATAGATGGCATGCTTTTGAAGTTGTAAAATGAACCTAGTTAACCTGTGGTTTGAACAGTTTACTTCAAAATCCAAATATCCAAAAGAATGGCTGTGCTTCTCACCTGAAGAAAAAATCACAAACCACAGTGTCAGAAGACAACATCATTACTTACAAAATGATGCAGAAAATGTTATTCCGGAATGTAACTGTCTTTGATTCTAAATCGCACATCAGATTATGGTAGCTTCAACAATGTGCTTGAATCCAAAGTTTTCATGTTATTAACCAGGTTTTCAAAGAAAATCCTAGTTATTAAATTGGGGTATGGCGGGTGTTCGGGTGTCCAGTCAATAACTTCTGTTTGGATAAACCAATCTTGCTGAAACTTGGGATGTAGCAAGCTTTCATGAAGATCTAGCTTAAGATTGGATAATTGGGTAGTAGGGTCAAGATCAAGGTCACTTGTTACTAAAATTAGTTATAAAACAGTTTCCGAACAATAACTTTAGTTTGGATAACCAATGTTACTGAAACTTTTGAATATAGCAAGCTTGCATGAAGACCTAGATTGGGAAAAGATTTGAGGCCAGTCGTGTCAAGGTCAAGGTAACTGTAGAAAAAACAGTTTCCAATCAATAACTTTAGTTTGGATAAATTAATCTTACTGAAACTTCGATTTGTGGCGGCTTCAATTTTAAAACATCGAAGTCTAATTTACCCAACGAAGCAGACATGCAGGCATAATCTTCTTCCAACTTCCGGCGAACAAAAGGATCGAGATTTCAGTAAGTATCATTGCACCAGAGACATCCGAGGGATGATTGTCCCAAGGACGGAATTACCCGAGGAATTCAGATTGTTCCCGAGTTCTATTTGACATCATACTATATTTTCAGTAGGATATTGGCGAACGCTTGTCATTAAAATGAGCATCTTTGACTTTGGATGCACAAAATGGTGGCAGCAAATTTTACAAAATATCGTAAAGCCCGGTATGTACATTGTATATCGTGGTACTGTATTGACTTAAGTCAGCATCCCAATATACCAGTGTACCGCGACAGTCCTAATTATTTAATAGAAAAAACATTTCGGGTCAATAACTTAAGTTCGAATAAACCAATCTTGCAAAAACTTTGGATATAGCAAGCTTGCATGAAGACCTAGCTTTGAGGCAAGTCGGGACAAAGTCACTGTTATTAAAAATAGAAAAACAGTTTTTGGCTTAATAATTTGTGTTTAGTTGTTAAATTGTTAAAAACCTGGTTTCATAGGATGGCCACATTTCTTATTTTTATTTATTTTTTTTTTTTTTTTGCCCCTTCCATTTAACTAATAGCGAGTCTTTTGTACACTGTTATGTCCACTACACAAAAGCACTGGCCAATTATATCTATAACTGACCTACACAGCCGTAACAGTTAGTTGAAGCTCACTACACAAAAGCACTGGTCAGTTATATCTATGACCTAGACGGCCATAACAGTTCGTTGAAGTTCACTACACAAAAGCACTGGCTAGTTATATCTATGACCTAGACAGCCGTAACAGTTAAAGTTCACTACACAAAAGCACTGGCCAGTTATATCTATGACCTAGACAGCCGTAACAGTTTGTTGAAGTTCACTACACAAAAGCACTGGCCAGTTATATCTATGACCTAGACAGCCGTAACAGTAAGTTGAAGTTCACTACACAAAAGCACTGGCCAGTTATATCTATAACTGACCTAGACAGCTGTAACAGTTGAAGTTCACTACACAAAAGCACTGGCCAGTTATATCTATGACCTAGACAGCCGTAACAGTTAGTTGAAGTTCACTACACAAAAGCACTGGCCAGTTATATCTATAACTGACCTAGACAGCTGTAACAGTTCGTTGAAGTTCACTACACAAAAGCACTGACCAGTTATATCTATAAATGACCTAGACAGCAGTAACAGTAAGTTGAAGTTCATTACACAAAAGCACTGGCCAGTTATATCTATAACTGACCTAGACAGCTGTAACAGTTGAAGATTTTGCAAAAAGAAACAAAACTTTGTGAACCACAGTGAGTGATGAATCTTATTGTTTACTCTGATTTCTAGAGTCTTTGTAAACCTGGTGACCTTGCTGTGGTCTCAGGTTTGATGAATCAGAAACATCGTAAGTTTATTTGTTTACAGCTCAGCATTGATGTTAAGCTTCAAACTTAACATGCTGGAATGCATATCATCTGTAAACAACAGTCATAGTCTGTACAATGACTAACTTGCTAATGATGCATTAATTTTATGAATATGAGAAGCAGATTTCATTATTGTCAAGAAATAATTAAGTTTTAGTATGAAGTTTAAAAGTCTGTTTTTTTATATATTTCAGCATCAAAAGCACCTTCCAATAAAGGAGAGTGATATTCAAGTGTGTGTCCTCCAGGGTAAAAACAGGGTACGGAAGTATTTTATTAAGGTTTATTCGGAAATGTTTTTTGTACCAAACTTTTCTTAGCAACAGTGCAAGCTTATTAGTTCATTGAAGGTGGGTTTTTTGTGTGTACCAAAAGTTATTTGATGTGCCAATGGCACATTCTAGAATAACCCTGGGTTCTTAACTATACAATGACCATGAATTAGGCATGCACTGCTACTAGTGCCACAGTTATTACAGCAACTCAACTATGGGCTACTGGAGGCCTTAAAGTTTGTAGTTGGAGGTACTCTTGTAGCTGTAAGAACCCTCAAATGTAGCCCACTTGTTAATAGTTGTTTCAATTTTTAAACTGAAGCATTTTTAGTCTTAACCTGCTGCCATGTTTTTTCCCCATTATTTTTTCTTTTTTGGTGCTATATGGCATTTTTCTTTCGGTGTCATGAAACAACAAATAAATAAAGAGTCTAAGGGGTTTATCATATTGACTTTTAACTTACTGCTCTGCAAAGTTTGTATGTAGATGTGTATGATATATATGAGCCTAATGGATTTCAGTCTCCCGACTGCCAGAATCATGTACGGAACCTGATAGAGATGGGGGATGTCCTGAAGGTGTGCAGCACAGGCGGATATGCTCCCAAGCAGGAGGACTTCGTTATGGTAGGTACACATTCCCTCTTAATCATATATATATATACTGGTTTATCTGGTAGGTACACACACACACTCTTAATTCCATTTTTTGCCTTCGCTGAACCCTTTTTTACTTAAAAACATACAGAAGGCTACTTTTGTTATTGACAGTATATTTGGTATTTGATTGCTCTTGTTTTTAATTTAAACGATATGTTGGTGAAGGGATAGCATATAATGTAGTCCAGCAGGAATGAGTTCAACATATGCTTCTGGAACACTTGTCATGAATATGTTTGCTTTTAAACAAGTAGAACTATTTTGTTTGTAATCATCCTCATTAAATAATAACAAGATTCTGCATGTTCAATCAGCATTGAAATCCTAAACCATTGGTGAACCCTGAGTGATACTTGTGATTCTGTTGGGAGAGATAATTAAAATAGATACCTAGTAACAATAATAGGTACATGCCAGGAATCTCATAGACCTCAGAATTTACTGCATTATATTTTCAAGACTTTAGGTTAGGAAAGCAATTTATTTTGCAAGCAAAGTATAAAAAAATACACATTTATCCAGTACCGGTACTTAAAGATAACATTAAAATCTGAAGACTATCATTGCAGCAACAGCCTCTCTTTGCAAACCTGTCTACATAATCAGTTGCAAAATAATATTATAAAAGTATAGTTGAGGATTGATTATAGTCACTAAGGTCAGCTTCTCTAGTCAGTTTTTCTTTGTGTGGAGCTTTCAACAGCCCTTCAAGTAGCTGTATTGTGCAATGCCAAGTAGCAGTTGAGGCATTTGATTGTCATTGTTGATTTCCTTTATTTAGCTCATCTGAGTGAGTCTGGAGTGTTTTCCCAAATCTGTCTGGCAGCTGAACCAGACCATTCTCTCCCTTGAAAGAATTTAGGTCGGGTTCGTTCATCTTCTGCTGATCCTGACTCTCTCTTTCACTGGTCACAGATCATTGACACAATATCACATTTGTCATATCTACAACAAGCAAAGAAGGTATAACAACAAGTTGTTTCTTTTATTTTTTGTCTAGAATCCTGATTGGCCGTTTTTGGACATGTGCATGCATTGTACATGTACTGCCTTAGCGTGTTGTTGATAAATGCTCCTGGCGTGAAACTGATTGTCTTTATCGCTAATAAGAAACCGCTGTTTATTTGTTACTTGTCTGGCTGCCGATTAATGTCTTGACTGGGACTAATTTAATGATTAATGACCAGTAGCCCGAAACTGCATTTTGACATGTCCAGTTGGGCTACCATATTTTTTTAGCCCTGCACCAGAGAGCGCACCAGTCACCAGTTATGCAATGGTTACTGGTCACAAGGCAGACTACATCTGTCACCAGTCACTGGTCACCATTCTTACATATGACACCGGTCACTGGTCTTCATCATTTACTGGTCTTCACTTGTCAGGCACCCATCAACAGGCTACACCCATCACCATAGGTCACTGATCGTACAGCCTAAGTTTTACTCCTTTGCCAAGACAAAAAGGATTGAGGCACTCTTACATTAAAACTGATGGTCTTTATTACCAGCACAAGTCACCATAGGTCACTAGTCAAGGTCATACGGCCTGAATCTTTTTCCCTTCCTACAGGACATAATGTGCTCAACGTGAGCTTTTGTGATAACCCTTCGTCTGGTGTCTGTTGTACGGTGTCCATCATCTGTCTTGCAGCATCAACAATTTGCTTGTGAACACACTGGAGGCTACAGTTTTTTCCAGTGTTCATCAAACATAGACAGAATGTTTGTACGGAAGAAATCTTGGATGATTTTGTAACTGAGTCACGTAGGGTCAAAAAGTAGGTCATTAGAACAAACACTTAGAAAAACCCTGTGAACACACAGGAGGCCACATTTATAACCCAATCTTCACCAAACTTGGTCAAGATGTTTGTCTTGAAATCTTGAATAACCTTGTCATTGGGTCACGTGGGATCATAAAGTAGGTCTCTAGTTCAAATCTTAGAAAAACATTGTGAACTCACTAGAGGCCACATTTATGGCCCAATCTTCGCTAAACTTTGCCAGAATGTTTGTCTGCATCAAATTTTGGATGAGTTTATCATATTGTCAGGTGGGGTCAAAAAGTAGGTCACTAGGTCAAATCTTAGAAAAACCTTGTAAACACCCTAGAGATCACATTTATGGTCCAATCTTCACCAAACTTGGCCAGAATGTTTGTCTGCATCAAATCTTGGATGATTTTGTCATTGGGTCATGTGGGGTCAAAAAAGTAAGACACTAGGTAAAAATTAAAAAAAAACACTGTAAACACACTAGAGAACACATTTATGGCACAATCTTCACTAAATCTTGCCAGAATGTTTTTCTGCAAGAAATCTTTGGTGAATTCGTTGGGTGAACTGGGTCATGTGGGGTCAGAAAGTAGGTCACTAGGTCAATTTTTATTTAAAAAAATCCTTGTGAACACACTTAGAGGCTTATTTCCCAGAGGCCACACTATTGGTGCAATCTTCACCATGAAAAGTTTCAAAAAGGAAATATAATCCTTCTGTCAACCAGGCCCTTTTTCATACAGGACTCTGTGTGTATTTGATTTAGACATAGAAAACACTTACTTTGCCACCACCTCTTTCTAGAATACCTATAAATCTAGATTATTTTAGAGAGGAAAGCAGTAAAAAGGTTGATCCTTCTCAAGACTTGGCTTGTTGAGACAACCATCGGTCTTACACATTGAATGGCATCTTCCTAGATCTTTTCAAAATAAAACCCAACCCTCAATAGACTGACTGGTTATTAGCAAAGATTATTGAGGAATGTCAGTACTCCGTCCTCCAGTACTTAGATGGTTGGATCCTTTGGACCAACAATCTAAGTCTGTCCTATGATGTCAGAAGTTGTCTATACTAGGAAGACAGCATTCTTACACCTGTCACCAGTCACAAATTAAGAGAAAGCAGATGTTATCCCGTCTCATCTCAGGCTCTCTGTTGTAGGAATGAATTCCCTTATGGCTTAGAAGTTAGTTTGTGTCCCACTTTCTATTTCTTTCACTTTCTGGAACTTGTATCCATTTTCTGAAGCTGAGACAGCATTTAACGGGATTGCTTTTTGGCTCACCTGAGCACAACATGCTCAAGTTGAGCTTTTCTGATACCCCATCGTCCGGCGTCAACATTGTAGTTTGTGAACATGCTAGAGGCCACAGTTTTTATCCAATCTTCATCAAACTTGGTCAGAATATTTGTCTGCATGAAATCTTGGATGAGTTCATTATTGGTTCACCTGGAGTCAAAATGTAGGGCAAAAGGACAAATTCAAGGAAAAACTTGTGAACACACTAGAGTCAACATTTATAGCCCAATCTTCACCAAACTTGGTCAGAAAGCTTATCTGCCTGAAATCCTGAATTAGTTCATAACTTGGTTATGTGGGGTCAGAAAGTAGGTCAACAGGTCAAATCCTAGAAAAAAAATTGTGATCACACTAAAGGCCTAATTGACAAGCCAATCTTCATAAAACTTGGTCAGATTGTTTGTCTGCAGGAAATCTTGGACAAGTTCATAACTGGGTCACATGGCTCAGATCTTAGAAAAAGATTGTGAACTTTCTAGAGGCACAAATCCTAGAGAAGTTCATTATTAGGTCAGGTGTGGTCAACAAGTAGGTCACTAGGTCAATACTTAGAAAAAGCCTGTGAACATATCTATAGCCAAATCTTCACAAAACTTGATCAGAATGTTTGTCTGCATGAAATCTTTTAATAAGTATATTATTGGGTCATGAGCTCAAAAAGTAGGTCACTAGATCAAATTTCAGAAAAAACACTGGATACAACATGTATAGCCCAATCTTCACTAAACATGGCCAGAATGTTTGCCTGCAAAAAATCTTTGATGAGTTTGTAACAAGGTCACGTGGGGTCAACAACTAGGTCAAATTTTAGAAAAACCTTGTGAAAACACTTCGAGGCCACATTGATGGCCCAGTCTTCACCAAACTTGGCCAGAATTTTTGCCAGTATGAAATTGTACATATCTTTTGAAGTGGGTCATGTGGATTCACTAGATTACTAGGTAAAATTCTAGAAAATGTTATCAGCCTAGTGGCCACAAGAAGATCCAATCTTCACCAGAGATTTGAAGTTAATAACTCTTAGTTGATGTCAGATACGAGCTTACTAAAAGCCTGTGTCCTCAGGGGACAATTTAGGGCCCACTTCACCCTCTTGTTATCTCTTCAAGAAATTTGGAACGCTGTTGCAGACTTCCTGGTTCTTGGTCAACTTTACCTTTGCCCTCTTCATTTACCTACAGATAACTAGGCAGCCAAAGGTCTTCCCCCATTTCCCCTGTTCCACCACACCTTAGTCTTAATAGTAGCCATTTTTCTGTCCGAACTCCTTTGTTTCTTCAATTTATTTGGACCTTCCCTCTCACTCGTTCCCCTTTGTCTTGTGTTTTACAGTCTATCTCAAAGGATTGTTGAACCGTTGGTGCGATGTTTTCTGTTGCATCTCACATTTTATTTTCACTCTTACAGCCCTACAAAGAAATAGAGAGATTCACACCCTCTCTGTTAAGGACTGTTAGAACTCAGACAATTCTATCAACTTATCTATCAAACTAGGTTTTCTTACCAAAACTTAACTTCCTTCAATGACATCTCATCCCTTAAATATCCCTAGTTTTTCTAAAGACCTTGATATCTCTAACACAGATAGATTTTCTTGTCATGTCATAGCTCTGAATTTCTATTTGAATAGAGTTTATACCTCTAAAGGCTCCAGGTATGGGAGGCCCCGTGTTCGATCCTGGGCAGCGACATACCAGAGTCAGTAAAAATGGTAGTGGTACAGCTCCTATGCTAACGCCCAAGCATATATAAGGGTAGTTCCATGACTGGTTGGCCCAGTGTCAGGATAATGTGACTGGGTGTGGTATCATGCCAGGTGTTCACGGCATGCTGTACACAGTGAAGGCTGCATTATATCTGCTTCAAGTGGCTACCATTGCCAAGTTACTAAAATACTGTTGGTGGGACGATAAACTCAATAAACAATCTTCTTTCTTATGCCTATTTCATAATTCAGATCTGTCTTCTGGAGCTTAGAGCTCTCTTATATATGTTGGCTTTGGGACCATCTAAAATTGGCTGCTTAGGACAAGTTGGCTGCTTAAGACAAAATATGACATTATTGATTGTTTGCTTATTAATGTGAGCATGTTAAGTAGTTTGGTCACTTACAATACAAAGCTGTTCATTTTTAAACTATTCCCATCAAATTGGTACTGAGTGTAGCTAAATGTAGACCAATTGTAGTTCCACAAATTGCCAAAAAGTTCACCTATACTCTGACAGCCAAATTCCAGATGGTGCGAGTTTATTATGTTATTGAACAAAGTAAATCATTTTAAATATCATTTAAACAAAGTCTCTGTAAATAATAACCACAACTGCAACAATAATATTAACGGATTAACGGTCACATATTTATTGCAACTGACGATTGACACATGCTGATTGGCCACTTATTAGGAGTCAGTTAAAGAAGGATTTGCTTAATCAAGACAAAGATTGCTGATTTTGCTTGGGAGGACCTAAACTAACAGCTTATAGCATGATCAAGTGCTCTTAACACGTGACCGCTGGCACAAGTTTAACTATATTTTGCCACTTAAATGTAATTGTTGTGGTAAAATTTGCTTTAGTTAGAGACACTTATCTACTACAAAAGGGATTGCCACCTCTCTCCATTTACCTAAATGAATTATGTCTGTTCAATGTTGTCCAAGTACACTTACATGCATTCTGTCGGTTCAATGTTGTCCAACTACACTTACATGCATTCTGTCAGTTCAATGTTGTCCAACTATACTTACATGCATTCTGTCAGTTCAGTGTTGTCCAACTACACTAACATGCATTCTGTCAGTTCAATGTTGTCCAACTACACTTAAGTGCATTCTGTCAGTTCAATGTTGTCCAACTACACTTACATGCATTCTGTCAGTTCAATATTGTCCAACTATACTTACATGCATTCTGCCAGTTCAATGTTGTCCAACTACACTTACATGCATTCTGCCAGTTCAATGTTGTCCAACTATACTTGCTTGCATTATGTGTAGTTTACCACATCCATTGCCCCACTATTAACTTATACCTGTAAAATTCACCTGAACTCTTGCACTACAAACGTTTCCATGTGTAGTTTATTGACACTTCTTCTTGCCACATTACTAACATAGAACTGTGCAGTTGACTTGACACTTAACCCCATTAGCACATCCTTGTGAAATGTGCCCTGCAGGTCGTCCCTTAACCCCCCATTAGCACATCCTTGTGTTGTGTGCCCTACAGTTCGTCCTGTAACCCTTACTAACATAGAACTGTGCAGTTGACTGGACACCTAACCCCATTAGCACATCCCTGTGTAGTGTGCCCTGCAGGTCGTCCCTTAACCCATTACTTACATAGAACTGTGAAGTTGACTCAACACCTAACCCCATTAGCACATCCCTGTGTTGTGTGACCTGCAGGTCGTCCCTTAACCCCCCGTTAGCACTTCTCTGTGTTGTGTGCCCTGCAGGTCATCCCTTAACCCATTACTTACATAGAACTGTGAAGTTGACTCAACACCCAACCCCATTAGCACATCCTTGTGTTGTGTGCCCTACAGTTCGTCCTGTAACCCTTACTAACATAGAACTGTGCAGTTGACTGGACACCTAACCCCATTAGCACATCCTTGTGTTGTGTGCCCTACAGTTCGTCCTGTAACCCTTACTAACATAGAACTGTGCAGTTGACTGGACACCTAACCCCATTAGCACATCCCTGTGTAGTGTGCCCTGCAGGTCATCCCTTTACCCATTTCTTACATAGAACTGTGCAGTTGACTCAACACCCAACCCCATTAGCACATCCCTGTGTAGTGTGCCCTGCAGGTCGTCCCTTAACCCATTACTTACATAGAACTGTGCAGTTGACTTAACACCTAACCCCATTAGCACATCCCTGTGTTGTGTGACCTGCAAGTCGTCCCTTAATCCATTACTTACATAGAACTTGCAGTTGACTCGACACCTAACCCCAGTAGCACATCCCTGTGTAGTGTGCCCTGCAGGTCGTCCCTTAACCCATTACTTACATAGAACTGTGCAGTTGACTCAACACCTAATCCCATAGAGAAAATTGCGATATCCCACCCAGTGTGTCATTGCCTTCTGCAGCTCTTTGCAGGATTTGCAATGGGGATGAATTTAGATTCAGATCAAGGGGTGTAAAGTTGACCAAATAAGAGTGTAAGTGTAGCAGAGCCTTTTACTATAGATGATCTACCTACCAACTAATAACTGGGAATTAATTTTGAACTTTGTGTATTTTGGTCGCATCTGGTAGCACTTGCAAGCAGTTTTTTAGAGTTAATTTTAGTTACAATGGAATCATATGGAAAGTATTGTATGTCCAATATGATAGTTTCTATAAACAGATGTAAGTGACTGTGTTACAGCTTTTATCCTAATATATATTCTATATTTGGAAGAGGTGGTTGTTTTGCAGCTGAAGAATTGCCTACTTTCCAATGTGTTGTACAATTAAGGTACCATGGAAAAATCTAAAGTGACTATTATTTGCATACTTTTAATCACTTACAAGGTAAATCTTAACAACACCCAAGCACAGTTTTTAGCTGAATTATGGCATGGCTGGTGGGCAGAATACTTTTTGGAAAGCAACACATCCTGACATTCTTATTTAAATTCAACCAAATGTTAACCCGATGTTTGTCATCAAGTTATCCAGTCCATATTTTGGGAAATAAGTGAAAGCCTCATAGTCACCTACTAAGTAGTTTAAAAATAACTTGTTTAAAGATGGTGGATTGCAGATCAGATTTGGTAGGTATTTACTAATGAGAAGAGGGTTAAGTTTGATCATAATAACAATACCGGCAACATAACTGTTACTTAAAAGATCTATTGGATCAGATATTTGAAGACCCTTTTCTGCATAGAATGATGTGTTCTAGTTGGTTGTGTTTTAATGTAAATGTAATATTATTTATTTCAGTTTGTCCATTTCAGCAGTTACATTTTTCATGCATATGTTATAAAAAGAAAAGAACCAAAATCTATTTTCTTTGTTTTTCATTTTGTTTTTTTTAGTTGAACATGGTGAGTGGGATTAAACATAACTTTTTCTAAATAGTTATTTTTTTCTGGAATGCAGCAAATTCTATATACAGCAAAACCTGCATCTTGAAACAACACTAAATTATCAATAGTGCAATTATAACTTAATGTAAGGAGTTGTCTTGAATTCATGGCAGAAACATCAGGTGCCTGTCTGCTTAGTTATTACTCATTTTTAACAATATGCTTTTCTTTAGCTTGTCTTTTTGTGGTTGTGGAGCCATCCTCATTGTTTGATATAGTATATGTGTCAGGTTTAAAGTATTTGAAAACATCAATAGAAATGATTATACCTGTTCATGCCATGACCTGTTAAAATAGAGTGTATGGATTTTGCACTACATTGCTTAATTAATGAGTTATGAGGTATTTTACATGTATTTACATAGCATTATTAATTTAAAAAAACAACGACATGAGTTGTTACTTTAGCAAAGTAACCAGAAAAAAGTATCACTATTTTTCCCCTTACAGGCCACATAATACCTTTTGATTCATGTGTATCTATCATATATAATTATATAATATTATTCATATTCTTCATTTAGGTGATTTTAACCTTTTTTGCAGAGTGTGTCAGATTTTACCCTTATTATTAATTTTCCGTACTGTGCCTTCTCCATCCACTCCTGCTTACTAGTGTACAGGTATGTGCACCACAGAACTGCTACAAGGATATTTATCCTGCTTCAGTTTTTCCTATGAATTTCCCTGCCAGATATCACTAGAGTGATTAAACCACAAGACTCCATACCTGTGGGTTATGCAGGAAAAACAGATCATGTCTAGGAAATAATCAATAATAGTAAGGCTCATGCATGCATACAGAAGTAAAATCGAACCTCGTTTGGGGAAGACTAGCAGTACTTTTTCCAGGGCCTAGTAAGTTAAGAATAACCTACTGAATGTTTCATAGCATAGCATTTCATAAAAACCATAATTTTTACTGGCCCATTGCCATCACAACCAAAAATAGTACAATTATCACATTTTTTGTTCTCTTTATATAATCATTATTTTATATTTGCCAGTTCAAATTGCTTTGTTAGAGTAAGTTTATTTTCATCTATATATAAATTTTCCTCAAAGAGCTATTTTTAAAATTTTAATTGACTGTTTAATTTTGTTAAAATCTTTAAAAAATGTTAATCTTGGAAGCATTGCATGGCATCATTGCCTTAGCATGTAGCAAGTGTATGCATATAAGTCTGTCAGATTTATTATTCTGTTTCTGATTTTATATTAATTGTGTCCAGTTGTGCACATTGCATCACATTTATCACTAAAATGACTATCATGTGTATTTGTAAACAACTATCATGTGTATCTGTATTGTATGTTTATTGAATGAGATTATTACAATTTGTTTACATTTATTTATTCTAAATTGTTTGGTTGCTCCTTGTTGTTAAAAGTCATACCGCATGATAGCAATATACTTTTTTAAAGACATTCAATGTTTCAATATTGTCCTATCTTTTTTTATTATCTATATTTGTGTTAACTGTTTTTAATTCATTAACAAATGAAGTTCAGCGATAGAACTGTAAGAGTTATTATTGGAATGCATCAGTAAACTGTGACACAAGTAGTCACATGATTGTATAATTATTTATTCCAGACAACATGGGAAAAAAAGCCTGTTACATTTCCATCTTCAGAACTACTGTGTCCATTTGACCCCTTTGACAATGCAACCTCAATCAAAATAGGTAAGTATTTTTCTTATTTGTCTTGTTGGCTCTGTGGTAATATATCAAGATTAGAAAAGTAGTTCTGGTATTTAGAATGTTGTATCCAAGTACGAGGGCACCATTACTTCCCCATGCATAAATATTCATGATTGGTAGTTCTAATACATTGCAATCTGGTCGGCTTGGTATTAGGATAATAAAGTTGGATGTAGTATCCTGTCATGCAGCTCTTTAAGGAGCTATCTGTTGGCATCAGTACACAGCTTTATGAGGAGCTAACAGTGGGCAGTCAGTACACAGCTTTATGAGGAGCTAACAGTGGGCAGTCAGTACACAGCTTTATGAGGAGATACCAGTGGGCAGTCAGTACACAGCTTTATGAGGAGATACCAGTGGGCAGTCAGTACACAGCTTTATGAGGAGCTACCAGTGGGCAATCCGTACACGACTTTCTTAGGAGCTAGCAGTGGGCAGTCAGTACACAGCTTTATGAGGAGATACCAGTGGGCAGTCAGTACACAGCTTTATGAGGAGCTAGCAGTGGGCAGTCAGTACACAGCTTTATGAGGAGATACCAGTGGGCAGTCAGTATACAGCTTAATGAGGAAATACCAGTGGGCAGTCAGTACACAGCTTTATGAGGAGCTACCAGTGGGCAATCCGTACACAACTTTCTTAGGAGCTAGCAGTGGGCAGTCAGTACACAGCTTTATGAGGAGATACCAGTGGGCAGTCAGTACACAGCTCTGTGAGGAGCTACCAGTGGGCAGTCAGTACACAGCTTTATGAGGAGATACCAGTGGGCAGTCAGTACACAGCTTTATGAGGAGATACCAGTGGGCAGTCTTTACACAGCTTTATGAGGAGATACCAGTGGGCAGTCAGTACACAGCTTTATGAGGAGATACCAGTGGGCAGTCAGTACACAGCTTTATGAGGAGATACCAGTGGGCAGTCAGTACACAGCTTTATGAGGAGATACCAGTGGGCAGTCAGTACACAGCTTTATGAGGAGATACCAGTGGGCAGTCAGTACACAGCTTTATGAGGAGATACCAGTGGGCAGTCAGTACACAGCTTTATGAGGAGCTAGCAGTGGGCAGTCAGTACACAGCTTTATGAGGAGATACCAGTGGGCAGTCAGTACACAGGGTTTTCCTTGACGCACAAATCCTGCGTCATTGTCGCATTTTTTCTGTTAATGACCCTCAAAATAAAATACGATGCGTCCATGTGGACGTAGGTTAGCGTGGAACAAAAATATTTCATCATTTCAGTTTGCTTTCCGATTTGTTGATTGTCCGAATATCTATTCGTCTACTTTCATTTTTAACCAGACTGGTTCGCTAATGTTGACAGTTTTTGTTCGCTAGTTGGGTTTACATAATCAAACCAGTCGCCAGGTAGACGGGTTTACGGTGTATTGATCGTATTTTCGTGTCTTTGCTGCTCAGCGGAAGACACAGTCAAACATGTAGACTGTATCACAGGTTTCTTGGGGGGTTTTACCGGAAAACCCGTCAAAAGTAATAACCAGTCTGTTGAAAAAATGTTTCGGCAAAACTGACGCAGTTTCTTTCGTCTGCAAGCTCAAAGCGCAGTGAACCAGGTCCACGTACTGCAAATCAGTGTTTGCTTGTTATTTTAAGAATGACCCCCAACATTTTTTAATGACCCCCAATTATGGATGTCTGGGGGTCCAAATGACCCCCAGTCGGCGAAGCCAAGGGAAAACCCTGGGTACACAGCTTTATGAGGAGATACCAGTGGACAGTCATTACACAGCTCTATGAGGAGCTAGCAGTGGGCAGTCAGTACACAGCTTTATGAGGAGCTACCAGTGGGCAATCCGTACACGACTTTCTTAGGAGCTAGCAGTGGGCAGTCAGTACACAGCTTTATGAGGAGCTACCAGTGGGCACTCAGAACACAGCTTTATGAGGAGCTACCAGTGGGCACTCAGTACACGACTTTTTTAGGAGCTAGCAGTGGGCAGTCAGTAAACAGCTTTATGAGGAGCTACCAGTGGGCACTCAGTACACGACTTTCTTAGGAGCTAACAATGGGCAGTCAGTACAAAGCTTTATGAGGAGCTACCAGTGGGCACTCAGTACACGACATTCTTAGGAGCTACCAGTGGGCAGTCAGTAAACAGCTCTATGAGGAGATACCAGTGGGCAGTCAGTACACAGCTCTGTGAGGAGATACCAGTGGGTAGTCAGTACACAGCTCTATGAGGAGCTACCAGTTGGCAGTCAGTACACAGCTCTATGAGGAGATACCAGTGGGCAGTCAGTACACAGCTCTGTGAGGAGCTACCAGTGGGCAGTCAGTACACAGCTCTATGAGGAGCTACCAGTGGGCAGTCAGTACACAGCTCTATGAGGAGCTACCAGTGGGCAGTCAGTACACAGCTCTGTGAGGAGATACCAGTGGGTAGTCAGTACACAGCTCTATGAGGAGCTACCAGTGGGCAGTCAGTACACAGCTCTATGAGGAGCTACCAGTGGGCAGTCAGTACACAGCTCTGTGAGGAGCTACCAGTGGGCAGTCAGTACACAGCTCTGTGAGGAGCTACCAGTGGGCAGTCAGTACACAGCTCTATGAGGAGATACCAGTGGGCAGTCAGTACACAGCTCTGTGAGGAGCTACCAGTGGGCAGTCAGTACACAGCTCTGTGAGGAGATACCTGTGGGTAGTCAGTACACAGCTCTATGAGGAGCTACCAGTGGGCACTCAGTACACAGCTCTATGAGGAGCTACCAGTGGGCACTCAGTACACAGCTCTATGAGGAGCTACCAGTGGGCAGTCAGTACACAGCTCTGTGAGGAGCTACCAGTGGGCAGTCAGTACACAGCTCTATGAGGAGCTACCAGTGGGCAGTCAGTACACAGCTCTATGAGGAGATACCAGTGGGCAGTCAGTACACAGCTCTGTGAGGAGCTACCAGTGGGCAGTCAGTACACAGCTCTATGAGGAGCTACCAGTGGGCAGTCAGTACACAGTTCTGTTAGGAGCGACAAATTTAAATTTTTTATTTGGTTTAAACACACTTTATTCATCAAATGGCATCACAACATAGCAAAACCAAAATATACAATTCAATGACAAAAGTATGATTTTAGTATACAATTGTCTATATACAATAAATTATACACAATTCAAGGATTTTATATTTTAGTATGCATTGTTATCTCTTTTTAATGTGGCTACAGTTTAATATTTTGCTAATTTTGTTACTAGTGGTAGTAATTTAAGTAGTAGTTCCCTGTGGACAAACCAAAGTGGAATTCATTTTCAATTTCTTAGTTTGTCTGTCAATATTTGTATTATGTGCAGAACATTTAAATCTTGTAAGAGTGATTCTGTGTGAGGGATTTTCAATTATTTATAACTTATTTGTGACTGGAAAAAAGAACACTGTTCTAGCCCTATACGGCTGTACAGTATGCAGTAGTTATAGTGCGTATCATAGTTATTTTTCCAATCGTCAGTGTTGTGCTATCTCCATTTTTCTTGCTTTCTTTTCTCTGATTCCTACTATTTTGACTATATTAAGTCTGGACTTAAGTCCCTTAGATGATGATTATTATTATTGATATTATCTCCTTCATACTAACAGAGAACCTGATCGTTTCCCTGTCCAGTTTTTTTCCCATTTTTCAGGAAAAGATCGATCTCTAAATATAAAATTATCATCTTTCAATCTGGCTATAAGAAGCTGCAGATGAGAGATCATCATCTGGGCCGATTAGCTGACTCTAAATGGCCTATTTTACAACCTCAATCTTCCAACCATATCACGGGTATTAAGATTGGTGTTGACAACACTCAACAGTTGTTGAAACAAGGTCAGCCACTGCCTTTTTTGTCTAGTCAGCTGCTTACGGTCTACACTAGAGATGGATATACGGAACTTTCTGTCGCATACCCTCTAGTTGCAGGCACAGTTCCTGTCTACTCCTTACTTCAGCAGCCTATTCTGACCAAAGGTGACAATAAGGACCACCATGCTTCCCTAGCTCAGACTTGTAGCAGTCTGCGGAAGATCATGGCTCAGAGGCTCTCTTTCGTCTTAAATCCTCGATTCATCATCCTCTTTAGGAGTATGATCAACCCAGATTAAAAAGTGGTACTTCACCACAGAGGAGTAAACACCTTAGATGAAGATCCTCTGCTTCATCCTCCTAACTAATTTTCCTCCTCCACCTCTCACTCCTCTTCTTCCTCCTCTTCAGATAGACGAAGTTCTAGGAAAAAGAAAAAGAGGAAGTACAAGTACAGTAGGAGATCTAAAAAAAAACACAATGTAGATCTAGCTCAAGAAGGAAGTCTAGATCCTCTTCGAGGCCTCATAACAACCTTTTGATAAACCTACGTACATTACTGCCCGAATGACCTCTTGATACACTAGGAAACTTGAGCTTACATAACTTGTGGGCAGCTGATCAGGATTCTGTATGGTTTCCAGTCATCTGCCTGTTAGCAGTATACCAGGTTCTGACCCGCTGGTCTTCAGTCATGCACTGGTCACCCAACCATTTACCTCTTCCTATGTGAGATCTTTATTCCTCAGCTTTAGAGTCAGAGTGTGATCTTGATATGATAGATATCAGGGTGGACAGATCATACACAGGAACAGGAATAAACCAGTAATGCTGGTGCTCCTCCTGCTGGCCAGGAACACCATTGTCTGGATTAGTGGTCAAAGGGAGACCACTTACAAGATATCTTGAAGCTCAGTTTTTCTGAGGCCTGCGAGGACTACTTAGGCTCCTGCTGGAATATATCTGTGCTAGTCTGGTGCCTACTGCCAGACCTATGGTCAGCAGAGGACCATCTAGTAACAAAACCGTCATCTAAAGTGGCTCTGGCACTTTCCACCATTGTGACATTCTATTCAGACTGCTAGACTGCTAATGTGGACATCCTCTCTGCATGGTGGGTTGTGCCGGCAAGAGTTCTTAATCAACATATGCCTTCCCATTCTACCAGGCTGTTCTTGTCCAGTT
Source organism: Sinonovacula constricta (assembly GCA_007844125.1). Classification (NCBI taxonomy): domain Eukaryota; kingdom Metazoa; phylum Mollusca; class Bivalvia; order Cardiida; family Solecurtidae; genus Sinonovacula; species Sinonovacula constricta. The sequence continues at coordinate 263,216 of CM017566.1, read as the reverse complement.
TTAGAACTGACAGAATTCCTTCCTTAGATACTAAGAGCTCTTCCTGTTATATATCTAAACCTTCTTCTGTCAAGCTACCCACCTCTTTCTCTGAAAGGTGGGAATTGAGGCAACGACAGGAGCTAGGTCATTTGTCTAATATAAAACTTTTCACCACAGCTCTGTTGTCGGAGTGTAAAGAAGAAAGACCTTTTTTCAAGACTTTTAGACATCTGGCCTTTCACATTGGAAGGTTTACCTTTTTTCTTTTTGTCAGGGCCTGGCTAAATGCTGAGCGCCTTTGCCTCAGAAAGGGCGCTGGCTTGGTGACGACTATTCTTTTGCCATGTGGTCGGCACCTTTTTCTTGCAACCTTCTTATTGAAAGTCTTGCTAAAAGGGTGGCTTTTTTGGACAAGTAGGAGCACATTCATAGAAATGTTTCGCCTCCTTTTCCTACCTAAGAGCTGCAGAAACATTCTTTTTCTTCATCTCCTGCTTCCCCCAAGAAACACCAATGCACCTCTGTTTTTTTTGGTACCTTCTTCTCCCTTGACATTGGCTAGGCAACAAGCTCCTAAGTGTGCTGCCTATCCCCAACGTCAAGATTGGGGACGCAGGTCTATGAGACCTTCCTAAGGCCAAAGGCAGACCCCCTAGGAGACTGCCCTAGGACCTCGCCCTTTCTGCCTTCTCTCTTGGTACCACCATATCTTCCTGTGAGAGGTTGGCAGACGCATTTTCTCCCAGCCTTGTCTCTTATCTCGCAGGATCCTTGGATAATGTCATTTTTAAGGCAAGAATAACACAACCCTCTTGCATTTCCTCCAGGATCAAGCATATTATGAGATAACTCCTAGAACTACCAGTGTCTTAACTCAACAACTCATGATCTTTTAGAGAACAGAGGGATGGCAGTACTTCCAAATTTTCCAGGCTTCTACAGCCCTTACTTCCTTGTTCCCAAGAAGGACGGCTGCTGGAGACCTATCACAGATCTCTCCACACTGAATGATTTTTTTGTAGTCATAGATCTGTTCATGATGGAGATACAATAAGGCTGGCTCTGCAACCAGACTATTGGGGTGTGTCAATCAATCATACATACTTTTATGTACCCATCCTCTCAGTGTGAAGACATCTTCTCTGTTTCTTTTCTTATCAATTCAGAGCCCTCCCATTTGGTCTATAGATGGCCCCTCAAGTCTTCACAAAGATCATGATGGTGGTGGCAGTGCATCTGTTCATGGGAGGCTCATACATTCTTCAGTACTTCATTAGCTAGCTCCTTAATGGACCAATTTGTCAAGTTCTTTTCTCCGATCTCTGATGTCTATCAATCGTGATTTACCTTGGTCTCTTAGTTAATCCAGAGAAGTCGGATCTCATGCCTTTTCAGGATTTCATATTCAAAGAGATGAATTTCCAAACAACTCCCAACATTGTTTAGGTTTCTCCAGTTCGATCTATGAACATATTGAAGACTCTGTTCCTTTTTCTAAAAAAGACACAGTGTTCAGCGAGATCTCATCTTTCCTTCCTAGCTATTCTTATTTGTCCTTTTTCCCACTCCACTAGTTTCTCTCTACTATTGTCAAATTAACTATGATGCATATTTTATAGCAGGTAAGTATTTCTTACTAAAACAGATTTTACCATAAAAATATAAATTTTGTTGTATACTGTCTGAGGCCTTTGCTTTATTTAAGAAATGACGGTTATATTAACATTTAGAATTAAATGTTCATAAATCAGTATCTGCCTTAGACTTTCTATACCTACTGCATGCAGTCTGAAACTGTTTTCTGGGCATTTCACAATTGTTGTTAAACAAATTATTTTTAAATTTAAAACCATTGTTTTTACGAGTTCAATACCAGTTGTAATTTTACCATATATTTGACATGCTGTATTGTATAGTTTTTCCTAAAAAAATCAACGCCCTCATTGATTGTTAACATTTGATTTGCTAACATTGTCCAAAACTGATTTTAGAAAGTCACCTTAATTTTTAACAGGTTCATTATATAATAGTAATAGCTTTGGAAATAACATATATAAGTTATCACTTTCACTACAACCAATGATGTCATCGACAAATGTAATGGTCAGTTTGAATCGCTGCGTGTGTAGAGCAAACTTTCCTATCGTCCACATTGAAATGCTTAATAAAGGAAAAAACTCAGCAGAACAAAGGACATAGCCAATAATATAACTACCTGTTGCTGACATGTTAAATTGTCTACACTGCTGTCAACCCCAACACGCCCATTGGCTATTCTAATATCGCTAGACAAATACATGTCAATTAGTTTGTTGCCCGACAGAATTTATGGTTTTGTCCATAGAGACTGTAAGAAGAGTTTATGTCAACATAATAATATGTGTCAGAGAAGTAAAGAAACTTGTCTGCCTGTTCAGTCTTTACAATAACATCATGCTTTTCACCACACCTTGCATTTCGATCTCCATCAACTGATAGAAAACCTGCGTTACTTAAAAATGTTACTTTATTTTCTAGCCTGCTAAAAGTACCCAATGTTGTGTGACTTAAAATAAGGGTTATTAACTGGAGGATTGTAACAGAAACAGAAAGATGTATATGTATCTTAAGGTGATAGACATGCTATAAAAATCTAAGCCATATAAAACCAAACTGATCAATCTTCTCTACATCAAATATTTAATTTAGACAAGGTTTATGACAAACTCTCAGGTCATGGTACGGATTTTTTTTATCAAAACTGTCAATTTTAAAGTCATCACTGGCCTTTTCCCATGTTTCAGGACAAAAGGCCAAATAAAACTCGATTAAAAAACTACAAAAATCAATGTCATGCAGGCTAGACTTCAAGCTGTTCACTTTCCATCGTAAGATTGATAGATCAGACTTTTCACTTTTTGCATTGACCCACATTCTTGCTCTCTGGGTAATATAAAGCCTTGTTAATGTACAGCTTGTCACGGACGAGAACGGCATTATTGCATTATGGTATTAATTCTTTACTTTTTTCCATGACTTCTAAGGGAAACAGATGGGATACATTATAATTTGTCACTTAAGTCTACATTTTGAAGTGCACTTTTGACTGAGGTCTTAGAATCTGTGTTGAATTTCGCAACACCAATAGGGTGAACTCTCCCTGTGTACAGATTACTGGCAGGATTAGACATTTTAATATGCCCTCACAGAAAGAAATTACTTTGGCATGATCAGCGGGCAATCAGTACACTGCTGCTTTAGATGTCACCTGTGGTTAATCATTTGCATACTTTATTCTCAAAAATTGCAAAATGTGGGTTTTACTCCTAGTAAAGACAAGGACTTCCAGCTTTATTTTTTCCAATTGACATATCCACACAATTGTACTCCTCTGACAATAAAGCTGGATTCTGCCTATGTAACCATTTTTGAGATAGGGTAATGGCTAAAAAAGCAAAAAACAAAAAATGTATAATATAGTGTCATCTATTACAGTTGATGGCAACCCTGAGAATGTTCCTGTGCCATACTTTGGAACGTACACAGACTTCATGAAGAATTTCCCCATCATCTTCCGACCAGAGTTTAAGAGCAACACAACCATCTACAAACTGAAAATCACAGACACAGAAGATGTTAACTGGCTTTACTGTAAGTACTATGAAATAAGTCATAAATGGACACAGTGTTGAAGGGTTGTCTATAAACCTCTAGCCATTAGTGGAGAACAAACATAGCTGCTAATATATGGTACTGGATTGGGCTGTCCCTAAGGACAGTTTGCAGTGACATATACATAGCACCTCCTTAATTGATAGTGACTTGTACATAAAGTATCATAATTTTGAGAAATAAACACATAAATCTAGGATAAAACTAACATTGTTGTAACTATTTGAAACATCCCAGGATTTGACCGAAATCAGTTAAATCTTTTACTTAATCTTTGACTGGGCAGTGCTAAAAGACAACAAATTCTAGGAATTGTTTACAGACTAATATGAGTATATAAGTTTAACAATAGACATTATACAGCCATAAACCTTCATTTGCAATATTGTTGATAATGAAGATCCAAATCATTTTACAATTATAGTGACAGTAGCATATTGCTATCACACTGTCTGTACTTCTGTCCCATTTTCTATATCACAGTCATATGTTCAATATTATTTACAGTACTTTGGTTGTATTTCAACATCTTACAGACGTACATGTCACTCATAACATTAAATGGCTACATATGCCGTTTGTTTGTGTCTCGGTCATAACTTTGCCATTATTGTTATTTACTCAAACTTCATCACTGACTTACACTTGAAGGTATCTTCTGCTACTACTTTCGAGCATAGCTGACAACATCAAGGGCATATTTTTCCCTCTTCTGGTACCCATTGTGTGTTACATACAACTGTTCAATTAAGATACAAATTAACACTTAACCAGCTAATTATAATTTCTTCAAGCTTAGGCAAATAGTGTATAGCCAGATGAAACAGTTCTGGAAGATCTGCCCTGTTTGCAGCCAGGCCCTTATCAGAAAGCATGCTAACCTGTGGATATTATGTTTGCACATAATAAAGTAGGGCATCTACACATGTATCATGATAAGGGTTAAAATAAGTAAGGCCAATTTTTCATCAATTCTGGGATAATTCAAGACAACTCTGGTACTAAGAGAAAACACTATTGGTTTTATACAGTTCAGATAAGACTGTAAGAAAATACTAACCCAATGTGGCAGATAAAATTAACATGGTGAATGTGTTCTTTATTGAATGAAGTACAACCTAAGTGCAATAAGGAACCTTAATGTATGTCCCTTGGACTCTTCTACCAAAAATTGCATGTGTATTTTGTGAGTGTGAAATAGATATTCAATAACCCTTATCACACTTTATTTGTTACCTTTCATAATATACTTTCACTCATTTGTTCACAACTTGTGTTTAGTAAAAATATGTATGAAAAGATACTACGCAGCAAATAGCCATGACCCTGCTCAGACAGATTCTAGTGGGAGCTGGCTCATCTAGACCTTCACTGTTTGCCTTCACTTAGTAAAATCTTTTAAGGAAAGGTAAGAGATAATGCTTAATGTATACAAGACTTGAATGTAACCAGGATACCTTTAATATGTTGCAGCTCCCCAATTTGTAGGATCCTTCGATGTGGATAAGGAAGTTTTCTTCTTCTTTCGAGAAAAAGCCATTGAGGCAGACGATTCGGGAAATAAAATCTACTCCAGAGTGGCCAAAGTGTGCAAGGTAACATATATATCTTCCTTATGAGCAGACATTGCCAAGTTTTCGCCAGGCCAGAAGGATGTTGAACACATGTAATAATATATTGGATTTTGCATGTTTATTCGACATGAATGATGACCTTGGTTGGATAGCAAGGAAAAACTTGGGTTTTACAGGTTTTCTACGGGAATAATGTTTGTTCCTTCATATTTATACCTTACATATGTAAGGAAAGGTGTAAGGATTACTTAGATCACAACAATAAAACTGAAAAAACTCCCATTTGAGAATTTTGGGTGAGATGTCAACAAAATTAATGTGAGAATATCTCTGAATCCAGACCCTAAATTATCCAGAAACACTAAATATTTTAATCTTTAATATCTACTTCTTGTCAATAAACTTCTATTAAGCAAACATTTAATTATTTAAGGCTTAAGTTTAAAAGTGGTGTACTTGAAGTTATGTTAGCATTGCCTCGTCAAGTCTCAACATTTAATCATAAAGTTGTGGGGTTACAGTCTCAACATTTAGTCATAAAGTTGTGGGGTTAAAGTCTCAACATTTAATCATAAAGTTGTGGGGTTACAGTCTCAACATTTAGTCATAAAGTTGTGGGGTTAAAGTCTCAACATTTAGTCAAAAAGTTGTGGGGTTAAAGTTTCAACATGTAGTCAAAAAGTTGTGGTGTTAAAGTCTCAACATTTAGTCAAAAAGTTGTGGGGTTAAAGTTTCAACATGTAGTCAAAAAGTTGTGGTGTTAAAGCCTCAACATTTAGTTATAAAGTTGTGGGGTAAATTCTCAACATTTAGTCAAAAAGTTGTGGTGTTAAAGCCTCAACATTTAGTTATAAAGTTGTGGGGTAAAGTCTCAACATTTAGTCAAAAAGTTGTGGTGTTAAAGCCTCAAAATTTAGTAATAAATTTGTGGGGTTAAAGCCTCAACATTTAGTTATAAAGTTGTGGGGTTAAAGTTTCAACATGTAGTCAAAAAGTTGTGGGGTAAAGTCTCAACATTTAGTCAAAAAGTTGTGGTGTTAAAGCCTCAACATTTAGTTATAAATTTGTGGGGTTTAAGTCTCAACATTTAAGCATAAAGTTGTGGGCTTTAAGTCTCAGCATTTAGTCATAAAGTGGTGGGGTTAAAGTATCAACATTTAGTTATAAAGTTGTGGGGTTAAAGTCTCAACATTTAGTCAAAAAGTTGTGGGCTTTAAGTCTCAGCATTTAGTCATAAAGTTGTGGGGTAAAAGTTTCAACATTTAGTCAAAAAGTTGTGGGGTTAAAGTCTCAACATTTAATCATAAAGATGTGGTGTTTAAGTCTCAACATGTAGTCAAAAAGTTGTGGGGTTAAAGTCTCAACATTTTATTGTAAAGTCTCAACATTTAATTATAAAGTTGTGGGCTTAAACATTACTCTTTCATAGGAACTTTCTGCTTTGCTGCTGGTGCGAAAGGATTGTTGGTATATAAAATGGTTGGTTATATTTAAATTATGTTCAAAGTATATTACATGATTTCTGTTTTAACAAAAGGAATAATTGCCAGCCATTCTTTTTATCTATTTAGTTTTATGCATTGCACTGATTGTTTGCAGAAAGACTTGGGTGGGACAGTGACAGGCCAGAGAAAATGGCTTTCTTTTCAGAAGGCTCGACTCATTTGCTCTCTACCAGGCTCTGATCCTTACTACTTTGATGATATATGTAAGTTTAACTAGTCATTAATAATGTCCAATTATGTTTGTATAGTAATTACCAAAGTATAAATTAATTGCTGACATAAAGAGCTTATTTTTTTAAAAGTTGTATAGTAAATCTTTTTTCTTGTGTTTAATTACAGATTTAAAGTAGTTCAAATATTGCTATGTAACTCTTGCATAAATTGATATGTTCTTGTATTTATATGGTTTAATGTTAAATGATGAACTGTTATATGGTTACGGTGAAGGAATAATGTACTATTTCTACAAATGTACAAGATAAACATAGGTATGTGGACTCCTGTCACTGTAATTGATTTTTGTTTCAATAAATATTCATAAATATATTCTTATATATGTGTGTGCCAGCCTGTGTGCATGTGTGTTTGTGTGTTTAGTTTACAACAAAGAAATTAACACATGTTTATTTTATGCTAATTAGTGTTGGAGTGACCTTATTATTGATATGATATCAGATATTTAAATCATGCTTTCAAGAGGATGTATAATAGTTTATAATAGTGTTGTCTTACTTTTTCCATTTTCATTTTTTTTTTAAATTCTGTTTTCCAGATGATGTCTATCAAAGTGGAGATCTGTTCTTTGCATTGTTTTTCAAGCAAGGGTAAGAAAATAAACCATTGCAGATACGCATAAAATGGGTTAGACATTAATTTTCCAATCAATTAAAAATTTAAGATTAAATTACAGTAACGGAAGCTAGGCTAGGGAGCTATAACTACAGGGATCAAGCACAGTGCCTGTTCATCGTAGCCTATGTTCAGGTTATCAGACTAAAGCACTGTGCTTGATCACTGTTACTGGTATGTAGGTCATCCCAGCAACAGTGATCAAGCAAAGTGCTGTAGTCTGAAAGCCTGAACATAGACTAGGGAGCCATAACTACAATGATCAAGCACAGTGCTTTAGTCTGATAGCATGAACCTAGACTAGGGGGCCATAACTACAATGATCAAGCACATTGCAATAGTCTGATAGCCTTAACATAGACTAGGGGGCTATAACTACAATGATCAAGCACAGTGCTATAGTCTGATAGCATGAACCTAGACTAGGGGGCCATAACTACGATGATCAAGCACAGTGCTGTAGTTTGAATGCCTAAACATAGACTAGAGGGCCATAACTACAATGATCAAGCACAGTGCAATAGTCTGATATCTTGAACATAAACTAAGGAGCTATAACTACAATGATCAAGCACAGTGCTATAGTCTGATATCTTGAACATAAACTAAGGAGCTATAACTACAATGATCAAGCACAGTGCTATAATCTGATAGCCTGAACATAGACTAGGGAGCTATAACTACAATGATCAAGCACAGTGCTATAATCTGATAGCCTGAACATAGACTAGGCGGCCATAACTACAATGATCAAGCACAGTGCAATAGTCTGATATCTTGAACATAAACTAAGGAGCTATAACTACAATGATCAAGCACAGTGCTATAGTTGAATCTTGAACATAAACTAAGGAGCTATAACTACAATGATCAAGCACAGTGCTATATCTGATAGCCTGAACATAGACTAGGGGCATAACTACAATGATCAAGCACAGTGCCATAGTTGATGCCTTAACATAGACTAGGGGCCATAACTACAATGATCAAGCACAGTGCTAGTCTGATAGCCTTGAACATAACTAAGGAGCTATAACTACAATGATCAAGCACAGTGCAATAGTCTGATATCTTGAACATAAACTAAGGAGCTATAACTACAATGATCAAGCACAGTGCTATAATCTGATAGCCTGAACATAGACTAGGGAGCTGTAACTACAATGATCAAGCACAGTGCCATAGTCTGATAGCCTTAACATAGACTAGGGGGCCATAACTACAATGATCAAGCACAGTGCCATAGTCTGATAGCCTTAACATAGACTAGGCGGCCATAACTACAATGATCAAGCACAGTGCTGTAGTCTGATATCTTGAACATAAACTAAGGAGCTATAACTACAATGATCAAGCACAGTGCTATAATCTGATAGCCTGAACATAGACTAGGGAGCTATAACTACAATGATCAAGCACAGTGCCATAGTCTGATAGCCTTAACATAGACTAGGGGGCCATAACTACAATGATCAAGCACATTGCTATAGTCTGATGGCCTGAACATAGACTAGGGAGCTATAACTACAGTGATCAAGCACAGTGCTGTAGTTTGAATGCCTGAACATAGGCTAGTGAGCTATAGCTACAATTATCAAGTACCACATTATACTAGTATAAATTGTTTCAGGGCCAATCTGAATGCCTCTGCTATCTGTGTATACTCGAAAGCTCAGATCCGCAATGTGTTTTCTGGACCATTCCAAGCCAAGGACCAGTATGGTAACTGGAGGAAGGTACAAGACACTAATGAGCCACGTCCGGATATGGTAGGTACTGGGTAGCCCACCTTTGTCAAAACAGCAGTGAATAAGTTGGCATAATGTTGCGAGAAGTAAAGCATAACATGATTTTCCAGACCTAGTATACATCTTATGTAATTATCTGTGTTTGTCATTGTATGTAAATAATCAAGTTTAATTGTTGTTACATGTTTTGTATACAGATTGTGGACACAATAATTATGGTAATTATGTCATAACATCCTGAAATTTATTTAGAAAAGCTAGCAACAAATGTCTTTGTAAAGCCATGAGTGCACGACATGTCAGCAGGCAGACACTTTTTATGTAATTTCTTAAGATTTTTCATGCAATAGTATTGAATTTTTATTCTAAAATATATAAATTCATATGTCCAAAGCTTTAACATGGGTCCTTTTTACAATTTGTACATTACTGTCTCATGTTTTGAAAGCATGACAGTTTCTTCCACACCTAGGTAAAAAGAAGGTCAACCCTTACCTTGTGCTTTGAATTTATCTTGATTGAAGAAACCACTTTATATAAATATGTTTAAATTTTATCGTGTAACAGTTTGAACATGAATGGTATTGAAATACTTACCTACAAGGGAAATTTTACAATTATGATTTACCTGCTTATAAAGAATGTTAGAAATATATTTATGATACACTTTAAAAGGTGAACAATGCTGTGTTCCAGTGCGAGTTTCACGAGACACTGGGTGTGTTTAACCAGTCAACTTCAAGATCAAAGCTTATGTTCAACAATGTGGAGGCCCAGTATTCTAAGCCTATCTTCTACCAGCATGGCATCCAGCTGATGCGTCTAGTTGTCACAGACTCTCTCAATGGGTCCAGGAACATTTATGCTGCTTCAAGTAAGTCAAATGATGATTTTTTAATATTTATCAGAATTACATCTCATGATTGCCTATCATGCTGTTTTGTGTGTGTTTTATAGAGTTAGATATACATTTGTGACGCAATCTGCGATTTGGGGTCCAAATGCGGTAATGATGTTACGCTTAAAAATGCGGTTAAACTTGTCACAACTTTTTTTACTTGCAAACAATTGAAAAATGTGAGTGTAATGCTGTTGTGTTTTCATTGTTTCACAAGAAATACGAAATTTACAGGAAGGACAACTATGATAACCATTTTATAAACAAAAAATGTTAAGTACTCATTATTTCCTCTTGATTACTGCTGTAAACATCACTACTTTCTGTGTGTTTGCGTGACCTAATTTTGAGCGGGAAACTAGCGGGTGAAAGTTCGACAAAAACAAGACGATTTTACTATTTTGAAACAAGTTTACAACTCCATCGAGGAATACCAAAGAAGAGCATATGTATGGTAAGTTTGGTTTAAGCTTCTTTGATTGCATGATGTGTTTAAGTTTTAAGAAATGTTATGCAGTAGTGAAAGTAATTTTGCATCGTGAAATCGAAACTGGAAGTAAATTTGTTTTTGATTTGTCAACAATTTTTTTGTAAACACTGACATTCTATCAAATAATTAAGTAAAGATATTGCTACTTTGTATGTAAACAGAAAACACAATAAAATGTAGAACCTCCGGTGCACAGCAGTGTAGCTAGAAAACATTGCCTGAACCAGGGCTCAAACCCATTCGGTGAGGAGTTACAAACCAGCAACTCTAATCTCTCGGCCATGGATGCTCCACAACAAAATTCATTATGTATAAATGCAACATTATTATATTTAAAAACTACTTTGATAATTCTGGATTGTGTTCACCATTTAACGCACATCTATTATTTGGCACATTATCATGGCTGTCGTTGGGATTAACTTAATTACATTTCATATGTTATTTTATTTTCAAAAACACTGCAACATAATTAAAACATGGTTTATATTTCAATCATGTATTTTTTCGAGTCGCCTCAAAGCATAATAAAGTATACACTTAATAAAATGTTGTTTATTGTATGTACATTATTTTAGGTCCAACAATGTGGTGCGGAGCAACAGTTTCTAATATGCACAACCAGCGATCCATCCTCACAACAAGATGGTCTTCTATATTTTATATATATATATAAATATATATATATTTATATATATTTTATTCTATATTTTAAATCCTTGCAGAAATTTGACTGATTTGGAATTTGCATTGAGTTATCAGGCAAGTGTTTACTATGTATTAAATACTTTTCTTTATCCACATTTTCTGTATCTATTGAAACCTTCAGAATTTAATTCATACAATTGTAGAAGTCATATAACTTAATAAAAAGGTCTTACATTTTTAATAGACTGACAGAATATTTTAACATGTTAGTAATAGTAAGTTGTTTTACCTTGCATGTTATTGTAGTTGTAGTTTGGTATTTAACTCTTTCACTATTACATATATTTCAGAAACTCAGGTATTATAACAGCTCTGGAAGCTTGAGTAAAGGAAGAGGGATTAACAGTGTGGTACATATAGTAAACCAATAATTTGATCACCATGGTTATGGACAATAAAAGGTCATTCAACACATAGACAATTGCTTTTTTTTAAAAAAAGAGAGACAGAAAATAGTTTTCAGTTAGAACAACATATTTATTGTTGCTTTGTAAAATAGAGGGTTAACAGATAGCATAATTGATAATTTAAACTATTTTATTTTTTTGTGTTAAGTTTATAATTTAACACAATTGATAATTTAAACAATTTTATTTTTTGTACAGTAGTGTTTGTACACTTGGGAATATGTTAATAAGATATTAAGTAAGATACTTGATTGAAGGTGCTCACTTTATTGCATACCAAATCTTCATACACTCAGGACAATACAGAACTTTTTCAACTATTGTAGTCTGTGTAATACTGTTCCATGTGAATTACTAATTGTTTATGTTCCAGTGTGCACCTTTCTGTATAAAATAACTTGTTCTAGGATGTCTATATATTTTTTATGTAGCTTTCTGTATAAAATAACTTGTTCTAGGATGTCTATATATTTTTTATGTATGAACAGCTTGAGCACAGAGACTTAAATGACATTGTTTTGCTTTGATACATCTCAGTTCTAACCTAGTGCTCATCAGATACAATTTACAGTATAAATCTTTGTTTTTAAGATAATAGTTTTGATTTACTTTTCAAATACTGTAAGCTGTCTCTTAATTACATATTTTCCAAAAAACTTTAGATGAATAGGTTGCACTAGTATTCTGTTAAGCTTAGAGTAGCCTTTACCACTGTAAACTAATCATGCTGTCTTTTAGGCAGAACAAGATGTCAGAACTATGAAGGAAACAGCATTCTGTATTTCCTTTGTAACTGATTGGCTCTTCCTATTTTGTATAGGACTGTTATATTTGCTATTTTGAATAATGTACATCACAATCTACAAAATCAATTGGTCATCACTATTTGCATGGCTAAAGGCATCTTTGTGACTATAAAATACACAGTGTCATGGTTGCCATGGTAACCATTTTTTCAATTTAATGTTTACTAAATCATATTTTTGGTTGTTATTTAATTGTATATACTTGTCATTGTCAAAGAACACACATTTATTGTTTATTTCATGCAATTATATACTTCAAAGTAAACATACACTTGCAAAGTTCAAATTGTCTTTGTTGTTTTTTATTTTCGCCCAAAAGGGGTCAATACTGCTGTCATGAAAATTGTTATAACTATGGCATTTTTTTTCTTCAAATATTTTGAAAATATAACCAGTTTTGAAATCCGGAATAATTGTAGTTTTAGAAAATATATAAAACCCAATTTTGCCCAGGTACCTCATTTGGACCCAAAGTCACAGATCACGTCACATTTAGTTCAGCTTAAATTATATGTGAAAGGAGTGGAGCTTAGGCTAAAGTGCAAAACATTTCTAGCTATTTTCCAATGAATGCTTCATAAATAACATTTTTAAAGTAACATTTGTTAAAATATATTGGTTCATTGCTTCATTAATTGCATATAGAATGTCTTATTATATAATATATTAAGTGCTAATTTCTAGTAGCTAAGGTTAAACTTGTAAATGAAATATGCATGAATTTAACCTTGAACCTGCAAACCACAAATATAGCAGGATTGATATTGTTAATAGAGAAGTATATTGAGTTAATATAGTAAATAAAATTACTGAAGAAAACCACCTAACTCTCCACTTGTTATGGCCAGTTACATAAATATAGAATGAAATAATAAAACAATTGCAAAAATGGACAAAGCAAATCACATTTACTCTTTATTCTCCTTAGTTTCCCACCAAAAATACGAAACAAAGCTTCTCTTCAGGCCATTGTAAATCATGTTCTGATATGTAATATGTATTAAAAATATAATAATAATCATGTCTATACATTACCCAAACTTTGATCTTCAAAGCACACTTTGGTAAGGCAAAAAGTGTAGTTGCTGATAAGCCTTTTCCAACTAGTCTGCTAGCATGTGTTTGTTGCCCCAAAATATTCCTTAACTAGTGATAATTAGCTCATTGGGTGTGAGTGACGCGCTAAAGCACCACTAAAAACAGCCCTCATGTGCCAGGGAGACACCTTATCGCGGCACATTTTATCTATGTTTGGCTCCGAGTGCTGCATTATGGCGTCCATAAAAAGGTCTCGGCTACAGACAAAAGCTGCTTTAATGCATGCATCATATATGCTGGTTTAAACTTTGGTTTTCATATATTTTTGAGTCTCGGCCAGTAAAGCATCGCATTATCATTAATGCAAATGTCATTTCTCTGCTGAAATAGGACCGTGTGAAGCAGTTTTAAATATTTTATTCATACTTCCAATTTCAGCCAATTAGAAATGTTGTTATATCATGTATTAGAATTTCATGTAACCCGGATGTACACACAAAATATTAATTTTGTCAAGACAAAGAAAAAGGATATGTGCCTTACATAACTTTAACATTACTACTTATATGCATGTATATTTCCGGATATGTGGAATTACCTGCATCAGATCCAATTATTATATAATAATTGCAGATGTCAATAGATAAAAGACTTTGATGACAAAATCTAATCTAAATCAAAATCTCTTGAAATTGGCCAAAGTTTTCAAGCAAATATGAGGTTTACGAGTGTTATTTTCTCAAACTTCCGGTTAATTGCATTTTTAATTCAAAGATGGCCAACTGTTTCAAGATATTCATTATACTTAGATATTGGGATGGGATGGGATTAGCCTGCCTTTTTGCCGATACTGTGCAGCGACATTTCTATCATTATTGCACAGGGTCACTTATGAGGTGCACAGGGACTGAACCCGGCTGGTCCATTATACTGACACCGACGAGTCAGGTGTAATGCTGTCCCCATAGCCCCGAGTGTTATGAGGAAAGCCACTACTACCAACTTTAAAGTCTTTGGTTTGACCTGGCCGGGGTTTGAACCCTCGACCTTATAAAGTTATTTACCTTATAAAAATGTTCAGGACAATTATATTTTAATTTAACATTTGAAATGTAATTTGATTGCTGTAAACTGTCAAAAAAAAACACGGTCTCTTACAATCACTAACTTTATTTATATTTATTTATTATATTTTATTTAGGTTTGGTAATAAATTCCACAAATTGTTCACTGGGTTTTTATTTATTTTCACACTTTTCCAAATTATTTCTTTTCATACAGTGTTAAAAATTACATGGTTTTGTAAAGCACTTTCTGTGCTACAAGTATGTGAAAATATCCTTTTTGGAGAATGTCCAAAATTGACATGTTTATAGATTTTCACATCAGTGAAGATCCCTTATCTTGGCAGCCATCTTTGATGGCAACTTCAAGTGATTTTCAGATGAAGTGTGTAGAAGCTTAAATTTTATTTAATTTTATTATTATTTATGTAAAATTAAAGGCTATACACCATTGGAAAGCTCTTGAAATTCATATTTTTGAAATGCAATATTTTTAACATTGATAAATGCACAAAGAATTAATACACAGAAATAAATAAAACTATTGGCGCATCCTTAACCATATTGAACTGTGTATCATCTTTTATTGTATTTTTTTACCTTTTGAACTATCAAAATATAGTTTTGATATTTAAAACACTTAGTAAAGCTGTTAAATTTGATATAAAATTCAGTAAAATGGACTGAAACATAAAACCACGGTGGTGAGTTTAATACAGCACATATTTCCAGATATTAGCCGGCATTAGCTTCTGCCTTCAAGGATGGCTGCCTTAAATTGTCTTATCAGGTTAGATGCCACTAAATAAGTTTGTTATATATTCTATAGTCATTCATGAAACTTTGGAACCAAAATGCACCATGACCAAGCTATGATAGACCTCCATAACCATATATAGGTGAAAAGAGCTATTTGTTGTCTATCAGAAAGACCCAGAAATAAGTCAACTTTTGCAACTTGTAAGAAGGTCCTGCTTCATACAGTGCACATACCATCAAATTGCCAGTCGGTATCCCTCAGATTTCAATGAAATATGTACTTCCGGTGAAGGTGGATCAGTCCATTATTGTGCATAGGAGTGCAACATTTTTGCTTGATTTTAATTCTACATGGTTTCAGCTTTCTTTTGATACCAAAAGGTTCAGATTACCTTCAAAATAGGCAATATGATGACAAATTATAGCAACAGACTGTTATTAAAGAGAAAAAGTCCATGTCACACATTCTACTTCCGGTTGGTATTTAGTGTAATCACCCCTATCAGTGCCTATGGAAACATCTATTGTGTTGTGTATACATCCACCCCCAATATCTTCCACTGACCAGTAATCCACATTAGATGTGTCTAGGCATGAGGGGAAGATAAGACCCCCACCTGGTGTAGGGGATGACTGGGGAAATGCCACTAGGGGATGACTGGTTAATTTGCTGTATGACTCAAGGAGTTAAAAACTGTTGTGGGTAAGGGTTCGTATTTTTGCTCAAGTTGTATATGTGAATGAGAGATATATCTTCATTAAAGGTTATTATGAAAAAAATGTTTATTCCTGTTCTTTATCTAAAGAGGGGATCTATTATAATTTTGTGATAGGTTGTTACTATAAAGCATCGCTATGTTCCTGTTCTTTATCTGCTTTAGGTAGGTCACATGGTATATTGTTTGGATGGTGCTAAAATCTGGCCACACAGTCCCTCAGAAGCATTTGGGCCCGGCTTTATTCACTAGCCTTCCTCTTGACACTTCAGTGGATCTAGGGAAGCCTACCACGCCAGTGGGTTCAGTTTCTAATTATGCCTACCAATCTACCAGAAGGCCTTCTGTCATTGACCTTAACCTGTCTAGATCTATAGACCCCAGTTTATCTTGCTGTGGTTTCCCCTTCAAAACTACCCCATTAAATTAATCTGTCTGAGTTTACACACACTTTCCAATCATAAAGTACTGATAACCAGTCAGGCACCAGTCCCTTGTAATGGTGACTAGTAAGGCATCAGTCACTAGTCAGGCACCAGCCACATGTCACCAGTCACTGGGCAGGCATCAGTCACCAGTCAGACAGCAGTCACTAGTTAGTCACCAGTCAGGCACCAGTCTTTAGTTAGTCAGCAGTAAGGAAAAAATGTCACCAGTCAGGTACCAGTCATAGATCAGGCACCAGTCAGGCACCACTCTCCTTTCAGGCACCAACTTCTTGTCACCAGTCAGACAGCAGTCTCCAGTCAGGCACCAGTCTCTGGTCACCAGTCTCTGGATACCAGTCAGTCACTGGTCACCAGTCATTCACCAGGCACTGGTCACCAGTCAGGCACCAGTCTCTGGTCACCAGTCAGTCACTGGTCACCAGTCATTCACCAGGCACTGGTCACCAGACACCAGTCTCCAGTCAGTCACCAGTCACTGGTCAGGCACCAATCACCAGTCAGTCACAGGTCAATGGTCAGTCACCAGTCACTGCTCAAGCACCGGTCAGTCACCAGTCACTGCTTAAGCACCAGTCAGGCACCAGGCAGGCACCAGTCACTTGTAAAGCACTGGTCACCAGTCAGGCTCCAGACTCTGGTCAGGCACCAGTCTTTTGGTGGGGCACCAGTCACTGGCCACCTGTCAGGCACCAGTCTGCGATCAGGCACCAGTAAGGTACTAGTCAGGAGCCAATCACTTGCCACTAGTCAGACTGGTGTCTCTGGTCAATCACCAGTTACCAGCCACTGGTCACCAGTCAGGCACCAGTCTTCTGTCAGTCACCAGTCAGTCTCCGGTCAGGCACCAGTCACAGGTCTCCTGTCAAGCACCTGTCACCGGACAATCACCAGTCACCAGATAGGCACCAATCACTGATTAGCCATCAGTCAGGCATCAGTCACTGTTTAGGTGCCAGTCGCCAGTCAGGCACCAGTTACTGATCAGGCACCAGTCAGTCACCAGTCGGGCAATAGTCACCGATCAGGCACCAGTCAATAGTCCAACACTGGTCAGGCACCAGTAATTGGTCAGACATCTGTCACAGGTCTTGCACCAGTCAGTTACCGGTCATCAGTTTGGCGGCAGGCAGGCACAAGTCACTTGTAATGCACTGGTCACCAGTCAAGCACCAGTCTTCAGTCTGGCACCAGTCTCTGGTCGGGCTCCAGTCACTGTCAGGCACCAGTCAGACACCAGTACCCAATCAGGCACCAGTCAAAGGTACGTCATTGGTCACGCACTGGTCAGGCATCAGTAATTGGTCAGGAATTTGTCTCCGCTCAGGTACCGGTCACCAGTCAGGCACCGGTCACCAGTCAGGCACCAGGCAGGCACCAGTCACTGGTCAGGCACAAGTCACCTGTCAGGGAGAAGACATCAATCAGGCACAAAACATCAATCAGGCACCGGTGACCAGTCAGGCACAAGTCACAAATAAGCATAAGCCATCATATTCATTCTTAATTCGAATTATTGTTTTTATGCTTTTGAGATTGCGCAGATTTTATCAGTGTTTATTAAGTATTTCATTTTTTTTGCAATTAATATTCCATTCCTAATTTACTACTGCACATTTCTTAGAACAATAAAATAAAGTTTTGGTCATTTTAATTTCTTGAAATTATTAGCGATTTTCTCGTGGGCAAGGATACATTACCTCTTGAGGAAGAAAAGGATAGGGCAAGTTACACTGATATGTCTCCTAACTGTTCTGACTTGGCTGAGGAACATATACACCCACCCTTGCCAAACTTACTTTTCCTGAAGCTTGTGAAGTTTGCTTTTCTCTTCTTCCTCCTTCTGTCTGTCCAAGACCTACATCTTCTGCCAAACCCATTTCATGTTCTTTGGAAGAAAAAGATGTGGTCTGCGGGCGGTCTTCTGGCAATTAAATCTCCAAAAGTGTCTGAGCCTTTGTCTACTACGGCCATGGATCTCTTAGATATTTTGGAGACGGCAAATGTGGACAAACACGGTGCCCAGTGGCCTGTACATTCCAGACTCCTTATGGAGTTATGTCCCTTCCTGTCTGTTCAACCATCATCTGTTGAAGGTTTTTAGAACATATTCCTAAATTGGATTCTGTCAGTGTTAGCATCATTTTGTCCAATACTTCTTCTGTGGTGGTTCCCATGAAAAATGGGAGCTTTGCCAGAGGCTTCAATTTGGTCAGTTGTTGGACATTGATCAGTCCACATCACCTCTGCTCACTGAATGTGATGCTACCCATCCCTCAGTTTCTGGGAGGTTAGCCCTTCAGATCAGCAGAGCTACACAGCTGACTCTAGGTTTAGGGCTAACTAACAAACTTCCGAATCCCGCCTCAGGAGGGATGCCACCTCGGCTACCTTGCCTATGCTTCTGAGATCTGCTTCTTTATCATCACCTCTGCTCTTTAGAGCATTGTGGGGGTGGGCAAGCCCAAACCTTTCAAGGCTAGGGATGGTTCTCCTAAGATTCAGTCCTAGGATGTTGCCCTTTTTACCCCTTCTCAATCTCTGATCTTCCTGTCGGAGCCAGACTCATTTTCTTTCAGCCTTGTCCCACATTACTCAGGACCCATGGGTTCTCTCAATTACAGGTTGGGGATAATGCATCCCTCTTGTATTTCCTTCCTCCAGGAGCTTTCAGTTCAAGGCCCTTCCATTCAGTCTCTCAATGACCCCTCAAGTTTTTACAAAACTCAGGAGGGTGGTAGCAGCACATCTGCTCATGGGAGGATCTTGTGTCCTTCAGTACTTCAACAATCAGCTCCTTTACGGACCAAATCATCAAACTCTGTCCTCCGATCTCAGATGTTGTATGTGACACATGTAGGTCTA
This sequence comes from Sinonovacula constricta, assembly GCA_007844125.1. NCBI lineage: Eukaryota > Metazoa > Mollusca > Bivalvia > Cardiida > Solecurtidae > Sinonovacula > Sinonovacula constricta. The sequence continues at coordinate 243,710 of CM017566.1, read as the reverse complement.
ATAGTGATCCCCGAGAAGTCCGATCTCTTCCCTTCTCAGCATTTCCTTTTCAAAGGGATGAATTTTCAAACAACTCTAAATGTTGTTTGGGTTCCACCTGTTTACTCTTCGAACATGCTGAAGATTGTATCCCTCTTTCTTAAAGTGTTTGGTGTTCAGCAAGATCCCTCCTGTCCCTGCTATGTATCCTTAACTCAGTTGCAGACTTCCTTACTCTAGGTGGGCTTCATCTTCACCCTCTCCAGTTCTATTTACTGGCTCTGTGGGAAGCTAGGTGTGACCCTCTCAATGCAACTTCGGCCTCTTTTCCACCAAGACTTAACTTTGACTCCGGAGGAACTTTTCCTTCAGGGAGTACCATTGCTTCCTCCTACCCCCTCGCTCTTCCTAATCTCAGATGCAAGTAAGAAGGGCTGGGGTGCTTATCTGGAGCCCCTAAGTCTTATGATCTCGGGTCTTTGGAGTCTCAAAGAATCTCAATTACATTAAACCTTCTGGAAATGATAGCAGTACATGGTTCCATCTTATCTTTCCGCTTATCTCATCCAGTGGTCAACTAATCACTCATGAGGGTGACACCCCTGCTGGAGTGTTCAATCTTGCAGACTTTACTGTTTGATGGGTGTCCTTTCCTGGGTTAAATTGTTTTGCTACTTTATTATAAAAATTAAATGTTGCTTAGAAATGTCTGCTATCTAAACCATAGATCCGTAATATCTTCATGAAGGAACATGTGGCTAACAAAGTACAGACCACAAAATCATACCTATGTATTATTTAACCCCACAACATTCGTTTGTTGTTTTCAAGGTAAGGGAGAGGTCCATAATGTCTTCATAAAGGAACATGTGGCCATCAAAGTACAGATGATATAAACATGTATCTATACACCATTTAACTCCACAACATTTGTCTGTTGTTTTCAAGGTAAGGGAGAGGTCCATAATGTCTTCATAAAGGAACATGTGGCCAACAAAGTACAGATGATATAAACATGTATCTATACACCATTTAACTCCACAACATTTGTCTGTTGTTTTCAAGGTGAGGGAGAGGTCCATAATATCTTCATAAAGGAACATGTGGCCAACAAAGTACAGATGATATAAACATGTATCTATACACCATTTAACTCAACAACATTTGTCTGTTCTTTTGTAGGTGAAGGAGAGATCCATAATATCTTCATGAAGGAACAAGAAGCCAGCAAAGTACAAACAATTAAAACCTCCATCTATGCACCATTTGCACCACAACAATTTCCCATATGGAATCTTAGGAAATATGTAAGTTTCTTAACCAATTTGAAATATTGCTCATATAACTTTCTGGTGGAGCATTAAAGGTGGTAAACGATAGTTTGGACCAAAATTTATTTTCTCAAATAACCAAATAAATCATTGTTACATTAAAATGTCCATCAAAATGCTGTTCATTGATGTCCCAGATCTATGTGAGCAGTAAAGCAAACATTGCCACTTGTCATGGCAAACAGGTATTTCCTATCCGAGCCATGCTGCAGAGATATTTTTAAACTTGTGACCACATACCTCAGAGACCATGTTATATTGTCATCTAGGTAATCCGCTCTGACATTGATTTCTATTTATAGCAGAGGCCGCTATCAAACTGTTTAAACAGTTAGAAGGAATACACATGCAGAGTGATTTTTTCGTGATTAGTTGTATCTAACAATTCATTTAGAACGCAAATAAGAATTTATTAAGACTTAACTATGGGTTTTTATAAAAAAAAAAGGCCCAAATTCCTCAATGCAGTGGTTTGATATTGTTATATGTATTTGATATAGGCAAGCTGTCGGATACCACCTTTAAATCCAGCAAGCAAACTTAACAAAACAAAAATTCTTGTGTGATATAACAATGATTTAAAAGATTAGTGTTTGAAGTCCCTTTAATAATGAAAACTTGTGAAGCAATTTTCCATCTGACCTGTGGTATAGGCACAGGTAGGTCAATTTATACATTTGTCTGGGGTTTGCCATTTACCATTATGAAACTGTCAAATCCTGAAATGCTTTGGTAGATTAGAATGAGAATAGGAAGTGGTCTGAACCACCACCCAGGCTCATTGTATTTGCATAAAATCATGTTAAAAAAAATCTGGGGTATGATTTTTATGCCATCTAAAGGAGGGAGCATATAGTTGCATCTTTGTCGATCTGTCAGTCCTTGTGTTTGTTATAATTTTGTCTGAAGCATGTTTAAAATGTTCATTGCACAAGAACAATAACTCTGTATCCACTCAATTTTTAGTTGTCTCCTTTAGTTTTTGACTGTATTTTGTTGTATTCCAGTCTTCAGCATTACTTTGTGGAGGTAAAAGCAATTTAAGCTGGTTCCTTGTTTAAGTTAAATAACAAGTGAAATACCACATGTAGTAGCGCAATCGGTAGAGCATCAGCTCCAGGTATGGGAGGCCCAGGGTTTGATCCCTGGCCGCGACATACCAAAGTCATTAAATGGTATTGGTATAGCTCCCTTGCTAATGCTCAAGCAAATATAAGGTTAGTTCCACGGCTAGTTGGTGAGGTGATCACCGTCTCCGGAAAGCTGAAATACTGTTGGTGAGATGATAAACCCAACAAACATAAACAAACATAAACATAACAAGTGAAATACATGTCATTTGAGAAATATTAAAAGCTTCAGCAAGAGCATAGTGTAGGATCAGACACCTGGGAAAGTGCAAAAGAACAAAATGAAGGATATCTGTAAACAACATACTCTGACCCAGATAAACAGAAACGACTAGGAAGTCATGAGAGAACCTTCCCACCAAGTCAAGACATGTTTTTTGCTGAACTTGAAGGGATATTTATTCTTGACATAAATGTGCTTGCAAACCGCATTGCATCCTTTGTGACAGACAATAGCTACAAAGAAACTTCAGTTTAGAAAGGTGTTCTGGGGTTATTCTGGATGTATTGGGAAAAAACACCCCAACAAATTAGCAATCAGACAAATATTAAAATAGGCAAAGATCAACAAAACAGACTTGAATGTTGTCTGGCAAGATCTAACACTGATGGAAATGTACCACATGAACTGTTCAGTGTTGCTCTAAAGCACTACTATGTACCACAGCATCTGCAGACACATTGTCTGTTCAGTGTTGCTCTAAAGCACTACTATGTACCAGGGCATCTGCAGACACATTGTCTGTTCAGTGTTGCTCTAAAGCACTACTATGTACCAGGGCATCTGCAGACACATTGTCTGTTCAGTGTTGCTCTAAAGCACTACTATGTACCAGGGCATCTGCAGACACATTGTCTGTTCAGTGTTGCTCTAAAGCACTACTATGTACCAGGGCATCTGCAGACACATTGTCTGATCAGTGTTGCTCTAAAGCACTACTATGTACAACAGCATCTGCAGGCACATTATCTGTTTGTTGTTGCTCAAAAACACTTGTATGTACCATGGCATCTAGTGACCTGACAGTGACCACAAAGAGGCTTCATGGATGACCTGACTGACAATAGTGAGGCTTCATTGATGACCTGAAAGTGACCAGTGACCACAGAGAGGCTTCATGGATGACCTGACAGTGACCACAGAGAGGCTTCATGGATGACCAGACAGTGACCATATAATCACACATCCAGGCCAGATGGATCCTGACTGCACCAGAGAATGTTTTCATCTTGGTTAAGACATTGTAATGCAGGAGGTTCTAAGATAGTTCTCATCAGCAGGAAAGGCAGTACCTGGACTGGACATTCCCTGAAGATATGTCATTCCACGAATAGCTGATAGGCCCATCAAGTGCCTGGGAAAGTGGTTTGATACAAACAGCACACACCATATCACCCAACAGATCACTGATGGCTTGAAGAGGATCTACAAAGCTGCTCTGCCAGGAAAGTTAAGGCAGGGACTTTCCAGCATGGTCTCTTACCTCGTCTCCTATGACCAATAATCCTGTACGAAAAACCAGCCTCAACAGTAGAGAGCCGCCACTCTTATCTCATGTACTATTACAGAATATTGTCATCTTGTTCCACAACTCTCTTTTAGGTTATTACATTATAGCATGAAGTTATAAAAGATGACACAACAAGCCTTTTAGATGCTAAAGACTACAAATTGACTCTTCATTACTTTTACTGACAGGACCCTTTAATCACTTTTTAAAAACAAATTATTGCTGTATTCATTTGAAACTAAAATGAAATTGAACTAATTTGGGAATACGTACATGTATTTTATAAAGCGTAACTAGATTTCTGCCTTTGATGCACATTTATCACACTTATATTGATGCTTTGCCCATAAAGACAAAAGACATCTGTTCTGAGACTGCTGTTTATTTTCTAACTAAAAAAATACTTTTTTTTTTTTAGATTTCTCTTAGGTATTAATAAAATGTGGATTCATGATATCATTTTTTTCTGCCAGTTTCATGTATATAATTTAAAGAAATGTGCTATAGGATGACAATGCAGATTATATGGTGAACATGTGTATTTCTTATATACGCTTTGTTTCCATCCTTACTACTTATGATGTTTTGCTAAACAACTTTATTTACAACTGTGCTGTTGTCAAACAGATTTTAGATTTTAGTTTATGATAATATCAATGCAGTAAATATAGATAAAGCATATTTTTCTTTACAAATCAATACAAGTAAAATAACAATTGCCTGACAAGTGACAATATCCTACACACAGATTAAAACATTATACAAGGACATCTTGCATGCAAGTGAAACATATGTGTTGGCAGTTTTACTACCCTGCCACAGGCCAATCAACTTTTGAAAGTTTCTCCGACACTGGTTATTGGCTCATTTGAATAGATAATCCATAACATATAAGTGCATAAATCATCTCATTTGTGTAGGAATGTGAAAAACTTATTTGAATAGAATACATTTTATTTATCATATTTAAGATTTAATGGTAAAAAATATGAAATAATTAAGAAAAAATGCAAGTGCACAATAACCCCATTTCAAATCTAATACTTCACAAAATAAAGACCAAATAACACAAAATAAATGATACAATGCAATCTCTTATATACATAAAAGTGTGACCCTTGACTAAAAATGAAATTTTTTGTTGTTATGCAAATATTCATGCTAATGATGATGAAACAGAAAAAGTTTTTTTTTTAATTATGAGATATAAGTTGGACATATGCTAGTATTAATTTTAGTTGCTTAACCTCTTTCCAAAAAAAATCTGTGGAATGCTTTCGAATAAGAACTACAAGTTTTATGCCTTGAAATAGGCAGATTTTTATCGTATACCCACTGCAATACAATGCAAAAATTGTCCTTTTTTAATATATATAAATCATTTAAGCAGCTGAAAACAAATTGCAAGATGCACTTACATTAAGGACCTTTTGCTATGGTAGGTGTGGCTACAGCCCATCTAAGAAAGGGTCAATTAAGAGTACACCTGAAGAAAAAAACAACACTACAGTTCCCAGGTATAAGACCATTAAGAAAGTATGCTGAAGCAAGCAAAAGGAAAAACCTGAAATACACTGTGCTGATAGAGCAATGTTGAAAAGCTGGATGGGCAGCTCACAAGTACCGAATAGAAATGGTTGTTAAGGTTTGCTGCAGCATCGAAGAACTGTAAGCTGGAAAGAAAGAATGCAGTGCAGAATAACTCAAAAGACCACGTAGAAGATCTAGCTGGCAGTGCCTTAGGAGGAACAACAGCAACTGGAAGCCTTCCACTAACAAGTTGTGTTCTGCCAACACTGCTGTTTTATCAGTTGAAGCTTAAAAGGTTAAAAGGAACTACAAAAGTGTGACACCATGCAATTGATGTTAGAGTTGCTGTATCAATCATCAGATGTTAGATTTATATCTGGAAAATGTTTAATAGAAGATTAAACATAATGTTTAGAGAATTGATGACTAGGTAGTATTTTATTGTCTAAACATATCAACAAGCAACAAAACATGTATATCTCTTCTTGAAACTGCCAGATACAGGGTATATGGGGAGGAGGGGGCTGTGTGTATGTTTTTATGCTAATCTCATCCATCAGTCAGTCTGTCAGTGGATCTGCAGATGAGCATTTTCCGAACTATTCATTGGCTTCCTTTGGTTGGATTTTCATCAAACTTAACATGACTGGTTAGTACAATTCCTAGTTGCCAATGACCAATGGCTGGACATGACTGGCTTGATTGTTAGAGTTTAAGAGTTATGGCCCTGTGTCATATCCATTTGAGTATATTACATTAGCTGTCACAAAGCCAAGTCTGTAGGGTATTCATTTTTATGATGCATACTGTTTTTTTAGCTCACCTGAGCACAACGTTCTCAAGGTGAGCTTTTCTGATACTGCTTCATCCATCATCAGTCATCAACATTTTTAGTTTGTGAACACACTAGAGGCCACAGTTTTTATCCAATCTTCATCAAACTTGGTCAGAATTTTTGCCTACATGAAATGCTGGATAAGTTCATTATTGGATCACCTGGTGTCAGAAAGTAGGTCACTAGGTCAAATTTAAGAAAAAGCTTGTGAACACTAGAGGCCCCATTTAGGGCCCAATCTTCAAACTTGATCAGAATGTTTGCCTGCATGGAATCTTGGATGAGTTTATAACTGGGTTACGTGGGGTCAGTAAGTAGGTCACTAGGTCAAATCTTACAAAACAGATGGTGAGCACTCTAAAGGCCACATTTACAGGCCAATCCATATCAAATTGGGTCAAAATGTTTGTCTGCATAAAATCTAGGATGAGTTCATTATTGGTTCACATGGGGTCAAAAAGTAGGACACAAGGTCAAATTTTTAGAAAATGCTTGTGAACGCATGAGAAGCCCCATTTTATGGTCCAATCTTCACCAAACTTGATCAGAATGTTTGCCTGCATGAAATCTTGAATGAGTTCATAACTGGGTCACGTTGGGTCAAAGGGTAGGTCACAAGGCCAAATCTTACAAAACAGATGGTGAACACTCTAGAGGCCACATTTACAGGCCAATCCATATCAAATTGGGTCAAAATGTTTGTCTGCATGAAATCTAGGATGAGTTCATTATTGGTTCACATGGGGTCAAAAAGTAGGACACAAGGTCAAATTTTTAGAAAATGCTTGTGAACGCATGAGAAGCCCCATTTATGGCCCAATCTTCACAGAACTTGATCAGAATGTTTGCCTGCATGAAATCTTGGATGAATTAATAACTGGGTTGAGTGGGGTCAAAGGGTAGGTCACTAGGTCGAAACTAAAAAAAAAGTTTGTGAACTCACTGCAGGCCACAATTACTGGCCGATCTTCGTCAAATTTGGTCAAAATGTTTGTCTGCATGAAATCTTGGACAAGTTCATTATTGGGTCATGTGGGGTCAAACAAGAGGTCACTAGGTCAAAAGCATGTGAACACTCTAGAGGCCACATTCACATCCCAATCTTCACCAAACTTGATCAGAATTTTTGTCTGCATGAAATCTTGGATGAGTATATTGTTCGATTTTGTGGGGTCAAAAAGTAGGTCACTAGGTGAAATCTCAGAAATGCTTGTAAACATTGTAGCCTAACTTGACTTAACATGGCTAGATTGTTTGCCTGCAAGAAATCTTGGGTGAGTTTGAAACAAGACCAATTTTCACTAAACTTGGCCAGAATGTTTGCTAGTATGAAATCTTGCATATGTTTTGAAGTGGGTCATGTGAATTCAGTAGGTTACTAGGTAAAATTCTAGAAAATGTTATCAACCAAGTGGCCACACTAATGGTCCAATCTTCACCAAAGATTTGTAAAGTAAATAAATCTTAATTACTTGACACGAGATATGAGCCTACTAAAACCCTGTGTCCTTTGGTGAGCAACTAAGGGCCATCATGTTGTTTATTAATCTTCATAAAATAACTGTGCTTTCTGTTTGTAAAAAATGAAATATTATGATGTGTGTGAAACTGCATATAGATCATTTTGCAACAATGATTAATTTCTTGTCTTTCCCTTGTAGGGCGACAGTTTAATTCTTGGTTCAGACTACAATGTGAGCAAGATCAGCCTTAATGTATGTCACAAAATTGAGAAGATAGACACATGTATTCTGAATACAGAGTGTAAATGGTGCGAGTCAACCTATTGTCAAAATAAGAGGTCTCCAAATACAGAGTATGTACCCATTGTAGCCCCATCCACCTTGTAGCAACATCCACCTTGTATGTAATCAAACTAATCATGGAAAATTATACAGACTGTTTCCTTGGACCTGAAGATTCTACTCATCAGTTCTGAGAATGTCCTGGACAGAGATATATGGAGAGCTACCATTGTGGCTATCAAGGATTTCACAGGACTACTTAGACTGTGATGATGATGTTGATGCTGTTAATGTCACAGATTTACCCACTGATTTCTTCTTTTTTAACTTAAAAATGAAGCTTGGGTCAGTTTACAAGATTTATCACTGCATGATCAAATCATTATAATCACTGTACCCATGGTAAATATCTGAAATTTTCCAGTTGACCTGCACTGTCCCAGTGGTTTTATGTAGACATTTGTCCGGGTATTCCAGCTGACCTGCACTGTGCCATTGGTTTTTTTGTTAAGACATTTGTCTGGGGTAATCTAGCTGACCTGCACTGTGCCATTGGTTTTATGTTGACATTTGTCTGGCATATGCTAGCAGACCTGCACTGTGCCATTGGTTTTATGTTGACATTTGTCTGGCATATGCTAGCAGACCTGCACTGTGCCATTGGTTTTATGTTGACATTTGTCTGGCATATGCTAGCAGACCTGCACTGTGCCATTGGTTTTATGTGGACATTTGTCTGGCATATGCTAGCAGACCTGCACTGTGCCATTGGTTTTATGTGGACATTTGTCTGGCATATGCTAGCAGACCTGCACTGTGACATTGGTTTTATGTGGACATTTGTCTGGCATATGCTAGCAGACCTGCACTGTGCCATTGGTTTTACATTAACATTTGTCTGGCATATGCTAGCAGACCTGCACTGTGCCATTGGTTTTATGTGGACATTTGTCTGGCATATGCTAGCAGACCTGCACTGTGCCATTGGTTTTACATTAACATTTGTCTGGCATATGCTAGCAGACCTGCACAGTGCCATTGGTTTTATGTGGACATTTGTCTGGCATATGCTAGCAGACCTGCACTGTGCCATTGGTTTTATGTGGACATTTGTCTGGCATATGCTAGCAGACCTGCACAGTGCCATTGGTTTTATGTGGACATTTGTCTGGCATATGCTAGCAGACCTGCACTGTGCCATTGGTTTTATGTGGACATTTGTCTGGCATATGCTAGCAGACCTGCACAGTGCCATTGGTTTAACATAAACATTTGACTGGGGTATTCCAGCTGACCTGCACTGTGTCATTGGTTTTACAAAAACATTTGACTGGGGTATTCCAGCTGACCTAAACAGTGCCATTGGTTTTACATAAACATTTGTCAGGGGTATTCCAGCTGACCTGCAATGCCCCACAGGTTCCACTTAGACATTTGTCTAGGGTATTCCAGCTGAACTGCACTATGACAAAGGTTTAGCTAGACATATGTCAGGGGTTTTCATCTGACCTGCAGTGTGTTCGTGGTTCCAGACAGAAATTTGCCTGAGTTTTCCAGCTGACCTGCAGTGTGTCAGTGGTTCTAGACAGAAATTTGTACGAGGTACCCTGCTGACCTGCAGTGTGTCAGTGGTTCCAGACAGAAATTTGTACGAGGTACCCTGCTGACCTGCAGTGTGTCAGTGGTTCTAGACAGAAATTTGTACGAGGTACCCTGCTGACCTGCAGTGTGTCAGTGGTTCCAGACAGAAATTTGTATGAGGTACCCTGCTGACCTGCAGTGTGTCAGTGGTTCTAGACAGAAATTTGTATGAGGTACCCAGCTGACCTGCAGTGTGTCAGTGGTTCCAGACAGAAATTTGTATGAGGTACCCAGCTGACCTGCAGTGTGTCAGTGGTTCTAGACAGAAATTTGTATGAGGTACCCAGCTGACCTGCAGTGTGTCATTGGTTCTAGACAGAAATTTGTTTGAGGTACCCTGCTGACCTGCAGTGTGTCAGTGGTTCCAGACAAAAATTTGCCTGGGTTTTTACTGCTGACCTGCAGTATGTCAATGGTTCTAGACATTAATTTGGGGTTTCCAGCTGGCATGTGGTATGTCAATGGTTCTAGACATAAATTTGGGGTTTCCAGCTGGCATGCAGTATGTCAATGGTTCTAGACATAAATTTGGGGTTTCCAGCTGGCATGCAGTATGTCAATGGTTCTAGACATAAATTTGGGGTTTCCAGCTGGCATGCAGTATGTCAATGGTTCTAGACATAAATTTGGGGTTTCCAGCTGGCATGCAGTATGTTAATGGTTCTAGACATAAATTTGTCTGGGTTTGACTGACCTGCAGTTTGCCAATGGTCCCTTAGATATACGTATTCCAGCTGACCTGCACACGTTTCAACCTAGATATTTGTCTGTTTTTTGTTGTTGTTTTTTGTTTTTTTCATCTGCTGTGCGGTTGCTCAACCAAAAATGATTATGTCAGTATGACCATAATTATATTTGTGGATTGCATCTTACACCACTAGCTACATGCATGTATTAATTATATATAAGTGTCTGTTTAATGATTTAATTTGATTTTTTATTGAGTAAAAATGATTTGTTACATTTTGTTTTTATCACGACAAGGTGCTGGGACCATAATACTTTGGGTGCTGACAAACACATCTACCATATTCTACAGGAACAAGGACTTCTTAAAGGTGACCAGACTTTATCATTATAATAAGGAAAAAATGAAAGAATTGCAAGCCCTATTGTATTTGAAATGATGAAGAGCTGTTGTAGATAACTGCCTTACATAATTCTTGTGATAGTATCCCTTCCTAAACTATACTTCTCCTCTTTGAATGCAATGCAGTGGTCAAGAACAAGGTTAAGGGTTGAGAACCAAGACTGCCCCACTTTACAACAGAAGTGTATTCACTATCACCCAATGCTGTTTACTCATTTTTGCTGGATTCTGTATTTCTACAGATCCTGGAGGGTGGTGTATTTATAAATTCAAAGTTCATTTGGTATTAAAATTTATAATCACATTTTGATCTACTCTAAACAGTCTTGACTTACTTATATAGAAATTTAATGATTTTTACTTCTACAAGATTTTATCTGTGTGACTCTGTTTTTTATTTTATATTATTATATATTTTATATATATCATGGAAATATTAGTATAACTACTTTTTGTTTGTTTAGGAAACCAGAATACTATTAAATTGTTAGGGAGCTTTATCTGTGAAACCGTTACACTGTCTTCACTGTTGTCTTCACTGTTAACGCTGTTGAGTTAGCCTAAATTTGAAGATAGACTTAAACATAACATTCCTAAATAGATGGTTATTGGATGCGTGCACACCTGTTTGTTCGCCATTTTTGTGGTAAGGCGAATCAATGCATCAGTACCTTGAAAGCGCACGTTTTCTGTTAATTGACCGTTACCATAGTTTCAGGCAATGAAGACAATGATTAATTCTTGTGTTGTGAACTGTCACAACATATCTAATCCGGATCAGAAATCGTTTTCCTCCATACCAGCCGTTATTACAAACCAAGGGGAAAGGACGAGAGAACTTAGTGAGAAGTCTCGGACGTCATGCTTTCGCAGAGTGAACATAGTGTTCATTGTTGCTAAGCGTTTTTAAGTGTTTTGGATTGCATTAAAAGTCAAAAGACAGTATGTCAAGGAAGTATATTATAATTTTAATTGCTAAGTTTATGTTGTTGTTTTTTTTTATTTTATTGTTATTATTAAGACGCTTCAAAATAACAAACAATTAAGAAATATTCTGCTTATTTAAAATTTTGTCTTCAGTGACATAAAGACATGTATATGCCCCTAATGATGTGAAACACAATGCACAATTGACCCCAAGATATTCGAATTTGACCCTTGACCTGGGTGGAAAATACTCCCCAAAGTGGCAAATACTACCCATATGATTTTTTTGCCTTAAAATACTGCAGAAATGTTAACTCAGTTAACTTTAAGTAATTTATAATCATAATGATAATTTACTTACTCAGATGTTTTAATTAAATTTCATATAGGATTATCATTATAAGCACATAAAGTAAAATTAATGTTAAAGAACTATCTTTTTAACCTAAAAATACTTATGAGAAAGTAATGCTTATCCACCTGCACTTGGCCTTTGACGCTCAACAAGGATATGTATGGTCTTGACTATTAAAACAAGTTTCAAGGGGCTGTAATAGCCAGGGGCAACATGGACAAAAGTAAAATATCATACGTAACCATGACAGCTTGTATTGGTGCAAGTAAATGGTTGTGTATTGGGTATGGCATGAGCTACAGTGTCAACTGTATGGCTTCATCCCTGAGTAACATTTGTAACAGACAAAATTTTCTCTTGTCATCATCACCTAAACAGGGTCAGCAGACCCTCATTAAACTAGTTTCAGTCAGTCAGTTGTCATCATGACTTTTATAACTTCACTCTACACCTTTACCAAGCTACTATTTACCATGAAGTCAAAGGATCCAGTCCAGAATTTCTTTGCTATTGTTGACCAAGACATCAAGACTAATGCCAGATGCATTAACTGCAAGACAATGTTCCACTTAAGTATAAATATATAGGCAACTGATAAGTAAACTTGAATTTATCGATATGAATGTTGATAATAGGGAGTATTGTATAAATTCCAGGCAGGTCAATTCAGTCAAGCAGTATTTGCCAGTATGTGCTGGTATTTTACCCCAATTAGCATGTTACTTGAAGATACCGCCGGTAAATACCGCTGGGATGGAAAATACTCCAATTTGCCGGCATTTTGTAAACCATGTCTACTAGACCAATAAACAGAATTTTGCATGATCTTTACAGGCAAAAATCATTTTTTTGAATGCATGAAAAAAATTCTTGTCCAAACTGCCAGATACCACCTCTAATAAAGTGTAAGAAACAAACTGTTCTCAGTACGAGCCTGAACTAGCTGTTACTGTTAACAATTTAACATGGATTTACTTTCACATTCACATCTCAGTATACATTTCCTGGTGTTTTTTTTACCAAGAACCACATTAAAAGTAAAAGAAAAAGAATTCATAGAAAACTGTATTCAAGTTCCAGTTTTTTTTACACAATTTCTGAATTAAATGGAACACATTTTATGGTAACAAATATTTAATGACAGAAAATTCATCTTTCAGTCAACTGGAGAAACAAAAGCAAAAGCAGTTAAGAAACAAAAAGGCTGCTTAGAAAAAAGGAGCATGTAATAATATTTGATTACAGATAATAAATACGACAGTCATAAAATGGGTTTTAAGGAACTTGAAGCAATTATAATGCTGACAAAAATAGTATAACATGATGTAAAGACTTGAAAACAGAACAAATAAATGACCTTGTTTTAAAACCAAAGTTAAGCGGTGCCCTTGACCAACCAGTTGTTGACTTAACTCTCCCCAGCCTCTTATTGCATGAGTTCGAGTCCCGGTTGTGGATGTTTTCCAGCTAACATGCAGTGCGCAGTGGTTCTTCCCAGGCACAAGTCTAGGATCTAGCTCCCCCAATAATTAGCTGGATGTCACAGTTTGCTGAAACACTAGATAGATTACAATGTCTGGATATGCAATGTCCGGCAGCAAAGCATCCTGCTGTAGTCGAAGCCGAGTACAGATCAAAATCAATCAAATAACATTTCTTCAAGTCCCTTTTCACGCACAATAGCTCCAGTGTATTAATATAGTTCTATTGCACTTTCTAGCTATTACACACGACATCATTTGCGAAGTAATCAACTAAATCATCGAATAGTAAGCAGACGTCAGTAAACGATGGCTTTTACACAAATATGGCGGACTGCGCTGAGCAATGTGTGTCGTCACACGATAACCATCTATTGGATTCTGACAGTACTAGCATCAGGTTGTCCAATCAAAAAGTACCAGTCACTTGTCGCCAGTCACTGGTCAGAGTGCTTCTTACACAGAGCACCAGTGAATGGTCCCTGGTCACTGGTCATCAGTCACCAGTCAATGCAAAGCAGAACAATCCTTTAATCGTTCTGTTATCCTTTCCGCTCATGATTCACCAGTCAGTGACAATTCACACGGCTGTGTATGATCTTCTGCCTCCAGAGATCAATCACCAGCTTCTCATGGTCTGAGAGTTTACTTTCTGGATTATGTCTATGGTCAAGTAGCAGACCAGGTTATTCTTTCCAATACTCTCCATCTACAGGCACAACAGAACCAGATATCAAATCTGTTTGAAGAGGTTTAGCCTGAAACTAAAAGTGAGTCTCCCACTTATAGGAGGAAGTAAAGAACCGAAAGTAAATCTAAACAGAGAACACTCTCAGGGAAAAATCTTAAGAGCGTTCTCCCACCCACAAGTTGATGGTGGGAATCTAAATTAAAGCAGTAGGAGTCAATCTACTAAAGGTAGATATTCTTCTGTACATAGATCTGGATTTTCTACTTTTACATTTGCACAAGAGACACTCATGGCCAGCATGTCTCCATTCCTTGCCACCTTGCCTGTTGATTCTTATGGCAAATTCTTACTACCATGGTCACCAGTCCTTTCCAGTCAGGCAGTTTTAAACCACAGGTTTCTTTACCTTATGCCAATGCTCCCTGCCCTCCTTCTCCCTCTTCCGCTTCAGAAGCAGGAGATGCCGATGCTCTGGTAATTTGTGCAAACTCATTCCCTGTTCCTTGAGGAACAAGAGGATCGGGCAAGTTACACTGATATGGCTCCCCACTCCAACCAAACTTACTTTTCCTGAAGCTTTTCACTTCTTCCTCCTTCTGTCTGTCCCAGACCTATATCTTCTTCCAAATCCATTTAGGGTTCCTCGACAGAGAAGATGTGGTTTGCGGATGGTCGTTTGTCAGTTAAATCTCCAAAGTATCACTGCCCTTGTCTACTTCAGGCACGGACCTCTTAGCTTTTTTTGGAGACAGCCAGTGTGGACAAACAGGATGCCCAGTGGGCTGTACATTCCAGACTCCTTAGGGAGATCTGTCCCTATCTCTCTGTTCAACCTCCATCTTCAAAAGGTTTTTAAACAGATCATATTCATAAATTGGAATATCTTTTCCAATTGGTGTAGAGGGCAATAGATTTTCAAATTGTCAATGAATTTAGAAGTTGTGTCATATATAGCATGACAAAAGCTAACAGACTAGTTTGAAAATTTGTTTATCTTTCCATCTTGCTAAAACTGGAATCTAACCCCTGTGGGTATTGAGGGGTCTTGATTTGTCTGTAATTACCACTTCAGGATTACCTGAGATAATATTCCATTTTCAACAATTGCAGAATCAAATGAACAAAGGGATGCAGTGACAGGTCTGTGGGTATCACTTCACATTAACAAAAAGGTGTCATTGGACAGCAGTGTTGTGTGGCGCCACAATAACAAGGTGCTGTCTGCTGATGCAAAAAAATATGCAAAAACATCAGATGGCAGCCTGGTCATAAGCGATATACAGGCAGATGATGCTGGAGAATATGAAGCCCTTCTGGATGACATCCGTCTGACACAAATCATTTTAAAGACCATTGATAGTAATGGTAAGTGATGTACATATGTGTTGTTGCTTTTGTATATGGAGTTGCTTTGGCTCTTAAAACAGTAGAAGGGTTGTTACCTTCTGCTACTTGTATCCAATACGGTATATATAATGTATATAAAATAACTTATTGCAAGCAACTTATGTTGTGTGTGTGCATGTCATACCGAAAGATAGAGTGCCTTATTGACAAAGTTCTTTTTATATTTTACCTTTCTTATGATTTTATACATCTTATAGATGATATTCTAGTATGGCCCTTGTCTGTTGGTATGTCTTTTATTAGTCATCACCCAAATTCATGACAGTTGTGAGTTTTGCAGTTAAGTTGTTTGACTGTTCTTTCTGACCTTCTACGCCTATTACCATTTTGTTTCTCTGATAACCTGTTATAAAGCTTATAAAGGTAAGTCATATCATATTCAGGCATTTGTTGTTCATTCTGTTCATTGTATTAAGTGAAGTACTCCTTATAATAGTTTGATCCAATATGGCAATATATTGTGGTATGAATTACATGCACCATACACTCTATATGTATCACAATATATTGTGGTAATCTGCAAGCGTACTGTGACAGGCCTAAAACCTTGGACACATTCATATGTAGTCACTTGGTTCAAATAAAAGGTTGTCGTTTATTTAGTGTCATTTAAAGAACGAATTTGTGCAGGTGGCTTTGAAATGGCTGTATACAGCAGGTGGTAGCTGGTATGGGGCGGTTGCCTGGTCAGGTTTGACTGTAGTTTAATATGGCTAATTGGATGTACTTCATGGCTGTATACAGCAGGTGGTAGCTGGTATGGGGCGGTTGCCTGGTCAGGTTTGACTGTAGTTTAATATGGCTAATTGGATGTACTTCATGGCTGTATACAGCAGGTGGTAGCTGGTATGGGGCGGTTGCCTGGTCAGGTTTGACTGTAGTTTAATATGGCTAATTGGATGTACTTCATGGCTGTATACAGCAGGTGGTAGCTGGTATGGGGCGGTTGCCTGGTCAGGTTTGACTGTAGTTTAATATGGCTAATTGGATGTACTTCATGGCTGTATACAGCAGGTGGTAGCTGGTATGGGGCGGTTGCCTGGTCAGGTTTAACTGTAGTTTAATATGGCTAATTGGATGTACTTCATGGCTGTATACAGCAGGTGGTAGCTGGTATGGGGCGGTTGCCTGGTCAGGTTTGACTGTAATTTAATATGGCTAATTGGATGTACTTCATGGCTGTATACAGCAGGTGGTAGCTGGTATGGGGCGGTTGCCTGGTCAGGTTTGACTGTAGTTTAATATGGCTAATTGGATGTACTTCATGGCTGTATACAGCAGGTGGTAGCTGGTATGGGGCGGTTGCCTGGTCAGGTTTGACTGTAGTTTAATATGGCTAATTGGATGTACTTCATGGCTGTATACAGCAGGTGGTAGCTGGTATGGGGCGGTTGCCTGGTCAGGTTTGACTGTAGTTTAATATGGCTAATTGGATATACTTCTTGTTTAGCAGTCATTGACATTTAGGGGTTGTAGGGAAGGTATGCATTAATCTTCTATGGGAAGTAGAACTTTTTTTTATATATTTTAAAGGAGCTTCTGTTGAAACGATATCTAAACCTATTTGATGCAAAATAAAAATGAATTACGTATTAGTAATATAGCATGTATGTCGTGTCAAAGACAGGGCAGCACTGTTCCATAAAACTCCTGCTTAGAAAAATGACATTGCCTGTGCTGAAAACTTTTTTTTCGTTATTTTCTTTGCATTTTTTGGAAAGTGCTAAAATATGATTTTGGCTGACTATTGCTTTAATCATCTACTTAAGTTGAACAGCTGCTAAAAAGACAACAAACGTCACTGCCACTTCGGTTGATTTACATGATTATAAATTGATATGACAGACACAAATGACTGACTTATATACAATGTTGTGTTTATTACATCTCAGTTATGGATATTGACAGAAATCACTTCTGACTAAGGGACCAAAATATTTGACAGTGATTAGTCAAATGTTTGTTGTAAAAACATTTTAGTGATCTGGTTTTTACTTGCTATCAGATATCATGCAACATGCTACATTTAACAAACAACAAATGCCAAAGTTTTTGTACATGTACCCAATGGGTAATTAGCTCTATAGCGCAACAGCACTTTTCCATCTAGGACTTTAAGTTTTAATTTGTATTAACATTATAAGTGTCAATAAGGCATATTTTTTCATGAACTTGCACATATAATATAATGCAAAATTTACAGGGATGCCCGTTATTGAGCGGTTAGAGTTGCCGACTTGTAACACCTCAGCCCCTCACCTCATTGGTTTGTGTCCCAGTCGGGCTGATAACTTTCATGTTGGGAGGTTTTCCATCTAATCTGCAGTGTGCCATTTGTTCTACCCAGACATAAGTCTATGATCTTCCTCTGCAAATAATTAGCTGGACATCACCAATATGACCATAATTGTGTCGTTGTGATAGAAAAAAAAAAAAAAAAAAAAAAAGCAAACCAGAATTACATTTTGTAGCATATCATCCAACCATTTTATTAGGACAACTCAAAACATGTCCAATATATTTTTGTTCATTTTATTGGGAAATAATATCATTAAATTGACTGTCCACTTCCTTCCATATTGGAATAACATTGCTGCCTTTGTTTTTCAGACAATGATAATTTGATAAAGAAATGGAAGCAAGAGTTTATAATGTGGTCTGGAGAGTTTCAGAAATGGAGAAGCTGTGCTAGTGATTACTTGGTAAGTTCCTTATACAATATATAATCTGTGCTAGTGATTACCTGGTAAGTTCCTTAAACAATATATAATCTGTGCAAGTGATTACTTGGTAGGTCTTTATACAATATAAAATCCCTGTAAGTGATTACTAGGGAAGTCCATACAACATAGTAACTGTGCAAGTATTTTCTTGGTAGGTCTTTTTATAATGTTCTGGTATTAACTGAGCCAGTGATTTCTTGGTAAAGCCTTTATACAGGAGTAATAAATATATTGACTGCCTTCAATATATACATTATGTAAACAATTTTGACTTCCACTTAAATAAAAGAAGAGTTATTAAAATGTGTCTGCCCTTTGATTATTTTTCATTTTAATTTTTTTGTGACAAGTTAATGTAAAAATGTTGACAAAATTTATTTATTTAAACAAACACAGGGTGCCTAATCCCCACCCCCACCCCACATGTTGGTAAACAATTTATATGAATTGGTCCTCTCTTAATTTCTTTGTTATTTATGTTTCACCTACTTAGAAACAAAATTATCTCAAAAGAGGTGTGATGAAACACTAACCATTAATAAAACATCTCCCAAAGAGGTGTGATGATTTACTTACCATTAATAAAACATAACTCCCAAAGAGGTGTGATGATTTACTTACCATTAATAAAACATAACTCCCAAAGAGGTGTGATGATTCACTAACCATTAATAAAACATAACTCCCAAAGAGGTGTGATGATTCACTAACCATTAATAAAAACACACATATTATTAATCTCTGTTTTGTTTATTTCAGAGCACATGTAATAGACAGCCTTGACATTGATGTGCTGCTGGTTGTTGTGTATGTCAGTGTTCAGTCTACCTTCATCATCCCAGAAACTGAACACGCACATCTGGATGAATATCTTTAAAAGCAGCTTGTTTCATAGTAACTTACCTACCAAAAGTATATAGACTTTCCATGTTAATGACTTATGTGTCATATTTGCTTTATATAAGAAAATAACTTCTGAAATAAATTAGTCTGTAAAAAAGGGAACCCAAACAAAGAGATAAAATGTGCATGGGTTTGTTTGGTTTAAAAAATATTGATTTGAATTACTTCAAGCAAATGTGTCTTTCTCTCTTTCTTTGTCTTTGAGGAATGATTGTCAAAATAAATTCAATAAGGGTGATATGATGAAATGTGTATGATGTGGTACAGTGATCAACGGCAGTGCAGAAATGATTGAAATTGAATGTGATTGTTGAATTTTCTGTTGCAAGCAGAACGGGGCATGCTTTTAATTGCTGTAAGCTGACAGGATTGTGTTGGTAGATGGATATCAGGAGTCAGCAGTTAGGCACAGCATAGTAACAGAACATTTAGTTATATTTTAACCTGGTTAGATTTTAGTGTAAACCTTTATATAGTAAATAAGTTATTTCAACTTATATCTCCTCAACTGCCATCTTCCTTGAGAGAACTAGAACTCAGGTTACTAAGTACCTTCATGTTTTGAGGTTTTAGATTAGGGTTACATTTTGGGGAAATTGTTGAACATTATGCAAGTTTATTCTCAATGAATGTTTGAAAGGCAAACATGGACTTATTGTTATCTTGATTTAAAAGTAGAATTTTGATAAGAATTGGGAAATGTTTTAATGCATTATTGAGGAGTTACAATGTATGGTGTGTATATAAGACTGTCAGTACCATAGTTGGATTGTAAAGATTCCAGTTCATGACACATAAGATCCTGTTTCCGTGTTTTTTTAAAAAAAAAACGGGCACAAAACACTTACAGACATTGAATCACCTGGATCAGGTACCACAAAATTGCTGCCTAAAATTGTAATTGTGCAATATGAACACTGTAATTTAAGAGAGATATTTAAAGAGTGTCAAGCTTGTGTATTATGTTGAGTGTATAAAAAACATGTCGAAACTTTATTGTGATTAATATGGAAATCTGGAACATTGAATATAATTTCTTGCCTTCTTTGAGGATGTGGCCACAAACTACAAGAAAGCGACATTTTTTGCACAATCAGTTTAGTATATTCCTAGATGTTTGTGCAAGGTGAGGATAGTGTTGAAACTTCATATGGAAGACTTTATTGCAGTTGTTGAAAAAATGTTTCAAGCAATAGGCTATAGACCCAAGAAAGTCCTTAAAGTAGTAGGTACATGTTTTATTATTTCTATCACATGTTGAGAGTTTTGTTGCACTTTGCAAAAACATGATACAAAAAATACATGTGCTTACAAGTGTAAGTATGTTTGCAGTAAATGGACATTAAATTGATGATGATGATGTGAATGTTTGATCTTCTAGTTGCTTGCTGTTAACTCACTCTTGCATTTGAATTTTGTAAGTCACTTCTGCCATTTTTGTTATCATAATAATGTATAAATATAATGATGCTCTAAGGCTTAGAGTAACTGAAGATGCCAGGGACATTGTAGTGTAGATCTTCATTGTTACCCAGGTTAACAGACAAAATGTTCAATTTTGTTGTTTTGATGAAATAAATTTAGCATATTTGGGTACCTGAAGTAGTCTTAAATTTTAATGTAGATCTTAATTTGTAAAGTCTGATCAGTTTATGTATTTGGAATTTCACATATGGATACCTCTGTTGCCATGAGCTGTACCATGTCAAAAATGATGCAGTCAAAGCAGGAGTAAAAGTAAAACCTGAGATTGTTATCCGATGCTAACTCAAATGTAGACAGTTATGGGCTCTAATGTTGTTTTTTGGAAATGATGTCCTACGGATATTAAATTATATTAGTTCCACTATAGGTTTTATAAACACATGTACTTTTTAAGAGTTTATATCTACATTAAAAGACTTAACAGCTGTTTTCAATAGATAATGCAACAGAAATATAACTATGTATGTGTAATCTCATTTGGTATTGTATAAATGTTTTGTTTTTAACTAATTGACATAAATTACTAGAATGCTCTGCCTCCTATCATGTGACCAGGAACCTGCCTAGTTCTACTGAGTGACTTTGACTAAAGAATAGATCTTGCCTAGGTTAAAAATGCATGGAAAATGTGTGTCACCAAAAAAAAATGTATATTCTTAGAATGTTGATAAGTATAAAAATTTGAGAAAATATACTCTCTACAATGGGATGGCATGCTATAATCATTGTTCTTCCTCAGCATTTGTATGAACATTTCTCTACTCTTTAACATATGCTTTCTTAATTACTCTGTTAATTGGTTTGTTTCAAGTGTTGATAGTGTTCATATTAATTGCCTAGTAATAACACAACTTGATGTTTTCATATTTATTATTTTTGATTTTATGCATCATAATACAAAAGTATGAACATTTTGATTACTGTAAGCAGAACACGATTACCATGCATGTGTAGACCCCACGTCTGTTTCCATTACTTGAATATAGAATTATAAAAAGTTTGTTGGTTAATTTTATTATGCTTTAAATTATTTACCTTGTATTAATGGTATCATCAAAGGACAGGTGAAGTCATTGTTATTATTACTTATATGAAAACATTAATTGGGCACTTTTTATGAATTCATTTGTTACAGATATTGACTTATAAAAAAAATGAAATGAACAAAATTGTACTGGACCTCTTCTACAAAACTGACATATGGTTAATAACTTGACAATACAATCCTTGAAAAATTTTGTAGTATAGTTCTTTGTGTTAGAATGTTATTTTTAATAATTCTGTATTATTTGTAAATTATTGTAAATGATAAGTTATTGTCTCACAATTTTTTTATTCCTCTTCTATTCAGTACACACTTCAGTAATTGTTTGTATATATATATTCTTGTGGTGTTTTATCAGAGTGGGATTGATATTGTTGAAAATGGTAAAAAGAAAAATTTAAAAGAACAAAAAAAATAGGAGTGAGCCTTTGGAAAGAAAACAATATTTATTGGTTAGCATTGGGGATTGCAATCACAATGATCTGTGTTTGCCTTTTGTCTCATGGCTAGTTCAGAGATTCAGGGCTGTACTTGTCAACAGTATGGCTAGTTCAGAGATTCAGGGCTGTACATGTCAACAGTATGGCTAGTTCAGAGATTCAGGGCTGTACATGTAAACAGTATGGCTAGTTCACAGATTCAGGCCTGTACAGGTCAACAGTATGGCTAGTTCAGAGATTCAGGTCTGTACAGGTCAACGTTTTGGCTTGTTCAAAGATTCGAGCCTGTATAGGTCGACACTATGGTAAGATTAGAGTTTCGGGCCTGAACAGGTCAACAGTATGGCTATTTCAGATATTCAGGTCTGTACAGGTCAACAGCACGGCTAGTTCAGAGATTCAGGCCTGTACAGGTCAACTGTATGGCTAGTTCAGAGATTCAGGTCTGTACAGGTCAACAGAATGGCTAGTTCAGAGATATCAGGTCTGTACAGGTCAACAGTATGGCTAGTTCAGAGATTCAGGTCTGTACAGGTCAACAGTATGGCTAGTTCAGAGATTCAGGTCTGTACAGGTCAACAGTATGGCTAGTTCAGAGATTCAGGTCTGTACAGGTCTACAGTATGGCTAGTTCAGAGATTCAGGTCTGTACAGGTCAACAGTATGGCTAGTTCAGAGATTCAGGTCTGTACAGGTCAACAGTATGGCTAGTTCAGAGATTCAGGTCTGTACAGGTCAACAGTATGGCTAATTCAGAGATTCAGGTCTGTACAGGTCAACAGTATGGCTAGTTCAGAGATTCAGGTCTGTACAGGTCAACAGTATGGCTAATTCAGAGATTCAGGTCTGTACAGGTCAACAGTATGGCTAGTTCAGAGATTCAGGTCTGTACAGGTCAACAGTATGGCTAGTTCAGAGATTCAGGTCTGTACAGGTCAACAGTACGGCTAGTTCAGAGATTCAGGCCTGTACAGGTCAACAATATGTCTAGTTCAAAGATTCAGGTCTGTACTGTACTTGAAGCATATTGACAAGTTGTCAGTGTTAGAAATCATACCCCTGCTCTGTAAATCTACCATGCAAACACTGTCAATCCCTTGAAATATCTTCTGTGTTATTTGTTGCAAATCATCATAATTAAACTAAACATTTATTGTTGCAGTATCATTTTAAAGAGAGATGTTGTACTGAAATTACCTTTACAGCCCTAGGAGCACTCATGGGTCAAAGGGTGTCACCTCTCACTGTATGGCCAAAGAATGTGAGGGACATGTAACTCCTTGGCCTCTCACTGCACGGTCAAAGAATGTGAGGGACATGTAAATCCTTGGCCTCTCACTGCATGGTCAAAGAATGTGAGGGACATGTAACTCTTTGGCCTCTCACTGCATGGTCAAAGAATGTGAGGGACATGTAACTCTTTGGCCTCTCACTGCATGGTCAAAGAATGTGAGGGACATGTAACTCCTTGGCCTCTCACTGCATGGTCAAAAAATGTGAGGGACTTGTAACCCCTTGGCCTCCCACTGTATGGTCATAGAGTGTGAGGGACTTGTAACCCCTTGGCCTCCCACTGTATGGTCATAGAGTGTGAGGGACTTGTAACACCTTGGCCTCCCACTGTATGGTCATAGAGTGTGAGGGACTTGTAACCCCTTGGCCTCCCACTGTATGGTCATAGAGTGTGAGGGACTTGTAACCCCTTGGCCTCCCACTGTATGGTCATAGAGTGTGAGGGACTTGTAACCCCTTGGCCTCCCACTGTATGGTCATAGAGTGTGAGGGACTTGTAACCCCTTGGCCTCCCACTGTATGGTCATAGAGTGTGAGGGACTTGTAACACCTTGGCCTCCCACTGTATGGTGAAAGGGTGTCAGGGACTTGTAACTCCTTCTTACTGCGTGGCTTTAAGTCCATATATGAGTAAAGGACTTGATGTAAGGTTTTCCAGATGAGAGGTCTTCAAGATGACCTGAAATGTTCTGTGTTTCTACCCAGAAACTTGGCTGAGGTCTTTCACAAAGTCAGCTGGATGTTGCTATAATGATCATTATTGTGACGCTTTGATGTTTTTCTAAAAAGAAAGACTGTCACCCAACTACCTAGCAGTTGTTATGAATGACCTTTAGGCTTAATGCTATGTCATTGTTGTAATTCTGAAATAAAAGATTAAAAGTTCACTCAGATTTATTCTCTGAAAATCCCAGCTCAAGATGTCTGATCAGTGATGTTGCATCTGGCAAGAGAACTTATTTTTGTTTGTTTAAATGCCCCAATGTTGTGTTAAGCATGTACTTGAAAACAATATTACCTTGGATGTTAAAACGCTTTCCATATTGTCATGATACCTAACATTATAAGAGTGTAAGCACAATTTGATAGTGTTTACATTATCAGCGATCCCACTTCACTTAGAAAAGGGAGTATGAAATATTAATACATTGAAGTTGATTGTATTACAAAAATGAACAAGGGAAAGAGTGCGGTGGACCTGTGAATAAATTCAGCTTCAAGACTTTATGCAAGTTTTTGTTTGTTTTCAGCTTACCTGAGCACAAAGTGCTCAAGGTGAGCTTTTCTGATACCCTGACGTCCAGGCCGGCCGTCATTCGGCGTCAACATTTTAGCTTGTAAACACTCTAGAGGCCACAGTTTTTATCCAATCTTCATCAAACTTGGCCAGAATGTTTGTCTGCTTTAAATCTTGGAGGGGTTCATTATTGGGTCACCTGGGGTCAAAAACTAGGACAAAACATCAAATTTTAGGAAAAACTTGAACACACTAGAGACCACATTTAAGGCCCAATTTTCACCAAACTTGGTCAGAATGTTTGTCTCCATGAAATTTTGAATGAGGTCATAACTGGGTCACGTGGGATCAAAAGTAGGTCACTAGGTCAAATCTTAAAAAAAAGCTTGTGAACGCTAGAGGACACATTCACAGGCCAATCTTCATCAAACTTGGGTCAAAATGTTTGCCTGCAAGAAATCTTGGACAAGTCTGTTACGTCACATGGGGTCAACTAGATAACTTGGTCAAATTTTAGAAAATACCTTTTGAAAACACTTAGACGCCACATTGATGGCACAATTTTCAGCAAACTTGGCCAGAATGTTTGACAGTATGAAATATTACATATGTTTTGATGTGGGTCGTGGTGATTCAGTAGGTTACTAGAATATTACATGATTTGAAGTGGGTCCTGTGGATTCAGTAGGTTACCAGGTAAAATTCTAAAATATGTTATCAGCCCAGTGGCCACACTACTCATCCAATCTTCACCAATGATTTCTAAAGTTTGTTTGTTTGTTTGGTTTAAAGTCCCACCAACAGTATTTCAGTTATCTGGAGACGGTGTCCACTTGAAGCAGATATAGTGCTGCCTTCACTGTGTTATAGCATGCCGTGAACACCTGGCATGATACCACACCCAGTCATATTAGCTTGACACCGGGCCAACCAGTCGTGGAACTACCCTTATATTTGCTTGAGCGTTAGCAAGGGAGCTATACCACTACCATTTTTAACGACTTTGGTATGTCGCGGCCTGGGATAGAACCCTGGGGCCTCCCATACCTGGAGCCGATGCTCGATTTCTAAAGTAAATAGCTCTTAATAACTTGACGCTAGATATGAGCCTACTAAAAGCCTGTGTCCTCAGGTGAGAGATTAAGTTTACTTTGTTTTATAGACATTTACCATACATGTGATAAAACAAAAGTCAAATGTAATTAAACTGAATGAAATCTTTAATATTAACAATATTTTTAGTAATACTGACACTCTTTTAAATGTGCTTACACTTGTGCAATGTCTTAAGTCATCATTCCATGTAGATTGATCACTCTTCTTTTTGTACATTGAGATCGTTTATGTTTGCAAAATCACAAGCAGGAGCACACTCACAGCCAAAACATGTACTACGCCATGCTTATACAAGTAATAAGTAATAATTTATAACCTATAGGTTTCCAACTCTGATGGATTAATTCATAACTTGGCTTCGTTACCAAATTATTCTTTTAACACTAATGTAAAAATCAACAACCTGAAGGGCCACAGTTATGTCGAGCAATTGTACTGTATATGAAGATGTGAACAGTGACAACAGATCATAAGTTGTCAGTTATTAGGAAAGAAGAGTGAATATTAACAGACTTCGTGTTTGAAGTGATCTTTGTTTGTGTCCACAAGTTAAAATTGACAATCAACTTAGTTACTGTATTTTAAGAATAGAGAAAAAAATTTACTACTTGATTTTCAAGTATATGGCTCTTAGTATTGAAAAGATGTTAAATCATTTAATTCTTTAGACAAGAGAATCCCTAAATATCAATAATCATCATGAAAGTTGGATTGCACATATCAAATTTAAAATACATGAAAAGGCTTGTTCCCTGACAAAGTGAAAAACAAATGACTTCTGCCTCCTTCAAATATCTGCTTGCAAGTGGTATTAGGTGTCTGAAAAGTACAAGACAATTGTCTGCCACCTTACATATTATTTATGTTCAATGTATGGTTATAGAACTATGAAGCTAAGTGCCTACCTGGTTAAGGATTTCACAATTTTCAGCTTGACTGTGTAAAGTACTGATGCTTGTATTTCAAGTTCCATGTAAATAAAACTTGTTAAATAGTTTTTTTTTATTAAAACTCAAATAATTTATTATCTTTAATACCCAAATCATCTATTATTTTTGCACAACATCACTACGGAAATATTTGACAGGAGAGCAGTATTAATACATGACCATGCTTTCCCATGTTTGGGGCATTTTGTTAAGGCATACATTTATAGCGTAGTTATACATCACTATATGTATAATGTACAATTGCTACACAACTTACCAGCCCCGAGGCCGATGCTTTTTCACATTTTTTTTGCACATTTTCAAACCAATAGCATTCGTACAAGAAGACAGTTGGCCCCAAGAAAGACATCAGCATGTCAGACAAAGAGTAAACCAGTAATACTGGTAGTTTCAGGGCTAGTCTACAACTTTACTGCAGACAGTCTTCTTCAGACTACTTTATTTCACACAACCCTTCGAAGCAGAAAACAGCTTGAGCCATGAGTGAACACAGGAAAGATTTGTTTAAGTATATGATTCACTTTTTGTTTATATTTTCTTTTTTACAAATTCTTAAAAACTTAAGAATCATATTTATATCTTAAACGCCCATGTTTGTGCATACAGTTTACAATGTTAGCATCTGCCCATGTGATCTTGTTTTCATTTAGTATTAATTCATTATTTTAACTAGTCTTCATGCGTTATGGAATTACGTTAATGTATCATTAAGAAAAATTTATCTTACTTTGTTTCATTTCACAATGACAACAGCAGTTTAAATTCATACTGACAAGTGAAGGAAAGATATGGAATAAAGCAATCTTGCAGTTATGACACGAAGCAAAGACCTATACACACATATATTGTGTGTATAGGTCTTTGCACGAATTAACCAAACCTATTTTGTGCTGCGCTGCATTGCTAGGGTTGTTAGGCGCAAAAAAAAAAACAACCCAGAAATTGTTTACAATCCCTATACGTCCTCTAGTTGTCGCTCGGCATCGTAAAAAAATATACCGGTACATGTAACTTTAGCAGACCGGTGTCAAGACTGTCAAAATGTTAATTTGTATGTATACCCCAATCATAAATATAATAATAATCATTCTGACAGAAACATGTTATTTATTATAATTTACTATGTAAACTTTGCTCTTTCAGACACTGACATACTGTGTGTTTAAAATAGAGAAAAATTTAAATAGTGAATTATAACTGGGATAAACATTATAAGGAAAGCATTTTAGAATTCAAATTATATAACTACCATTCTTACAAGAATTATAGATATTATGAATGATGGAAATTGACAAAGAAAGAACTAATTTGGTCAAGTTATGCTAAAGATTTATTCTATATACTCAAGGACTTGTTTTTTCATATACACACAATCATTTAGACATGACAGAAGGACAGTCACCCTGCAACATATAGAACAAGACAGTATGTAAGCTTGTTAAATAATGGAATGATAGAGAGGGGAACACCAGTGTTGTACCTCTTCGATACACAAAACCTTTACAAGCAGAATACACACTGGTCTGGTTAGTACAGCCAATAGTATATTGGCTATCAATATCAATAGTATCAGTACATACATCTAGGAGAGACAGAAGTAGATTTCCATTACATAAGTTGTACATTTTATTTCTGGCTTTATTTCTTACAGCCATTTTAAAACATGTTTTATCTTGATCAGTAATCAAAACTAAGCAGCAGTAATATTATTGCAACAATAATTCTTAGTAAAGTAGATTTGATGTAGTGTTCAATGACTAGTAACTTAAGCCAAGTCAAAAACATTACATCAATTGCTTTTAGCTCCATAAAATCATTAAAAAATTCTCTCAGAATTATATTAGGAATAAGAAAAAAACATTGCAAGACATGTTATATAAAAATATATATAAAGATACAACACATCTTGTAAGCATATTTAATACATACATATATTGAAGTTTTAAGTTGTAATATGTACTTAATTTCAAGAAATACCAATATGATTTATTTCTTAAGTTCAAAAATAGATTGATTGTCAAGATTTGTTTTTTTCATTACTTTATATTTTACTAAACAAGTTCCAATAGACATGGTTGTTTTTACTCCACAAAAATAATGTGCAGTCATTGGCAAACATTGTAGGAGAAAATTAACTACCTCTCACAAGATCTGCTGAATTTTTTTTAAAGGTATCAAACAATGGGCCAAGTTACCTGTGCATTTTATTGTTAGCAAAAAAGCTGTTAACAATGGTAAGGACTTTGAAAGGATCATGATAAAGGTTGACATTTTGAACAACAGCATTGCAAGGCAGAACATTTCATGCCCGATGGTCAAGCCACCAGCGCAAGTTAACAATTTTCATCAGTGCAGAAATTCTGCTGAGAATAAAAAATGAGTTATCCGCACATGAACAAAAGACAATTACTCCAGAATGAACAATTAAATTGGGAGTTATTTAACCTTGAAACATGAGAACATATCAACATGAATCATCATTGCAATTGTAAATTGTTAATTAATAACAAAAAGAAGAGCGGTCAGCAACAAGAATATGCTAAAAAGTACCTAGTGTGATAATTTCAGAATAAATGATGCAATCTGAGTTATCTGACCTGTATGTACAACTACTCATTAACATCAATTATCCTTAGATACGAAAAGAATTTGTGATGATCAATAAAAGTAGTTATTGAGCGCCATACCATAATCTGAATATTCAGGCAAAATGAAAATCAAACAAAATTTAGATCACATTCATCAATTACAAAAATCTAGACAAAAATCAACTCAACATCGGAGATGAAAATGTTGATCAAAGATATATTTAAAAAATAAAATTGTCATTCGTAAAAATAAATATTTAATATATTTTAATATACATTTGTATATTTAACAAGAAATACAGCACTTATATATAAACATAAATGATAAAAGAATGTTAGACATTTTGACATACATGTAAGGTTCATAATAAGCTGATGAGGCTTATGGTAATAATGCATGTTAAAATTACCACAAGAATTAAGTTAATTCATAGTTTATAAAAAAGCTTTGTAGTAGGTTATTTGGAACTATTTTGACAAGAACTGTACACTAATAAGAAAATCATGCAAATACCTTTTTCCCAAAATAGGTTTGATTGCAACTGAACTTAAAAAATTATTTACTATTTCTTTTAAAGACTTTGTATCTTTCATATAACTTTCTATAAAGACATGTTGTTCATGACATTTAAGTTTATCTCAAACTAATACCAATCTTTCAGGTAGTTATAAATATTCTTTATTTAGCAATGACCAAAATAATGTCATCCATTAAGCCATGCTCAAAAGAGGGTACTTCATTTTTCAATGACCAAAAGTGTGTCTCCATTAAGCATTGCTCAAAGAAGGGTCTTCCCATTAAAGGTGGTATCCAACAGTTTGGTCCAAAAGATTTTTCTAAAATAACCAAATTAGTCATTGGTGACTGAAAAGGTCTTGCAAAATGCTGTTCATTTATGCCAAAGGGCTGTGTGACCTGTCAAAGATAAATCCCCACTTGTCATTGCAAACAGGTGTTTTCTATCCGAGCCACGCTGCAGAGATAGGTATTTTTATGCTTAGAAAACCACATTTCCACCTATTTTTATATAGGCATCCAGGTAATCTGCTCTGATGTTGATATCTATTTTTATCTTAGACCACTATGGAGCTTTTTTATAGTTGTAAAACTGAACATTTAGAGTAGTTCTTTCAGGATTAGTACAGTCTGGCAAAAAATTAGTTTTCAAAATCGTTTTTGTAACGACTAAAGAACAGGTTTATGCAAAAAATATGACTAAATTCCCCAAAGCAATGGTAAGATATTGGTACTTGTATTTAATATAGGCAAACTGTAGGATACCACCTTTAAGCTATGCCCCAAAGAGTGTTCTCCATTTAGCAATACTCAAGAGAGTCTGCTCCAATAAAGCAATACTCAAAAGGGTGTCCTCCACCATTAAGCAATGCCCCAAATAGTATCCTCCATTTAGCAATACAGTAAAATGCCTCTTAGCGATAACGCCACTAAAGTGACCATGTCTCTATTATGGCTAATTTTCATAAGCACAAACTATTTTGCTTCTTTATTCAATGAGAAACCTTACCACAATAACAGACAGGCCACTAATCCAACATAACGACCAGTTGTACTAGAACATATTGTGTAAACTCTGACCTCTATTGCGACCATCTTGACTGGAACAAGTCAACCATGGTGTGAATTGCACTTGAAAATCAGCAAAGGAAAGCCCTCTCTATTGTTTACAATTTACAATTAAGGACACCGGGTCACACAAGGTCATTATCTTAGTCAAGTAGGTGCTCATTAGCCAGTAAACAGAAACATTCAAGCACTTTACCAATTGGATTAATTGAAAAATGTGTGGAAAACAATTCACTTGTCTGGGGAGTTGAACAGTTTTAAATGTAATTAACACATCTAAGGTATGATCAAACATTTTAATCTTGGCTAAAATGGAATATTTCATTGTATCTATGACTTGTACATTGACACATTTTACTCATTACATTAATGATAATCAAAAGTAATTTTCATTGCATCAGCGATTTATATGAGTTAATTTTTCCCCATAACATACATGAATAGCACAATTTGTTTAAAACATTTTGAAAAGAAGTTAGTTTCGTGTGCTCATCAAAACTCACTATTTAAATCAACTCACTATTAAGACCACTTTGAGTCAGATTGAAAGTTGGTATAGAAGAGAGATGTTACTGTACTCAGAAGAGTGTCCCCCACAATTAAGCCATGCCCCAAAGAGTGTCCTTCATTTAGCAAAGCTAAAAAGAGTTTCTTTATTAAGCAATACTCAAGAGTGTCTCCCATTTAGCAATGTTTAAATACAGTGTTCTCCATTTAGCAATTATCAAAAGAGTGTCCTCCATTTAGCAATACTCAAAAAGAGCCCTTCCCTCTTCCCCCTTTTCATTTTAAAATGCTCAAAAGTGTGTGCCCTATTTAGCAATATTTGAAAGGTTTAATCCAGCTTTTACCAAGACAAACAATACACAATAACATTTATTTCTTAGAAGGTACACTGAAAACTATATAAAATGAAGATAGAATATTCAGAAGATTCATATATCTACAAATATTATATTATTATCTCTTGAACTGGTATTAAATTATCACAACAGTATATGATTGTATATAAAAAATAATTAGGCCCTTGAAATATTCCTGCGTTATGTTGTTTGTTTAACATCAATGGATTTACAATAACTAACAAGCCATGTGTATTTCTACTAATATATGTGTACACAGTTGCTGTTCTGTTAGACTAAGCAATAACTGAACACAAGTAAAGCAAAAGGTCGTTATCTTTCTAATTTTGACATGTACGTGTTTCAATCTTAAGGATTATCTAGCAGGATAACACAAAAAGCAAAAATATTAAACATTTACATGGAATTTACATTATATTTTACTAGTATTATGATTACTGGATGGCAGTGTTGTTATTTAGGATTCAAGTCATTGTCAATATGGTTCAAGCAGTTTACAACAAGGTCATCGCTTGACCTAAAGCACTTTTGTCCCAATTAAGATATTAAATGCTTGCTAAAAACTTTCATCATTCTAGTATACCCAATGCCAAGTTAACAACTTTACCTAGACATCAATAACTTTTATCACATAAGTTACAACTATTTAAGGTTTAATTGTTAAGGATTCAAGGTAATCCATGTGTCCAATCACTTTGTCTTTATTGGGATAACTGTATAAAAACATAAAAGTTAACCTATGCTCATAACTACAAGCAAATTTGAATGTAAACCTAGATGAGAAACAGAAACATGTTGCTTCTTTAAAGTCACTGGGAAACCAAGCATCATTCACAAATGATTTGTAATAATGTCAATAGTGTTAAAAGGTCGCATTCACACGACTGTTAACCATGAGATCACACTTATACATTTTCAAGGGGAAAAAGTAAAATATCTTGCAAACTTCCTTTTAAACATTTGAGCCATAGTTTTAAAAGAACAACATTAAGTAACAATAATAAAAAGTTAAAATGATAAAATAATTCACAGTGAAGACTGGCAAGTCAGAAAAAAAGACTATAGGATATGTCAGGAGAAATACCATAAACTGAACATTTTTTTGCAAATCTTTAACTGCATATTTATTATTCTAAAAACAGCTGCTTTCCTGACTTTTTTTTTCTTTTTATTAATACCCATAGAGAACCCAGTTCCAGACACAAATCACAGGACACTTAACATGTTTTTCGCAAAAAATCTGGAAATCCTTTGATCAGAAGCACAACAGATGCTTGCTTTTAGCTTGTATGGTAATTTCTGCTACTCTCAAGTGACTGTCATTTAACGTAATTCGAACATTGAGAAAGAAGTCCTTCATAATTTAACACAATAAATATCTCAACTGAGAATGTATTTTACCAATAATCTTTTTTTTACTTAATTCATCATAACATGACGTACGTGTGTGAGGTTTGGATGTGTGGTTGTTGCTGTTAGCACTTGTGTGTAATAATACAGAAGTTGTTTCCCTTTGTCATACAATGAACTTATGGGTAAATAAACTAGAATAATGCTGGTTCTGATTATATTAAACATTGTCAATTTTATCCTTGCTGCTTTCATCATTCCAGTCATATTTTGTTCCAACTGATCCAACAAGTAAAAACTTATCCTGTGATTTGTGACTAATTTTCACCATAAAAGAACATGGCAGTATACTTAGTAGTAGTTAATTGTTAAAAATGCTTTTAAATAGGTTTTAAAATGTTCTTTTAAAATGTTCCGAAATTAAGTATTTCATTTTGACTCTTTAAACAGGTCATCAAAATACACAGTAAAGTGCCTGATTTTTGTCCAGTACTGGGTCTCCTACAAGTATGCATGTTTATATACTATCAATGTAAGAAAAAGAAATGACAGAACAAGATTGAGGACTATCTCACCCCTCTGCCTAGTGACCTGTAAAGTTTCGTCCCAGCAGAAAGTATTGCAGCTTCATGTTGATGTTTTATATGCATGGTTGGAATAGTTACATTTATTTTTTGAAAAACTGTTATAAACATATTCTTAATCATCTCCATGTCTGACATATAACATGATAACATTAAAGAGTCATACATAAAATGCTACCATCCTCAGAAGGTTCAGAAAGAAAATCTTTAATCAAATAAGAAGCACCATACTGTTAAATAAAAATACCAATGTGATGGGCATCATATAAATATAGGCTGATCTGGGTCTACACACATCTAGATACCAATGTGATGGGCATCATATAAATATAGGCTGATCTGGGTCTACACACATCTAGATACCAATGTGATGGGCATCATATAAATATAGGCTAATCTGGGTCTACACACATCTAGAGTGTTTACAGATAAAATGACCCCAAGCCTTTTGAGCACAGTCAGCCAGTCTTTAATTACTTCAAGACAACTAGAGATAAATATTTTCGAACAATGCAAAATAGAATGTAGTCAATTGGTATAAAGCAGGACAGAAGAAAACACAGAGTTGAGTTATGTGAAGACATCATTAACATCTTAACACAGGCAGGGTTAAATATAAAAGACTTTGCTCTGGTGTTTGACCCAAAATGAATAGTTAAAATAAGACATTTCCTGAATAATAGCACAGGTCTTTGCTATTTAATTTATAACATACAGCTCATTTTGAAATCTGACCTAAGTACTTTACACTGCAACAATTTCTTCAAAAATACAGTTAAATGTTGCATAAAAGATCAATCAGAAGATGTCTCATAATAAAAAATAATAACATTGAATTAAAATATAAAAATATCAGACAGAAAAAATATAAAAAATCAGATCTTTATAAGCATATAAGCTTACTTTTTTTTTTGTAAAAACAATATTATCTAAAACTCTCAGCCTCAATGCTGTGTAGTCTACCAACATGCTTTATAATAATGAAGTCATGATAAAGAAAAAGAAAAAGAAGAGAAAAAGACTTGACAGTGATGTGATTAAAATACATAACACATCAATGTTAATGTGCTTGAACCTGGTCACCTTAATACTGTAATGCAACCCAAACAGATCCAGAAATGGGGGGAGGGGGCATCTTATTTCCTGAAGCAATCATTCTAATATCTCCCATTTATACTTACATTCTTGGTATTCATTAAAGTTGTTATGGTTCTAAAAGTACCAACAAGTAAGGGTTTGGAAGAGAAATCAAGAAACCAAATTACAAACTACACTTATATAGTGCATATTGGTAGTTTTTGTCTATTGTAGTCATTAACCTGTAAATCTACAGAGTCTATAAATAGTTAAAAAGTAACAATCAGACTTAACAGCAAAGTGATCACAAACAGGGGTAAAAGAGAACAATTCAAAAGAGTATATGGTATTCTCATAAAGGGTGTTCATAGTTTTATAAACTCTTAAAAACATAAACCATAACAAATAGGACATGTAATACAGTAATATTAGCAAAAATGATTTATGTACAATGGGTATTAGTGCTATAATGAAACACTGTGAAAAACTCAATTTGGCATGTTACTATAATTCAGCTCATGCTGTAGCACAGGAGGCTCAATATACTAGTATACAATGTAACTTCTGATCTTGGTTACTTAAGTATAATTTCATTGCAAAACTGGACATAAACAATCATTTACTTAAATTATTAATATAATAGTGTTCTGGACATAAACTACTGTTTAAAAAAATATTAATAGAATAAAATCTATCAAATTACAACAAGCATATTTATATGTGTTACTCTCAATTCTCCCTTAATAAGAACAGCTCTCGTTAGTGCTCTTATCATACTGTTAAAACAACATAGCATCTGTGTTGAATGGACAGTCACTTCATCTGACAGTAACATTGCCTGGTACCATGCAATCTGTTGGGAAAACAGTTAAAAGTGTTCCAATATGTACCACTTTCTTTTAAACTGATGCAATTTTCCTTTTAATTGATGCAATCTGATTTCTTAAGCAATCAGATATGCCTTGGTACACTTTTTGAACCCTGATCCTATGCAAATATCTCTCAACTTCTGTATGATCAACAGCAATTTTTATCTTAAAATTAAATAACCTACAATCTACAAGACTAAAATGTATTTCAAAACACAGGTGGACATGACATTAAAACATAATTATACTTGAATGGTTTAAAAAAAATCATGTTGCTGTCAGAATGACTTGAAAACTGTAAAAAGTTGTGACACTTTAAAAAGTAAAAGAAGCTTGCAAGTAAGAAGCAAGATTCAGAGCTACACTGTTTATGAGTATGAAGATCACCTCTGCTTCCAGACAATTGAGCCATTTTGTTTTGTGCACTCCTGTGTTAGCTGCCATTTATCCATTATCTCTGTTATTGGTCTTCGAGTCAGGAGAATGTCAACATTGACTACAACGACACCCAACCCTGCCAAACTATCCCATTGTGTTTAGCATGATAGATAATTCCCAGGCAAATAGTGTTGATCAAGATCAGACAGATCCAAGGGGGAGCTATTTGGTCAGCTTCTACACTTTTCGGTATTGACCATCATGCAATATGTCTAGGTAATTTTGCATGTAGAAGATGACGAATAATAGGTATTTGCAACTTAAAAAATGTAACATGGGCAATCTGTCTTGATTACCAAAAGATACTAAGCCAAATATCAGGCTATTAAGTATTGGTCTTCCTGTTAATCTGTTCATTCTTCCAAATAGCCACTATGTTTTTCGACAGGTGACAATTGTCAAAAGCCACGAATTTTATTATTTTGTATTTTTGAGGTGGGAGTGACAAACATTTTGGCATCAGTTGAGTTTCTTTGCATCATGTGACATGTACAGAGACATAGCATAAAAATGTCCTATCCTGGTCATGTTAGGCTAATGATCATGGTTATTTGCTTCCATCTATATGTATGCAGATAATCCTTTATAATCAAATGTAATCATGACAGCCTTTAAAAAAGCCCAAGTTCAATCGCTTACAGCAGTACTTTTATTTTAACTAAAAAAAAATAAGAAAATAGTCCAATTTATGAAACTGACTACACTGTCTATAATCATTATGAGGTTATAAGCAATTGAGAATATAAAGAATGAATTTGCTTAAGTCATTAAATAACAATTTTTGACTATACTTGTAAAATACATGTATGGAGAGATCAGAGGAAAATTTCAATTAAATCTAAATAGGTACATTAATACTTAATAATAAGGATTTTTTTCTAAAGTACCAAGATAACATCCCAGATTGTCTACGTACATATTGAAGGAAGCCTACATTACACACTATTATTGGCATATTACCCCAGCTACTTGGGTTAATCCTGACAATATTTGACTAGAGATATAAACACTCATTTTCTGTATGCTGTACTGTTTGAGACTTAATGCCACTACTACATATTGTTTTAAACAATGTTTGTAATTAACCTTTAAGTTGATACCACCCACATCTGCTTCTTCAAATCATAATTCTAATTAACCCTTTAACTCATCCTTAACTCATACTATAAATCAAATATGAATGTATGACTGTTTAGTTAACTGAAATTAGCTCATTTACCATGTTTATTTAACTAATATAGCTCATTTACCATGTTTAGTTAACTAATATAGCTCATTTACCATGTTTAGTTAACTAATATAGCTCATTTACCATGTTTAGTTAACTAATATAGCTCATTTACCATGTTTATTTAACTAATATAGCTCATTTACAATGTTTAGTTAACTAATATAGCTCATTTACCATGTTTAGTTAACTAATATAGCTCATTTACCATGTTTAGTTAACTAATATAGCTCATTTACCATGTTTAGTTAACTAATATAGCTCACTTACCATGTTGAGTTAACTAAAATAGCTCACTTACCATGTTGAGTTAACTAATATAGCTAATCTACCATGTTTAGTTAAGTAATATAGCTCATTTACCATGTTCATTGAAGTAATATAGCTCATTTACCATATTTAGTTAAGTAATATGGCTCATTTACCATGTTTAGTTATGCAATAAAGCTCATTTACCATGTTTAGTTATGCAATATAGCTCATTTAACGTTTAGTTAAGCAAAATAGCTCATTTACCATCTTGTATTTTTTATAAGTTTGTATTATTATTTTCCATACATCTAAGTCTTCAAAATAAATGTACATAGTGCAAACTAAGATACTTTACTAGACTGCATACTTAAAGCCAGATAAGATGAAATAATAGAAAGATTATTCACAAGGACATGTTCAAAATGGAACAGCCATAATATTTAACATATATATAAACTATTTGTAAATAATTTTTCAGCATTGTAAGTCAATTTACTATTTTCAAATGCAATTCACTAATTGAATATCATGCCCAAGCGGTAGATGTTTGCAAACATGTGAAAACATGATCAAGAGCTAAAGGGTTAATTACAATAAAATGATTTCAAACAAAACATGTCAGGTGTGGATGATAGGGTACCTACACAACTGATAACTAGAAATAAATCCAATAGGTCAACTTACACATTTTTTAAAATCTCATCTTGCACCATACTAGTTCATTTTTATCTTTCTACAAACACATTTCATTCTGACCACAAACTGTAAGCTGGAAATGATAAAAAAAATGACAAAAAGAAACTTGCAAGCAGGGTAGAAAAAGCTATGATATATAAAACATGTTGGTTGTAACAAAAAACTGCTTTTAATGCCACTGAAAAACAACAGTTAAATATGCTCACTAGGATGATTCCTAGCATATCATGTTCTTGAAATGATGATATAGGTTGTAACGAGATGACAGAAATGATAAGGACTTTAATGACAAGTATGATGACTGATGATTAAGATGATATCAAGTCATGACAGTTTTTCCACTGAGGACAAATGTATCTAAATCATTTGATTGACTGTTAGGAAAAGATTTTCTGGTGCTCAATTTGAGCATTTTTCATAACTATTAGGGACTGTTTCTACTAGTACCTGCATCTGTATTGGCTTGTGAGAAAAAAAACTGCAACCATAAGTCCAAACCTTTCCTTTACCCAAAAGTCTAATGGGTTATTACTTTACTCCAAAACCCAATCGGGTCCTTAACTTTACTCCTAAGTCCACAAACTTAAATGGAACAATCAGGAATTCACTAGCATAAACCAGAGAAAAGAAACACTAGAAGTTTACTAGCTGTCAAAATTTCTATGCTAAACTTTCCTTTCACAGCATGAAATGAATTAAATACCTCCAGGTGAACTAAAACCAAAGTAAGAACACCATTGCACCTTTTATTTGACACCAGCTGCAATTTACTGCACCACGTTTTTCAATTCACAGCCTGGCTGTATGACGTAACAGAGCCTCCTTGCAACACAATAGTTACTTAGCAACAACAGTTGCCTAGCAACAAATAGTTGTCTAGTAGCACAAAAGGGTGTCAGCCTATAACTGGTCCAATCGAAAAGAATTCTCTGTATCAGCGTCAGTAACGACTGTGGAATCAGCCAGCATCTGAAATCCGTCGAAATCCAGGGGAACTACATCGGCCACATTGAAGAAATCAGCGTCAAATGATCCATCTGTCAAAAAAAAATTAAGCCTTTGAGAACTTGTTTGACTTCAACCCTAACTGTTAAGGGTAAGCACATACTCTAGTACCAGATTACATCAGTCCCATGCATCTTTCCTCCAAAAATTGTCTAACTAGCAATATCACTTAGTTACCTTAATATGTACGTGTGAAAATAGTAAGGATTTTTTAGTAATCTCCATGTAAGACAGAAATTATAGTAAAGCCATAACAGAAAATGGGCCAATGAATTTGTAAAAAAAAAAAAATTAAAGTAGCAAAGAATTTCAGCATTGGCAATTTACTTTTTACAAGACACATGCATTAATTAATATAAAGAGCAGAATGGTTATTTTTAATTCAGTCTTCCATTTAAAATACACTTTCATGTGCCTAACATCCAGAGTAAGAGAACAGAAAATATTTTGTAAAAGAAGAAAACCAACATGCATGTTTAATACATGTTTCTTGCATGGAGCTGCACTTAGTTTTCTCTTGTTCTTTATAGCATTTCAATAATGTGTTTATTTCTTTAATCAATTCATCAATTAAAGCTTAATAAAGTAAAAGTCTCCAGTGTTATACAAGTTCTTCAGCTTTCATTGGCCTTCAAGGTGTTCATGATGGTATTTGCTGGCATTTTCGCCAATACTGTGCAGCCACGTTTCATTATATCATTATAGCACAGGGGCACTTATGAGGAGACCAGGGACGAAACCCAGCTGGTCCATTATACTGACACCCGACGCGCCAGGCGTAATGCTGTTGCCTTATTCTGAGTGTTAGGAGGGAAGCCACTTTTGGTTTTACCCTGCCGGGCTTTGAACCTGTGACCTCCTGATCCACAAACCCACACTCTACCACTTGAGCTTTTGTGGCCGGTCTGATTATTTAAGAAATAGATTAAAAATTCATAATTGCATGAACAATAGCTT
Source organism: Sinonovacula constricta (assembly GCA_007844125.1). Classification (NCBI taxonomy): domain Eukaryota; kingdom Metazoa; phylum Mollusca; class Bivalvia; order Cardiida; family Solecurtidae; genus Sinonovacula; species Sinonovacula constricta. Next base: position 203,373 of record CM017566.1, on the reverse strand, counting down.
TCCGTATATGGCGGCTCCATGTTTCTCAGTGCTGAGTAGCGTAATAAAAAGTTGAAATGGGGGAATAACTCTGCTAAAGTAACTTTTGGGATTATCTGCCCTTATAAAATGGGTTCCCCTTTTGATAGTGAACAAGTATTCATGGTTTAAAGATAATGGCTTTGACAGTTTTCAGTAAATGGTCCTTAACTCATTGAGCCCTACAGCTAATTGACCAGTCATACCCTAGAGGCATTTCTCCAGACATCCCCTACACCTGGTGGGGGTCTTATCTGCCCCTCATGCCTAGACACATCTGGTGTGGATTACCGGTCAGTGGAAGATATCGGGGATGGTTGTATACACAACACAATAAACATGTCATTTTGGAAATACTCTAAAGGGATATTTTCACATACTTGTAGCACAGAAAGTGCTTTACACAACCATGTAATTTTTAACACAGTATGAGAAGAAATACTTCAGAAAAGAGTGAAATCTGAAGAACACATAAGATTGATAATATCAAAATTAACACATTTCAAATTATTAAAGTGAAATAATATTGACCTCATCAAGTTTTTTATGTTTATAACGTAAATAACACTGCTTTATATAATATTTTATATAATGAGTAACTTTAAAACAGTCGGCCATCTTTGATTTAAAGTTGCGATTTACTGGTAGTTTGAGAAAATAACGCTCTTAAACTTCATATTTGATAGAAAACTTCGGCGATTTCCAAGAGTAAGATTGTGTCTTTTATCTATTAATATATGCAATTATCATATAATTATTGGATCTGGCGTAGGTAATTCCACATATCTGCAGATACATATGCGTATAAGTAGGAATCTAAAAGCTAACAGTAAGGCACATCACCGTTTTTCTTTGTCTTGACATAATTAATTCATTGTGTTTACATCCGGGTTACATGAAATTCCAATATATTATGTAACAAGGTTTCTGATTGGCTGAGATCGAAGTATAAATTAATCATTTGAAAACTTTACGATCGTATTTCAGCCGAGAAATGTTTCAAATTAGATGTGAATCAGAGAAAATGTCGCCGATTTTTCTGTTGCTCGCTACAATAAATGAAATAACAAAAAAGGATTTAGATTAAGATGACATTAGCATTTACAATAGATACTGTGATGTACTTGATTGGCCGAGACTCGATAGTGATTGAAAACATGAGTTTTAACCAGCATATATGATGGACGCATTAACGCGGCGTTCGGCAGTAGCCGAGACATTTTCAGGGCCGCCTTAATGCGGCGCTCGGCGCCAGACACAGGTAAAATGCGACGCAATAAGTCATCTCCCGGCATGAGGAGGCTGTTTTTCGTGCCGCTTTAATGCGTCATTTGGGTACAATGAGTTAACACAAGGGTTAACCAATGCGGACACCTACAAGAGGATCATGACAATAGCTTCACTTTTTTTCTTGAAGCGAAAAAGACTGAGACAAAAGCTTACTATCATGTACCTGAGAGAATGATCTCGGGGATCTTATTATTGGCATTTTGATGGGAGCCCAAGTTTGTGTTCATCTGAGATTGGTTTGAGTTGTCTTGGAAGTACTGTTGCTGATAATCTGTGTTGTGTTGCTGCTGTTGCTGCTGATGATGATGGTTGAAGTCCTGACTGCCAGACAAGTTCTGGTTGTTGGCCTGTGTGAAGCACAGAGTGTTCTGTGTGCTGGTGTTGATGCCACTGGAGACTTTGGACACGTCGTTCATAGAGCTTGTACTCACCTGGTGCTGCTGTGTATCATGGATCTGTTGGCAACATGTACACTATTGTTAATAACTTGGGAATATTATTCACAGAAACATGTCATGCATGGAACAAATGCCTGTCTTCTGATAATGTTGACTTATATGGAACTGAGCCATAAGAGATTGTGTCTTTTTAATGTTTTCTTAGAATGATACCTTCAAAAGAGCACTAAATACATCAATATGTATCTTGTGATACTTACTGATTATCTTATATTTGGACAACAACGAATATTATGACATAATTTGTTTCATATAGAACTGAAGAAAACCCCTTAAAAGCTAAAAATACCTTTTTTAATGAAAAACAAATCATTGCTCTTCAACAAATTTTAACTGTGTATGGGCACTGCAATTTTAAAAACCAACTTAATAACATCAACGTCCTTTAATAAACTTCTCCCTATTCACTGAATATCAACTAGCTTAACATTATAATGCCTTGTTGTAGGACGTTGCTGCATTGGCGTCCCTGGTCAAGTGGTTAAGATGTTCGACTCCAGAGAGTCGCGGGTCCAAAACCTAAAATTGACGTGATGTTAGTGCTTGAGCAAGACTATTTATTGCACATTGCTCCAGGAACACAGGATACTTGAGTACTGGTTCTACCCAGAAAGTAAGCCGTCGAGCGGGATTAATATAAGTTAAAAGAGCTTGCTTCCCAATCGACTATAAATGAAAAGGTTTAAAAAATTGTTTTTTAATAATTCATCCACAGATGGTTGAAAATATGTCTAACACTGGAAAAAATGTGTTTGCCTAAAATGTGCTTTTTTAAAGATAGTATATACTATGATATATAATTGAGGGACAGTACCAAAGAAATTGTTTCTTTGCATAGTCAGCGCTCCAGATAATTCTTTTGTCAATTAGTTTTAACTACAAGATTTTATTTGACAAACAGTTTTTTTAAATATCCGACCAGTTTCCTAGAAGCAGCCATTGCACTAATCATACATGGTGTTCTTTACCCTAGCACATCATGTGACGTACCTCCGATTTGACTCTTAAATTCATATGTAATCGGTTAAACGGTGCACCTGTATCTTTTAAGTAAGTTTTGCCCCAATCAGTGTGTAAATACATTTCGGCCTTGATAATTTTTATTGTAAACAAAACAATGAGGAAAAAGATTTTAATTTCAATTTATTTAACATTAAAATCAATTCGTAAAGGTGATAAAACGATGCTTATCTGGAGCACTGCAGAGTTATAAAAAATTTACAAATTAGACAACTTGAGTTTTCCTCACCATGGTGAAACATCTTAGTTACAAAGATTCTTCTTGACAAACTTTTCCAGTTTCACTCACCATGCTGAAGTATTCTAATCTTAGCTATAAAAATATTCTACAAATGAGCTCTTGAGTTTCACTCACCATGTTGAAATGTTCAAACTGCTGTTGTAATGCATTAGTTTGCTGCTGTTGCTGTGTATGGTAGGGGTCCATTTCAAAGTTGTTCCAGGTGTTGTGAGCTGACAGACCGGGAGATTGGGATGGGGAGTACGACGTTTGGGAATGGGGGGAGGTCGGCGACTGGCAGCCTGTCTCATTTATAGCGTTTCGATACTGTGTCAAAGATGGCTGCAACAAAGATAAAGATTTGCTTACAATTTTAATCAATTGTTTTAAGCTTTTGTTGACAATTGTTTAAAGCTAAAACAAAAGGTAATTTTTTTTTTTCTGGATAATTTTAAGGGCATGGTAACTTTCTCATTTCTTTTCTCTTTTTTTGTAAATAATATTTGGCTTAAATACAAGTCGTCCTTTTTTATTTCTTAAACACATAAACAACTATTTAAGGTTTTATTTAATTTCCATTTTTTACTATTCTTTAAGGCATAAGCATAATCAAGTAAGCATCCTTTTCTTTGTTCTCTCCTTGAAAACTATGCATCACTTATTTCAATGTAAGTGTACTTTTTCCTCACATATTTAAACAATTAGTTTGGGCTTAACCACAGGTTCTTAATTGTTTGTTTTTTTCATAAAACATTTGAACAATTACGTCATATTAACTTGAAGTATTTCTGTCTTATTACAGTTTACATATTTAAAAAAAACCCTGTTTTTTACATTTACGTAATATGTTTTAAACAAATTTTGACATTGATATATAAATAGGAATGGTACAAAAGCAGAAAGGTTTCTAGGATGACCTGAATAGTTGTAAACAATAAGAACATAAGAGGGTAACTACAAACAAACACCAATTAAGATACTCTACAATAATGCATTACAGTGCCACTAAAAACTTTACATGCTCAACTAATCACAGCTTCAGGCTTGAAGACAACAGTAAAATAAAAAAAAAAATAATATGATTTGGCTTTTCAATCCTTATATTATCATAATATTAATATCTACCATAACCTTGAGTAATTATTAACTATTGTACTTAAGTATTTCTCATTAAAGTTAATGTTTTATTAAAAATTCTTACATAACTAAATTCACCCTATAAACATAAAAGGATTATTATATCCCAATCTATGCACAGTAAAACCTATCACTGATGTGTGCTTTAAACAATTTGTTAACAGTAATCAAGCTTTGTTTTAATTTAAATTTATGTAAAATTTGTTTCATACTGACACATAAGAACTCAATATTGCTTAGTAATTTCTTCGCTAAAATATATACACTCATTCTTTAACAAGAGTACTTCATTAAAAAAAATATGTCATTAATGAAGGAAAAATTAATGAAATAAAGCACAATCAAATGACTGAACACATTTATACCCTTTTATAGTTTGTCTGTCAAGGCAACACGTTAGAATGGAAAAAGATTTTGGTTTGGCTGATGTAACGCATTATAATGCATGGTGGTTTGACCAGATGCTTTGTAATTACAAACTGGAGCCTGTGTGAGTAGATTATGAGCATGTGAAAGTAACACCATGCATTTTTCAGCGATATATCACACAAAACCAAAATTTATATCCTAAATAAACCATTACAGTAAATGAGAAAACTATTATTTTTTAATACTTTCAATATTTTTATTTATGACCTCTGGTAATCAAAATATAGTAAAATGGATGTTTCTTAGGACAAGTGCTGCATTATTTTTTCTTGAATAAATTTCAATGTCAGACGATTTGGATTTTTTGCAGGCTACATTTGACAATTATCAATACTTTATAATGCCAAACTTATAGGATACTTATAGACCTTTCCGGAAAATTACATCCCTTTAATAATACAGAACGTTTCGGCTCTAGGTAGTAAATTTTTTGACAAGATGGCGGTCGAATCAGACAAAAATTCTAAGATTCTCAGTAATTCAATGCTAGATCAGCTTTCGGTAGTCAAATTGAAAGACTATTTGTGTTTTCATAACTAACAAGTGACAGAGAAAAAGGCAGAATTTGTTCTGAGAGCAAAAGAAAGCTTTCAAAATCAGACCATTATGTGCATCAATATGGTGCGGATTTAACTGATGATTTGCTTTTCGTTGCCACCGTTTAATGATGGTGACATATACAATTACTGTGTGTATAAGGCAGGAACAAAGAAGGGCAAAGTCATTTTATGACATTAAGTATGTCAGATGACAGATGTTTAGCTACCCAGATATTTCGCACCTGATGTTTGGCCACCTAGGTCCAGGATGTTATTAAATAAAATTGTCTTAGTTGTCAGTTTACAACCATGGCTGTTTTGAACTGTTTAATATAAAAAAATTGTAATTTGTTCTTGCTCACCCTTCTTGAACAGTTATTGATATTTATTATATAATATTATTAAACGATCAGAATGTACATGTTATTAATTTAAGTTATTATAATAATAACATGGTGAACGAGTAAAAGGGAAACATAATTAATATAACTCATGTTAAGATTTTATTTTTACATGCAATTATGTGCATGTGTACACACACACATAAAAACGAAAAATAAAAAATGTCACTTAAACTTAAGTCTGACTGTTAATTGAAGTACATCCTTTAAAGTATTTTTAATTGGTGACCATTTATGTTAAACAAGTAAACAGGTGTAAGATCAATTGCTAATCAGCTGGTATGTTTATGGTTTCGCCAATTGATTTTAACACCATTTATCAAATAAATATGTAAAGGTTGTTTTCTGGCCATAAGTCTGCAATGATTTTTAAAGATGATTTAATTCATTTCAAAATACTATATATACTTTGTATTCAACAAAAACAAATACTTAATTAACTGCAAATTATGGCGAGTTGTGGTAACGACGCTAGTGCACATATACCTACCAACTAGGCAACTACTATTAACATTAGCCGCAGACATTATTATAAATAATTTGACTAACCAAGGTCACAAAGCATACAAATGCCAAAATAAAATGAGTGCATTTAAAATATTTCGGTAAAAATTCATATTATTTGTTGTGAAGAAAACATGACAACTTGTTGAGAAAATCTATGCAAAACTAAGAGGAGAATTGTATTAATTAAATTTATTATTGAATGTTCTTCAAAGGAAACGAATCCAATCTCATACGATACAATTGGCATTGACTCATGGTGTGTGTGTGATTAGCAGTTTGTTTATTGATTGCTGACTGGCCCATTTAGAAGTATGAACTAACAATACAGGGTGTGAAAGTGACTGTATAATGCCGACGTAAGTAGTGAGAAAAGAATTTTATTATGTCCTCTTTTGTATCCTCCTCCATGATTTTGGAGCTTCGAAATATTTTATCTTACCTCTTTAAATATAATTTTGTAATTCGCTCTTAAATAATCCAAACATTGACTCCAAACAACTCGATATTCCTATTTGTCTCAGATGTAAGCCATGCATGACCTTTAAGGTTTGTGAGAGATAGGAATTTTCCGAGATTGCCAGGATCATACTCTCTCAGCTTCATAAATCGGAGAACAATTAAAGAAAAACACAACATGTACGGGAAAAGATGATAAGTTTTTCGTGAAATCAAAGGGTGTGTTAACAGGGCATTTTTCTTGGTGGCGGCAAACTTCAGAAGGATCAAAGAAAATGCAGCATCTTTATTTTCAACCCTTTTAGTCCATTTTAACATGGCCGATGTTTGATTCTTCAGAGCTTAACAGTGATTTCAATAAATGATAGAAATTTTCTTAGTGCTATTTTAGCGAATCTAATGCATACTTAAAGTTAACAAGAATATAGCGACATATAAAATGCCTACAGGCGAAGATAAACGAGGCAGCGAAATATCTGTCAATCATCATGTTCCCAGCATAGAACATGCCAGCATTGAGGATAACTTTGTGTATGTAAGATGGAAAGTAATGCCATCCATTCCAATTGCAAATGTGAGAAAATTAAGATCATGATACCTGGGTATGCCTTTTCAAACAAACAGAAATGTTTTTTTCCGCGAAATGCCGCAGCATAAACAGGAAATCGATGTAAGGAAAGTGTTACCCCATTAATCATTTTACCACAGAAGTTGCCTTAACAAATACAGCAGTAATTAGCATGTCCACCATTGCCTTTCTTTTTCGACGTATTGCTCATGACGTCAGTTTTTTTAACACTTTGCTTCAATGAACCGAGAAAGTGGACTTAAGATTCGGCCGAATTTACTACCCGGAAGTAACAGTTGCGCCTTTTCCGGAAGTTAAATCTCAATTGAAGAGCAAAATGTAGGGACAGATAAATTATGTTTTCGGAAAGGTCTATAGGTTACTTAAATCAAATTGAATAATGTCAAACAGACTTGATCCACCACTGAATATAATTAAAATGATTATTAATTATATAATCCAATATTCACACTTTTAAAAACCTTTAAAATACTTAAATGGATAAATAGATAAAGAACTGGTACACTAATCTATCAACTTATTATGTTTGTTCAGCATTCATGAGAAGCCTTATTTAAGAATACTATAAAAAAGATTACCAATTACATGGTTCCATATCCAGCTTAAGTGTGAGGTACATTGATTGGCATTTAGTACCAGGAACAGAACAGTTGGAAAAGGTGGAAGACTGGAGCTATTTTGATGACCTTACAAAGATTATTCATGCCTGACAAAAAGTAGTTCTATGTATTTCCATAATATCATTTGAAACTAAAGGTAGAGACACACACATTTAAAATCTAACAACAGAAAAATATTCCTAAAGGAAGTACTAAATAAAGCCTAACTTAAGTGTAGACTAATACATGACTCTTCTGTAAGGTAGCCGGCATAGGGCAATAGTGACCTGACTCAGGTGTAAGGTAGCCGGCATAGGGCAATAGTGACCTGACTCAGGTGTAAGGTAGCCGGTATAGGGCAATAGTGACCTGACCCTTGTGTAAGGTAGCCAGCATAGGGCAATAGTGACCTGACTCAGGTGTAAGGTAGCCGGCATAGGGCAATAGTGACCTGACTCTTCTGTGAGATAGCCAACATAGGGCAATAGTGACCTGACTCAGGTGTAAGGTAGCCGGCATAGGGCAATAGTGACCTGACTCAGGTTTAAGGTAGCCGGCATAGGGCAATAGTGACCTGACTCAGGTGTAAGGTAACCAGCATAGGGCAATAGTGACCTGACTCAGGTGTAAGGTAGCCAGCATAGGGCAATAGTGACCTGACTCAGGTGTAAGGTAACCAGCATAGGGCAATAGTAACCTGACTCAGGTGTAAGGTAACCAGCATAGGGCAATAGTGACCTGACTCAGGTGTAAGGTAACCAGCATATGGCAATAGTGACCTGACTCAGGTGTAAGGTAGCCAGCATAGGGCAATAATGACCTGACTCTTGTGTAAGGTAGCCAGCATAGGGCAATAGTGACCTGACTCAGGTGTAAGGTAGCCAGCATAGGGCAATAGTGACTTGACTTTTGTGTAAGGTAGCCAGCATAGGGCAATAGTGACCTGACTCTTGTGTAAGGTAACCAGCATAGGGCAATAGTGACCTGACTCAGGTGTAAGGTAGCCGGCATAGGGCAATAGTGACCTGACTCAGGTGTAAGGTAACCAGCATAGGGCAATAGTGACCTGACTCTTGTGTAAGGTAGCCAGCATATGGCAATAGTGACCTGACTCAGGTGTAAGGTAGCCAGCATAGGGCAATAGTGACCTGACTCAGGTGTAAGGTAACCGGTATAGGGCAATAGTGACCTGACCCTTGTGTAAGGTAGCCAGCATAGGGCAATAGTGACCTGACTCAGGTGTAAGGTAGCCGGCATAGGGCAATAGTGACCTGACTCTTCTGTGAGATAGCCAACATAGGGCAATAGTGACCTGACTCAGGTGTAAGGTAGCCGGCATAGGGCAGTAGTGACCTGACTCAGGTTTAAGGTAGCCGGCATAGGGCAATAGTGACCTGACTCAGGTGTAAGGTAGCCGGCATAGGGCAATAGTGACCTGACTCTTCTGTGAGGTAGCCAGCATAGGGCAATAGTGACCTGACCCTTGTGTAAGGTAGCCAGCATAGGGCAATAGTGACCTGACTCTTGTGTAAGGTAGCCAGCATAGGGCAATAGTGACCTGACTCTTCCGTGAGGTAGCCAGCATAGGGCAATAGTGACCTGACTTTTGTGTAAGGTAACCAGCATAGGGCAATAGTGACCTGACTCAGGTGTAAGGTAGCCATCATAGGGCAATAGTGACCTGACTCTTGTGTAAGGTAACCAGCATATGGCAATAGTGACCTGACTCAGGTGTAAGGTAGCCAGCATAGGGCAATAGTGACCTGACTCTTCTGTGAGGTAGCCAGCATAGGGCAATAGTGACCTGACTCAGGTGTAAGGTAGCCAGCATAGGGCAATAGTGACCTGACTCTTGTGTAAGGTAACCAGCATATGGCAATAGTGACCTGACTCAGGTGTAAGGTAGCCAGCATAGGGCAATAGTGACCTGACTCTTCTGTGAGGTAGCCAGCATAGGGCAATAGTGACCTGACTCAGGTGTAAGGTAGCCAGCATAGGGCAATAGTGACCTGACTCTTGTGTAAGGTAGCCAGCATAGGGCAATAGTGACCTGACTCAGGTGTAAGGTAGCCAGCATAGGGCAATAGTGACCTGACTTTTGTGTAAGGTAGCCAGCATAGGGCAATAGTGACCTGACTCTTGTGTAAGGTAAACAGCATAGGGCAATAGTGACCTGACTCAGGTGTAAGGTAGCCGGCATAGGGCAATAGTGACCTGACTCAGGTGTAAGGTAACCAGCATAGGGCAATAGTGACCTGACTCTTGTGTAAGGTAGCCAGCATATGGCAATAGTGACCTGACTCAGGTGTAAGGTAGCCGGCATAGGGCAATAGTGACCTGACTCAGGTGTAAGGTAACCAGCATAGGGCAATAGTGACCTGACTCAGGTGTAAGGTAGCCAGCATAGGGCAATAGTGACCTGACTCAGGTGTAAGGTAGCCAGCATAGGGCAATAGTGACCTGACTCAGGTGTAAGGTAACCAGCATAGGGCAATAGTGACCTGACTCAGGTGTAAGGTAGCCAGCATAGGGCAATAGCGACGTGACTCAGGTGTAAGGTAGCCAGCATAGGGCAATAGTGACCTGACTCAGGTGTAAGGTAGCTAGCATAGGGCAATAGTTACCTGACTCAGGTGTAAGGTAGCCAGCATAGGGCAATAGTGATCTGACTCAGGTGTAAGGTAGCCAGCATAGGGCAATAGTGACCTGACTCAGGTGTAAGGTAACCAGCATAGGGCAATAGTGACCTGACTCTTGTGTAAGGTAGCCAGCATAGGGCAAAAGTGACCTGACTCTTCTGTGAGAAAGCCAACATGAGGCAGTAGTGACCTGACTCAGGTGTAAGGTAGCCGGCATAGGGCAATAGTGACCTGACTCAGGTGTAAGGTAACCAGCATAGGGCACTAGTGACCTGACTCTTGTGTAAGGTAGCCAGCATATGGCAATAGTGACCTGACTCAGGTGTAAGGTAGCCGGCATAGGGCAATAGTGACCTGACTCAGGTGTAAGGTAACCAGCATAGGGCAATAGTGACCTGACTCTTGTGTAAGGTAACCAGCATAGGGCAATAGTGACCTGACTCAGGTGTAAGGTAACCAGCATAGGGCAATAGTGACCTGACTCAGGTGTAAGGTAGCCAGCATAGGGCAATAGTGACCTGACTCAGGTGTAAGGTAGCCAGCATAGGGCAATAGTGACCTGACTCAGGTGTAAGGTAACCAGCATAGGGCAATAGTGACCTGACTCAGGTGTAAGGTAGCCAGCATAGGGCAATAGCGACGTGACTCAGGTGTAAGGTAGCCAGCATAGGGCAATAGTGACCTGACTCAGGTGTAAGGTAGCTAGCATAGGGCAATAGTGACCTGACTCAGGTGTAAGGTAGCCAGCATAGGGCAATAGTGATCTGACTCAGGTGTAAGGTAGCCAGCATAGGGCAATAGTGACCTGACTCTTGTGTAAGGTAGCCAGCATAGGGCAATAGTGACCTGACTCAAGTGTAAGGTAGCCAGCATAGGGCAATAGTAACCTGACTCTTGTGTAAGGTAGCCAGCATAGGGCAAAAGTGACCTGACTCTTCTGTGAGAAAGCCAACATGAGGCAGTAGTGACCTGACTCAGGTGTAAGGTAACCAGCATAGGGCAGTAGTGACCTGACTCAGGTTTAAGGTAGCCAGCATAGGGCAATAGTGACCTGACTCTTCTGTGAGATAGCCAGCATAGGGCAATAGTGAACCGACTCTTCTGTGAGAAAGCCAACATAAGGCAGTAGTGACCTGACTCAGGTTTAAGGTAGCCAGCATAGGGCAGTAGTGACCTGACTCAGGTGTAAGGTAGCCAGCATAGGGCAGTAGTGACCTGACTCAGGTGTAAGGTAACCAGCATAGGGCAGTAGTGACCTGACTCAGGTTTAACGTAGCCAGCATAGGGCAGTTGTGACCTGACTCAGGTGTAAGGTAACCAGCATAGGGCAATAGTGACCTGACTCAGGTTTAACGTAGCCAGCATAGGGCAGTAGTGACCTGACTCAGGTGTAAGGTAACCAGCATAGGGCAATAGTGACCTGACTCAGGTTTAACGTAGCCAGCATAGGGCAGTAGTGACCTGACTCAGGTGTAAGGTAACCAGCATAGGGCAATAGTGACCTGACTCTCCCATGGTTAAGTGGATCAGTGTTGGTTCCCAGTCTTTACTGAGTGCCTACTACATTCAAAGTACATTTGTATAAAATGGAGGACAGCTCATATACCAAAGGAATTGTGTTCAATATCTTACATAGGACCTAAAACATAGGATCAACAAAAAATTCTGAAGACATGGATTCACTGATTTTAACAATAAAGATTTTCTTGCAAATATTACAATTTAAAGCCTTTTTTTTATTTGGCATATATCCTTAGCTCTGTCATTATATCAATGTTGACCTTCTGTCCTACTGACAACTGAACCATATTCTAAATTCTGTCATTGTCATTATATCAATGATTACCTTCCGTCCTACCGACAGCGGAATGATATTCTAAATTCTGTCATTACATCAATGTTTAACTTCCGTCCTACTGATGCGGAACCATATGGTAAATTCTGTCATAATATCAATATTTACCTTCCGTCCAACTGACAGCGGAACCATATTGTAAATTCTGTCATATCAATATTTACCTTCCGTCCTACCAACAGCGGAACCATATTCTAAATTCTGTCATAATATCAATATTTACCTTCCGTCCTACCGACGCGGAACCATATGGTAAATTCTGTCATAACATCAATATTTACCTTCCGTCCTACAGACAGCGGAACCATATTCTAAATTCTGTCATAATATCAATATTTACCTTCCGTCCTACCGACAGCGAAACCATATTCTAAATTCTGCCATTATATCAATGTTTACATTCTGTCCTATTGACAAATTAACAATATTCTAAATTCTGTATCTATATCAATATTTACCTTCCGTCCAACTGACAGCAGAACCATATTCTAAATTCTGTCATAATATCAATATTTACCTTCCGTCCTACCAACAGCGGAACCATATTCTAAATTCTGTCATAATATCAATGTTTACATTCTGTCCTATTGACAAATTAACCATATTCTAAATTCTGTATCTATATCAATGTTTACCTTCCGTCCTACCGACAGCAGAACCATATTCTAAATTCTGCCATTATATCAATGTTTACATTCTGTCCTATTGACAAATTAACCATTTTCTAAATTCTGTATCTATATCAATGTTGACCTTCCATCCTACTGACAACTGAACAATATTCTAAATTCTGTATTTATATCAATGTTTACCTTCCGTTCTACTGACAAATTAACCATATTCTAAATTCTGTATCTATATCAATGTTGACCTTCCGTCCTACTGACAACTGAACCATATTCTAAATTCTGTCATTATATCAATGATGACCTTCCATCTTACCGACAGTGGAACCATATTCTAAATTCTTCCGTTATATCAATGTTTACATTCTGTCTTATCGACAACTGAACCATATCCGAAATTCTGTATTTATGTCAATGTTGACCATCTGTCCTATGGACAACTGAACCATATTCTAAAATCTGTTAATATATCAATGTTTAACTTACGTCCTACTGACAAATGAACAATATTTTAAATTCTGTCATTATATCAATAATGACCTTCCGTCCTATCGACAACTGAACCATATTCTAAATTCTGTCACTATATTGATGTTGACCTTCCGTCCTATTGACAATGGAACCATATTCTAAATTCTGTCATTTTATCAATGTTTACCTTCCATCCAACTGATAATTAAACCAGATTCTCTTGTATACTATTTCATTGGGTGTATGAACAATTTACCTCGGGTGGGTCATTTTCATGTGATGTGACACACACTTTAGGCACTGGCCCCATGTGTGTGGGTGGGACACGGGGGGCCCCGCTTGAGTCATGTGTCACGTGGTTCACTACATGGTTCACAACACCAGGTTGCTGCTGATGATGATTGTGAGATGTGGAGTGAGATGTTGGATGGGAGGGAGACTGGGCAGTCATGTTGCCTGCCAGCCGTTGCTGCTGAAGATGATGCTGCTGCATATAAAGCATGTACTCCTGGCGTATCCGTGGCGTCAGCTGCAACTGAGTGATGTCCACGCCAGTCCCACTGCTACCATCCTAGAGGAGGGGAGACAGAAACAAGCAAACAACACTCATGAGCACTGTACAACAGCAAGGATAATGGGATGAACTGTGTGGGTGAGAGTGCAGGGTAGGGGGATGGGGTTGCTGGGTAGGGAGATGGGGGATGTACAAATAGGAAGAAAAGGGTAGGCAAAAGAGGTTGAAGAAAAAGACAAGCGGGATATGGCTTGGGGATTAGCAGATAAAAAGGAAGGTATGGGAGGAGGGTTGCAGGAATGGAGTTGTGGAATGAGGGACAGTGGGAAAAGCGATAGATGTAAAGGGATCAGGGTTAGGCTAGGAAATGGGAAGACTAGTAGGGTTTAGAAATAGGGGTTTGGTGATAGAAGGGCTGGTCTAGTGGGATGGGTAACAGGTAGAAGGGTTGGTCTAGTGAGATGGGTAATAGGCAGAATGGCTGGCCTAGTAGGATGGGTAATAGGTAGAATGGCTGGCCTAGTGGGGTGGGTAATAGGTAGAATGGCTGGCCTAGTGGGATGGGTAATAGGTAGATCTGGTCTAGTGGGATGGGTAATAGGTAGATCTGGTCTAGTGGGATGGGTAATAAGTAGAAGGGCTTGTCTAGTGGGATGGGTAATAGATGGAAGGCTGGCCTAGTGGGATGGGTAAAAGGTAGTAGAGCTAGTCTAGTGGGATGAGTAACAGGTAGAATGGCTGGCCAAGTGGGATGGCTAATAGGTAGAAGGGCTGGCCTAGTGGGATGGGTAATAGGTAGATCTGGTCTAGTGGGATAGGTAATAGATGGAAGGCTGGTCTAGTGGGTGGGATAAAAGGTAGAAGGGCTGGCCTAGTGTGATGGGTAATAGGTAGAAAGCTGGTCTAGTGGGATTGGTAATAGATAGAAGGACAGGTCTAGTGGGATGGGTAAAAGGTAGAATGGCTGATCTAGTGGGAATGGTAATAGATATAAGGGCAGGTCTAGTGGGATGGGTAATAGGTAGAAGGGCTGGTCTAGTGGGATGGGTTATAGGTAGAATGGCTGATCTAGTGGGAATGGTAATACATATAAGGGCAGTTCTAGTGGGATGCGTAATAGGTAGAAGAGCTGCTCTAGTGGGATAGTTAATAGATAGAAGGGTTGGTCTAGTGGGATTGGTAAGATAGAAGGGCAGGTCTAGTGTGATAGGTAAAGGTAGAATGGCTGGCCTAGTGGGATGGGTAATAGATAGTAGGGCTGTTTTAGTGAGATGGGTAAAAGTAAGAAGGGCTGTTGTAGTATGATGGGTAATAGGTAGAAGGGCTGATCTCTATGTATGGGTGATAGGTAGATTGGCTGGCCTAGTGGGATGGGTAATAGGTAGGATGGCTAGTCTAGTTGGATGGGTAATAGGTAGAAGGGCTGGTCTAGTAGGATGGGTAATAGATATATTGGCTGGTCTGGTGGGATGGATAATAAGTAGAATGGCTGGCCTAGTGGGATGGGTAATAGGCAGAAGGGCTGATCTAGTATGATGGGTAATAGGTGGAAGGCTGGCTTAGTGGGATGGGTAATAGGTAGATCTGGTCTAGTGGGATAGGTAATAGATGGAAGGCTGGTCTAGTGGGTGGGATAAAAGGTAGAAGGGCTGGCCTAGTGTGATGGGTAATAGGTAGAAAGCTGGTCTAGTGGGATTGGTAATAGATAGAAGGACAGGTCTAGTGGGATGGGTAAAAGGTAGAATGGCTGATCTAGTGGGAATGGTAATAGATATAAGGGCAGGTCTAGTGGGATGGGTAATAGGTAGAAGGGCTGGTCTAGTGGGATGGGTTATAGGTAGAATGGCTGATCTAGTGGGAATGGTAATACATATAAGGGCAGTTCTAGTGGGATGCGTAATAGGTAGAAGAGCTGCTCTAGTGGGATAGTTAATAGATAGAAGGGTTGGTCTAGTGGGATTGGTAAGATAGAAGGGCAGGTCTAGTGTGATAGGTAAAAGGTAGAATGGCTGGCCTAGTGGGATGGGTAATAGATAGTAGGGCTGTTTTAGTGAGATGGGTAAAAGTAAGAAGGGCTGTTGTAGTATGATGGGTAATAGGTAGAAGGGCTGATCTAGTGTGATGGGTGATAGGTAGATTGGCTGGCCTAGTGGGATGGGTAATAGGTAGGATGGCTAGTCTAGTTGGATGGGTAATAGGTAGAAGGGCTGGTCTAGTAGGATGGGTAATAGATATATTGACTGGTCTGGTGGGATGGATAATAAGTAGAATGGCTGGCCTAGTGGGATGGGTAATAGGCAGAAGGGCTGATCTAGTATGATGGGTAATAGGTGGAAGGCTGGCTTAGTGGGATGGGTAATAGGTAGAAGGGCTGGTTAAGTGGGATGGTTAATAGTAAGCTGGTTTAGTGGGATGGGTAATAGGTAGAAGAGCTGGTCTAGTGGGATGGGTAATAGATAGAATGGCTGGTCTAGTGGGGATGGGTAAAAGGTAGAACGGCTGACCTAGTGGGATGGGTAATAGTAGGGCTCATCTAGTTGGATGGGTAATAATTAGAAGGGCTGGTCAGGTGGGATGTGTAATAGGTACAAGGGCTGGTCTAGTGGGATGGGTAATAGGTAGAAGGGATGGGATGGGATTTGCCAGCATTTTTGCAGATACTGTGCAGCAACATTTCTATCATTATAGCACAGAGGCACTTATGAGGTGCCCAGGGACTGGACCCGGCACGGCCATTATACTGACACTGACGAGTCAGGCGTAATGCTGTCCCCTTAACCCCAACGTTAGAGGGGAAGCCACTACTACCAACTTTAAAGTCTTTGGTTTGACCAGGCTGGGGTTCGAACCCACAACCTCCCGATCCACGAGCAAATGCTCTACCAGCTGAGCCATTGCAGCCGGTAATAGTTAAAGGGCTGGTCTAGTGGGATGGGTAATTGTTAGAAGGGCTAGTCTAGTGGATGGGTAATAGGTTGAAAGGGTTGGCCTAGTGGAATGGGTAATAGTTAGAAGGACTGGTCTTATGTGATGGGTAATAGATAGAAGGGCTCATCTAGTGGGATGGGTAATAGGTGGAAGGACTGGTCAGGTAGTATAGGGTAATAGTTAGAAGAGCAGGTCTAGTGGGATGGGTAATAAACAGAAGAGGGTTGGGGGTATTGGTCACAAGCAGAAAAAGGTGGTAGAGAGATTAGGGATAGGGTATGTGCAAAGTTTGGAGGGAGAATGTTACCACAACTACCTAGTAAGCATTATCACAACTGACAATAGCAACTGTACCATCTACTAATGCTGGTTTTCTACATATTTTAACACACTTTTTTATGTCAACATAACAACAAACAAACAAAAGTGCATATCAGCCTAATTATTAATGTATAAATTAAGGGTATGCGTACCACATTCAATATAATGACAACAATGACATGGGCATATGGCAAATAGTGAAGTAAAATTGAATGTGAATAACAAGGCAGCACAGCATGAATTTTAGAAAGCATGTAAAAATCCTATTCTTAACCTGCCAAGTGCATATATTCCTGGCAAATAGTGTAGATCTAGATCAGTCAGCTTCCCCTGGAGCTGCATACCCAGGATCTGCACTATTTGCTGCAGTTTCTAGCAAAACTTTCAGTTTCAATTGCATTGGTTAACAGACAACAAAGAATTCAGCATGATTTATTGCATTGGCTGGCAGACAACATAGAATTCAGCATGATTTATTAACAGACATTGCAGATATTTATATGACATGAATCTATCTGGATAGTTTTCTTTTGGACAGACTTCATGGTTAGTTGACTAAATGTCTGGTGTGTCACCAATTTATATAATTTTAAAAGACCGTTAAGCAGGGGCATATTGTGACCACAAAAGCTGTAAGCATATAATATGGTACCAGACTGGGTATGAATATAGATACAGTATTGAGCAATAGTCAACACTTACATCCTTTACTTTACTGCGAATTACCTGGCAGCAATAAATACATACACATATTGTCATTTTCCAAATTTTAATCGTGTGTATATTAAATATTTCTACATCCTAAACAATTAAATGATAGAACTTCTGAAAATTTGAAATAAAACTGGACGGTTACAAAGACTCAGTTTTGTTTTTAAAACAAAAAACCTCATTCTCACAACTTTTTTGCCAATGTCATAAACATCCATGTCAAATTGACAAAATTACATCCATTTTATTATTGGTGGAGGAGGACATCTTTTTGTAGAACTATGGATGCTCCAGAGGTTTGCAGGAAGACCTCCCCATATGAAAAAGTTTATATATATTTGTATATTCATGTTCAAATCAACAAAGCAAATATAAGCTTAAAGATCATCATCAAACATTATAATTTTGTCCCTGAACTTTTCTTCATAACTTTAATTCTGAGTTAATGACATCAAAACGACTGGGCAGACCGTTCTATTAACTCCTTATACCTTCTTTTTGATGCATAAACAATGTATGGGAAATAAGCATAATTACCGTAAGCTATAGGATATAACAAGAAGCAAAATGAATAACTACTGTTCTAAGCTGATCAAATTTAAATAAAAATTAAAGTAAAATAAAACTCACATTAAGCAACTGTTGTTATGTAAATAAAAAAATTCCAACATATCAATAAACAAATGCTTAAGTTATCATACAAGCACAGTTCTAATAGCAACATTTTTAACCTGATGTTATAAAAGGCTTTCTTAGGTTTTTTAGGCATACACCTACATTTAATGTTTGTTGACATTAACATCCCACCAACAATTTTTGTTATGTGGCGACACTGTACACTTGAAGAAGACACAGTGCTGCCTTCAGTTTTTATCCTGCCACTAACAACTGGTAGGATACCACAATGAGTTACATCATTATGTTACCTGGATGACTAGTCCTGGAATGACCCTTATAATCTGCTTGAGCAAAAGTGAAGGAACTATAATTTCTTAAAATTAGTATGTCAATTCCTGGGTTTGTACAAGGCCGCCAGAACTCGCCTTCGGTGGGATGCTCTGCTAAGTCAGGCATATGTACTAGATTTTTTCAGTACCATGGAGTATACATACTAAATAGATTGATATAAAAATATGGTCGTACCAATTAAAATTAAGTAATTAATTAAGTTTTCATATACCTGAAAATGCCTTTTCATGATGCGAAGGAGTTTCGTTGGAGTTCACTTTAAGAAATCTGAGTTGGAAAAAGTGGCTTTTAATGCTACTTTGGGCCCGACCGAGTGCAGATTGTTGAAGATAAACGAAATTGAAATGTAAAGGATCTCACAAATTTGAGAGAGTCCTAAAGGTCATAAAGGATATGTAGAAAGGAAGGTTTGACTGATCAAAAAGAGCAAGGCAGAAAGAGGAAGCAATCCATCTAGAAATGGAAGCTACAGGAAAACTCAAGATTCAACTGGCTAAAGAGAAAAATCTTGTCTGATCTAAGAGATAAACTTTTTCCAAAAAGAACTTCACAAGGCCCTTAAGAAGCCCAAGAAATCTATCTGTGTCAAAAGCAACCAGGTCCCTAGAGGGCCTTGGAATAGTAAAAAGACATAAAACAGCTGAAGGAAGTTGGTTTTGGTGAGAAAACCAGCTTGACAATTAAGTTGACCAAGCCCTCCAAATTCCAACAGGGAAAAATATTCTCAAAAGAGAGGACATTCAACTCTTTTCTTCACTAAGCAGCTGCCAGCGTGAGAACAGAAACTGTCTACCAAAAAGATGCAAGAATGAAGACCGCTGCATGGGTGTTTAAGAAGCCAAGTTTAGAGACTACAGCATGCAAGACAAATCCAAATGGGAGTGAATCTGAATGACCAAGAAACAGGTCTGGACAATTCAAGGGAAAAGTGTTCTAGAGCGGCAAAATCTCAGGGTACAAGATGGGATATATCTGTTTTTAGCAGGTTCTCACTGCAAGGCCTTCTTCCATTTGAAAAAAGGAAGATAAGTTTGTCAGTATTCTGTTGCACATAGTCATTGACTGGAAATATCTACAACCCTCTTCACCAATCAAAATTAATCCACTTAGGGCTGTAGGCTGTAAAAAGTAAAGAATCTTTTCCCTGGCAAAAATGAGGCTACTTGCCTAGAAAACCTTGTTCTTCTTCAAGCCTCCTGATAACAGCCAAGGTGAAATAGATAAACGTACAGGAAAGACTATTTGGATCAGAGTGAAGGGATTTTACTAAGCTGTATATCCCAAGACAGAACAAACACCATTGCTGCTGGGCCAAAAGAAGGGAAACAAAAACATCCAATGTGGCGGAGACGAGGATCATGTGAGAGTTTTATTATCATTAGCAAAGACAAATCTGCTAGACAAGCAGACAGCAGACAGTCTGCTAGGTAGATACTTCATTGAAGGAGATATCCAGTACTTGTCAGATCATCGTAATGTCATTCATCTCTGTAAATAAAAATAATTGAGCGAGATTCCCCACCCCACCCCATTTCCATATGTAAAACACCATATATTTGAAAACAAATTCATTACCCATTTAAATATTAAAATTTCCAGGACCAGCTCAGGCCCAAAACATAAACTTGAACCATACACAAGTACCCACAAACAATATTAACACAAAAAAATAGAGAGTTATGGTCCCTTACCGGAGGTGAGAGAGGGAGCCTCATGTTGGGCTGACCGCCATTTCCAGTCAGCACCAGAGGACTTGGCCCGCTCGGGTTCATACGACGCCGTTGACTTCCAGGGCTATGTTGGGGAGATCCATTTGGGTGCTGTTGAGCAAGACCCATGTTCATGTGAGCATTAGGAGACAGGGTGGGGCCACCAGGACCACCATACGTCTGCTGCTGGTCTTCAACATCCAGCGGGGTTGTCAATGGTGACTGGACCTGCAGCATGATACAGCAGGGAGTTAAGGACACTGTTATTTTTAATGTGAGGTTGTAAAGCATTTTCAATCATTTTTTTGTTTCTGCTTTGGAACTTTCTTATGACTGACAGCTGTAACAAAGCATTGTTTGAAAAAAATCTCAGCAATTAAGATTCAAAACCAAGCAAATGCAGGTACTATAACCACAAAGCTAAAGAGTATACGTTCCAATGCAGGTGTAAGGAACTGATATTACACAGCTAAAGAGCATACATTCTAATGCAGGTGTAAGGAACTGATATTACACACAGCAGCACAGAACACTTTGTCATATCACTCCCCCTTAGTCATCACTTTCGATGAAGTTACCCCATTTCATCACTTAAAATCCATTTTCAGACAGAAATCTAGATGTGCTGCCATCTTACCTAGTCTAGCTGGGCAATTTACCCAAGGCAACATCTAAACAAATGTCATAATTAAACTTAAAAAGATACCTAAAGCCATTATTTCTCTAGAACAAGAGGTCCCTGATAACCCTTAATCGCTCACCTGAGGACACAGGCTTTTAGCAGGCTCATATCTGGCGTCAAGTAATTAAGAGTTATTTACTTAAGAAATCTTTGGTGAAGATTGGACCATTAGTCTGGTGAAGATTGGACCACAAGTGTGGTGAATATTGGACCATTAATGTGGCCACTGGGCTGATAATATTTTTCTAGAATTTTACCTACTGACCTACTGAATCATGAGCCACTTAAAAACATATCTAAGATTTCAGACTGGCAAACATTCCGGCCAGATGTGGTGAAGATTGGGCCATCAACGTGGCCTCTAAGTCTTTTCACACGTTTTTTTTTTCTAAAATTTTGCCTAGTGACCTAGTTTTTTACCCACGTGACCTTGTTTCAAACTGATCCAAGATTTCTTGCAGGCAAACATTCTGGCCATGTTTAGTGAAGATTGGATCATAAGGGTGGTCTCAAGTGTGTTCACATGGGTTTTCTGACATTTGACCTTGTGACCTACATTTTGACCCCACGTGACCCAATGACAAACTCAGTCAAGATTTCATGCAGCCAAACATTCTGACCAAGTTTGGTGAAAATTTGGCTATAATTGTGGAATGTAGTTTTTAAGATTTGACCTAATGACCTACTGTTTGATCCAGTTATGAACTCATCCAAGATTTTATGCAGGCAAACCTTCTGACCAAGTTTAGTGAAGATTGGACTCTAAATGTGGCCTAAAATCTGTTCACAAACTTTTTCTAAGATTTGTCCTAGTGACCTACTTTTTGACCCCACATGACCCAGTTACATATTCATTCATGATTTCATGCAGACAAACATTCTGACCAAGCTTGGTGAAGATTGGGCTAAAAATGTAGTCTCTAGCATGTTCACAAGGTTTACCTAAAATTTGAACTTATGTCCTAGTTTTGGATCCCAGGTGACCTAATAATGAACTCATCCAAGATTTCTTGCAAACATTCTGACCAAGTATTGGATGAAAACTGTAGCCTTTACCATGTTCACAAGCTAAATTGTTGACGCTGGGCGCCGCATGAAGGGGTATCAAAAATGCTCACCTTAAGCACTTTAGCTCAGATGACCAAAAAAAAACATAATAATATGTACTGAACAGTTTAAAACCAGAAGCTTTTGGCCTAGAAGACTGACCAAAACAATAGTCAATGACCCAGCATCAGACCCAACAAATAAACTGAGAAGTGCTGCTTGAAGCAGGTCAAAAGCATAACGTAATTGGAAGGTGAAATTTTTGTGTAATCACAGACCATTAAAACTTGTTTTAAATATGGAAAAACAATGTGTATTCCAGAGTAATTATGACTTCCTAATGGTCCAGGAGGAAGAGCACTAGGTAGGGATTAAGTCCAGGATGGGATGGGATTGGGATTAGCTGGCATTATTGCCGATACTGCGCAGTGACATTTCTATCATTATAGCACAGGGGCACTTATGAGGTGCCCAGGGACTGAACCCGGCAGGTCCATTATACTGACACTGACGAGTCAGGCGTAATGCTGTACCCTTAGCCCAGAGTGTTATAAGGGAAGCCACTACTACCAACTTTAAAGTCTTTGGTAGCACCCGACCGGGGTTCGAACCCACGACCTCCCGATCTGCAAGCCGACGCTCTTCCATCTGAGCTATTGCGCCCAGTAAAAAGTCCAGGATGTAACAGTCATAAAAATTAAGATATTTTGTCTAAAAATGCTTACATTCAAATTTTTGGCAAACTGCCTTTTTCAAGAGACAAGCACAAACAATTGCTCTTTTTTTTTATATTAGCAAACGTTCATGAGACCTGTTATTAGAAAACATCAAAATGGCATCAACATTATTAAGTTTTCATGCTTTTTAATGAATTTCATTTTCTCACCATTTACATAATGTCAAACTATTAACATAAGACACAGTTCATTGGCATGCAACATATGCACTGATATGCCGGATGGCCTTGTGAACTATGAAGCTACTCAAATTAAACATTTAAATATGAACTTATACAAATGATTTGAGAAGTTATTTAATAAAAACATTTATTGAACTAGTTCAGGAACAATGAGCATCAAATTCTTTTTATCACAAGATTTTAAACACAGATTTTGTTTTTTAATTTTCAAACATCAATATTGGTCCAAAAAGTGGTATAGGGACATGTGACATCATCAATCAAATCCCGCATCATTTATTTTTAAAGTTCATTGTTGTATCGTTAAAAATATCAATTGTAATCCTTTAAACTTGTATTAAAGTACATTGTTATAGGACAATTTCTGGACCACATGTTTTTTCTGTCTGTGTGGTTGGTCTGAGATATTTTGGTTGAGAGACCAGCAGCTTTTGATGGAGGTATGTTTAGTTACTTCAATAACTTGTTTTCTATTCCACAATGCAAGAGGCTTCACGCCTGATTGTTGAATGTGTGTGGTGATGTAGAAGGAGTCATCCAGTGTCCTCACAACACATTTTGGCTACATTTATGGTTTTGATTTTGTGATAATTTGACTTGTGCTTTGAATAATGGGGTGGTATTGTACTTGCTTGTCAGTTTATTAAGCAGAAGATTATGCGATGCAGAAAAAAAAAAAGAAATTCTGTTTTATTCGGTACTTTATTGAGCTAGGTATCACCAGGAAAAATAAATCATATTATATCACAATATTTTTGTCCAAATTACTATGCATCATGATACTTCACCAAAATATTTCATTTTCAGTTAAATTAACTGGGTCATTAATAACTTCCAACAATTGTTTATTTTTTTAACAAGAAACTTCCTTTATAACCCAAACAAATATAAGTGATTATACAATAAACATATATTTGAGATCTGTCAGCTCATTTAAGACTTTTATGCATTTTGACTTAATAGTCAGTCATTGGAATAATGTTGGGGTTAAGAACTTTATAAATAATAATTAAGGTTGGAAACAACATATGTAGTGGTCCAATTGTAAAAGTACACCCTATACTTTTATTTATAACTTATTTTATACAAATATACCTCACAATAAAAACATTGTACTGTCATTGTTTCTTGGTTGGTTTAACGTTAAAGCTAAATTACTTTAAACAATTAAATATCATTGCCTTGTTAAGCACTATTTACTGACCATATAAGTATTTGAGAAAAAATCTGCATTTACAACGTACGTACATACATCAAAATATTTATAATTCTGGAGGTTTAATTCAACTGATTTTCTAACAATGGCCAAGGTATATTCTTAAAATAAGTTAACTAGTTGGCAAGTTTGCCCCCAAAGTGCTGAGGCTGATGGCAATGTCATGGTTTGATGATGTTGTTTTGAATGAAATGGCATATTCTTTGATGCTTTGCAGTGGATTCAAACTACTTTCTCTCTACTGCCTTTTTTGAAATCAAAAGATGCACATATGTGTGATTTAAATGTCTTTCGGGCCCTCTTGACATCTGCTTCCAAATCTTTTGAGAAACATGTATACAAACTTATGAATCCATAGGGTCACTTATATAAATGAGTATTTAAATGTGTTTTTTAATCTTTGCTAATAACCACCCTTATTCTGCAATGCATTATGATTGCTAAGAAAAATGCATCAAAACAGGCGATTCTTTTGATGTTCTTAAATCTTTTGACCACATTTGTACATGATTTCTTTGAGCATGACAGTACTGATACCTTCATGTGGTATCGCAATACAGTATCCTGGTGTCAAAAATCGCATTGCACCGATAACGACGATATCGACCCAGCTCTAGTAATTTACCTTATAGTATTCAAATGGTTGAGGTCTTGCATGTAAGCGTATTCTTAAGAAATAGAGGGAAATGTACAAACCTAACTTCCCTCATAAGAATAAATTATCAGAAAACTTAAGAGTCACTGGAAGTCATTTTTTATTGCATATGGCTATGCAACAGTCATCAAAAAACTTTATTTTTATTGTTAATTATGAACAATACAATAAAACGGTGATGATGATGTTGTTTTCACAGTATTTTTTATTTGACAAGACAAATCACAATCTCCTGCGCATATTTTATTGTGTGTTATAAGTCAGTAGTTGTATAAAAAAATAATTTAAAAAAATGTGCATAGTCAAATTTAATAACTTGAGATACAGTCTGGAGTGACAATACTGACAGCCACCATTCTTATATATAGACTGGTATGACAATACTGACAGCTACCATTCTCATATACAGACTGGTATGACAATACTGACAGCTACCATTCTCATATACAGACTGGTATGACAATACTGACAGCTACCATTCTCATATACAGACTGGTATGACAATACTGACAGCTACCATTCTCATATACAGACTGGTATGACAATACTGACAGCCACCATTCTCAAACCTATTTGTTAAACCTAAAAGCTAGCAATACAAAACTTAAAACTTGGTGCATGATAGCCAATTAAATTGTTTGAAAAGCTGTATTACACAAGCATAATATAACAAAAGGGCCATGATGGTACTGAATCAATAGCCTGAGCACTGGGTTTCCATGTGCCTTAAAATCTACAAAACTAAATGTTTATAAACTATGCTGTTGGCATCTTGTGGTTTTAAATTACTTGTTAAACAAAACCTTGCACACATTAGCCCATCCAGATGTTCATGCAGACAATGATTCTGATGGCAGTCTGTGAAGATTTGGTAAAAAGAACTTCTTAAGGGTGCTCACAGGTTTATTTAATGAATTGGTCTACTGACTTACTTTTTGATCCCATGGGATCCAGTTATGTTGTGCAAGATTTCATGCAGAAAAAAAAACATTCTAAGTTTGGTGTACACTGGGACATAAAAATAAACCTACTTTCTTGTTCCACCTTTTTTTTTTGTTCCCATGTTACGAAGTTACAATCTCTTCAAAAATTGAATGCAGACATTTTGACCAAGTCTGGTGATGACTGTATGAAAACTATTGCCTCTGAAGTGTTCATAAACAATAGTTTATGCAGCATAAGTGGTGAAGGGTTATCAGAGAAGCTCATCTTGAACATGTTGTGCTCATGTGAGCTAAAATGCATACTCACCTGAAAGATAGTGAGGTCAGGCAGGGAGCCAGTGTTATTGGAGATGGGGATGTGAACCTGGGAATCTTGTTCTAGTGATGGGAAGATGCTGCAAAAATACACAACAACTTGCTTCATACTGGCATCAAACAGACAGTTACATTACTTTTAACACTTTAAGGGAAGAAGCATTATACTGAAATATATACATCAGATATTATAAAAGCATTATATGGGCAGGTTAAACATACATTCTAACTGAGTTTTATGTCAAATGAAAAGATGTTCCAGATGTCATTTTGTAACTTATGTCAAATAAAAGCTCTGAGAACTTATATCACTACAATCCTATTCATAAACTTTTATAAGCATTCTATAAATATCAATTAAAGAAAAGTAAAAAATCTTTGCCATGGAAATTGTAGAAAATCTGACAGCTTTAACTAACCCTGAGATATTTGCTTACAGCCACCTGGAGTAATGGAAGATGGCAAAAACAATATAATTGGTGTCACCACTGTGCAAGCAGTTGCCAATGATGATATATATTCCTGAAATTGTTGCTTTATTCATACATGTTAAATAATGTGCTATATTCATGACATATGAGAGTGCTTCTGGTTTATTTTATGGACAATGACACTGACTTACAATGATTGTCATTCCTTAGTGAAATTAGTTAGGAATGTAAACCAAACAACATTAGGCCCCACAAGGATTTTAGTCATTTTCTCTACCCAGTTTGTTGCATAACTAAAAAAATTAAGTCATAAATGTACACTGTGGATATACAGTGGAACTTTCTAAGTGTTATAAAGTTGTAAAAAATGTTTGTTAATATATCAAATGATTATTATTATACAACGCTATCTATTTTGAATGTGAAACAAATACAAGCATATGCATTTGTTAGCTTTATGGACTGTTATGAAAATGTGCAACTTTTATTGGAAAAAAGAATTCAAGAAAGAATAAATATGAGCAATGCTCCTAGTACAGCACACTATGAAACTGTTGGCATGTTTGTAACTTATCACTGTATATCGGTTTATCAAAATTATAACAGCCTAAATAATATCACCAAATATTACACAACCTGAAAAAGGTTTATGAATTGAAACATTTATAAGAGGTTATAATAATTGGGGTTGGTATACAGGTTTGTATACAACTTCATTTTAAATAAATACAAAAAAAAAAATATATACTTAAATAAGACTTCTCTGTAATATAACAATGTTATGTACACACAATAATACTTACTTTATATTTGGCACTTCGCATGACTTCGGTCTTTGTTGCAGCTAAATATGACAGAAAAATAAATTATCATTTGTCTACTAGTCTACTTATACTATAGAAGATAGAAATACAAACACCACTGAAACTAAACCAACAGTAAGTGAGCATGAAAAATTCCTGCTTTATTTGGAGGAAAAAGATACAATACATGTAATACCACCTATGTATTGATAGCCTGCAGAAAATGTTGTGATTTTAAACTAAAGCAAGGGACTTTTGGATTTGATTGACTCAAACAAATATACAAATATCTAACAAAATGAATGAAAAGCAGAAAAATATTTTCAAAAACTCACTGAACAGAGGATAGACAAATATCTTTCTAAAGTCACTGATCAGAGGATAGACAAATATCTTTCTAAAGTCACTGAACAGAGGATAGACAAATATCTTTCTAAAGTCACTGAACAGAGGATAGACAAGTATCTTTCTAAAGTCACTGAACAGAGGATAGACAAATATCTTCCTAAACTCACTAAACAGAGGATAGACAAATATCAACCTTAAATCAATTAATAGAGAATAGACAAATATTTTCCTAAACTCACTGAGCAGAGGATAGACAAATATCTTCCTAATCTCACTGAGCAGAGGATAGACAAATATCTTCCTAAACTCACTGAGCAGAGGATATACAAATATCTTCCTAAACTCATTGAACAGATAGACAAATATCTTCCTAAACTCAATAAATAGAGAATAGACAAATATCTTCCTAAACTCACTGAGCAGAGGATAGACAAATATCTTCCTAAACATACTAAACAGAGGATAGACAAATATCTTCCTAAACTCACTGAACAGAGAATAGACAAATATCTTTCTAAACTCAATAAATAGAGAATAGACAAATATTTTCCTAAACTCAATAGAGAATAGACAAATATTTTCCTAAACTCACTGAGCAGAGGATAGACAAATGTCTCCCTAAACTCCCTGAACAGAGGATAGACAAATATCTTCCTAAACTCACTGATCAGAGGATGAATAAGCCAGTAGTCATGTGAAACTAATGCTCAGGTCATTATTTATTTTAAATGAAATAAAGAGCAAATAAGATTGGATTTCTCCTCAGTTGATTTTTATTTACTTTGATAAGAAAATGATCAGACCTTTTTTGGATCCCATGGATACTGTCCCTTCAGCATGTCACCTCCTATGGCAGAATTCTCCACAACCTCGTGAACTGTAACAACCAGAACAGCAACCATTGATCTAATACTTTTCATACAATCATCGGCCTTGTAATAGGCTGTCTTCTTTGGTCTGGTTAAACATCATGTTAATGCTTTAGCTCATGCATATGCCATTTTATGCCTTTGAAAAGCAATCACAATTATTCCTTTTGTCTTCAGCTATATCAACACAAGGACGAGTTTATTTGTAGAATAGTTTAATGTAGGTTATATAATTATATACCAAAAATGCATGTGTCTATAATTATTTAAAACTGTTTAAAAGAAAATCAGCAAAATCGTTTTTTAAAACCCTGTACATTTACTATGAATGAATGGGTTAAACAAATGATGCTGACGGCAATGTTTTCTTGTAAAGACACCTGACAACAGAATCGGGCAGTAAACAGTCATAAACCACAAGTGATTTATCATCTGTAAGAAGTAAAGCTTTTTAAATTGGAGAAACAAGGCATTCTGTATTGGTTTAAATTGGCAATCACATTTAAAATTGGTGAAATTATTTGTTTCTCTTATTCCTACATTTTGTATATTATGGCATCATCAGTCATACTAAACTGACACATTCGAACTATCAGCTGGAGCTAAATAAGAACTTCCACCAGTCATTTTCTATTTATCTTCTATAAACTGACAGTTCTGTATTTAGTTATGAAAATAACAATGCAGAGATTTTTTGTCATTTTTTTTTAATTATTGGTTCATGGTAACATTTTCCTTTCCTATAACAAATCAGAAACATATTCCTGTTAAAAAATATTTTTATTCAAAAGTGTATTTTTAAAAAGATCATCTTTTTTATTTTGTACTGTTAAATACAGATATATTTTGTAAAGGTAATGAAATCAGTGTTTTTTGTATGTGTGACAATTCATACTGTTTTGGATATAAGGCATCTTACCAATGGTCATAACAAAATCCCTGCAATGTCATGAATGGTTAACATGTTATTCTACATGTTGGCAAGGATAACCAAAGTACAAGGCACACAAGGTATTGTATAGTAATTGTTAGTCTAAGTAAGATCCATGGTTAGAACTGGTAACTTGATTGGAACAGAACAATATTTATAAGAGTTGTGCTGTGCAAGTGTGTGGGATATCATTTTATAATTACAGAGATTATGGGTAGGGCATTGTTTTGTCTTTTTCAGTCTTCATTTTAAGTGATGAATAATCTAACAACAAATAACACGGACATAACTCCATGTTTATGTACATCAAAAATACAAACAGACTTACAAAGAAATTAAATACACAATAAACTTACCAACTATCAGTATAAAGAAGTTATCATACAGTTAACTTGGATATAATGATATGTGATGGTGAAAGTCAGAGATATAAGAATCAAATAGACAGATATTTAAAAAAAAAAGTACAAAAATTAAAATTCTACATTAAACGCTTCGTTATTACAAAAAGTAAGATGAGTTAGTTAATATAGGAGTTTAATGTGGTCCCTTAAGGATGTGAGTCTTAAAAAGTTTAAAGCTATGAAAAGAAAATTCAACTCAGATCTCTATGCTGTAACAAGAATAATTTTTAAATGTTGAATTTAATATTTTATTAATAATCAACATTATAGTTATATGCAGACATTTTCCTCGAAATGCAGAATAGAACAATGCTGCCAGTTTCATGAGAAAATCCTTATATTAAGTATTTCTGGCTTTTTTCTGCACTAAACAATTAGGCTTCTATTTTGTGCTGACATCTGCAATTTTTCTGTGCCCATTCCGTGAGTATGAAAATCCTACAGTGAAGGACAATGCACCTCATATTTTTAGCTCTTAGCACTCTCTGGGAGGCGGTAATTCAATCTCAAACAGTTCTATTGGTTTGTTATATTATATGTTAGAAGGTCATTGGTAGAAAGGGTGGGGTAACACAAGAATACCCACATTGTGTTTCCGAAGCTGAAGGAAGTATGAAGTATATTTAAATAGCTTATAACTTTGAGTATAGCAATCCCAGTATGTGTGGGTTACCACAAATAAAATGCCCTAACAACATTTTTATTTTATTGCATTTAAAAACAAGAGAGCCACAATGGCCTAATATCACTTATTTGTGTGCAGAGGACATCAGCACTGTTTAAACAGACCCAAATATATGTAATACATGTACATAGGCAACATTCAGACAATCAGATCCTTTTTTTTTTTTTACTACATAGCCATATGAGGAAAATGGCCACACCTTTGGTGGCCATGCTTTTTGACAGATCAAAGCTTTTTGTATAACTTTTAATTCTCCAACACCTGCTGAAGCTTCTGACGTTTGGTTGAATTTGGTCCAGCGGTTTCAGAGGAGACGTTTAAAATTGTTGACAGACATGTGATGAAATAACTACATGTTTAACTGTTTTTATCAGATAACATAACTGCAGCAAGAGTGGTATCTAAAAACTGTCTATGCTAGTGAACATCACTGATACATGCATGTCTTTATAATATTTGTGTGTGTCACAATAACATGTGGTATCCAATGATTCACCTTTATACAATTTCCTTTAAAATGAGAACTGAAAAAAGTATTGCCTTTCAACAATTTTCACGAAGTTAATGAAAATGAAAAGCTAGTGCTATACCTTAATAAAAGAAAAACTCAATCTGACATTCATCATTTTCTTACTCTTACCTATTTGGTATGAAAAGAGGATTTCACCTAAACAGACTTCAAATCTGACAGAAAAATATATTTACAATGGCATTATTCAGTGACTGCATAATAGCTTTTCAACTATATTTATTAATAAAACATCAAACCAAGCAGTTCCAAACACCTGGTGATTTCATCTAAATAAATCTAATGATGCTAAGCAGGCAGAGATAGAAATAAACCAACTGGTAACATGCATGTGTCACTTGTTTTTGTAGTTGTTGTCTTTTTTTCTTCAAGTTTTTAAATACATCAAAATTACCAATTATGGTTCAAAATTGCAATGTCAAGCTACTTTGGTAGAGGAACAACCCAGACAAATGTCTGGGTAGAACAACAGGCCCACCACAATTCAGCTGGAACACCTTCTGACATAAAAATCCTTCACCCCTAACAGACCCATGTGTGAAACTAAGCAGTCAGGAGAAGATACAAGTACCCTTGATATGAGGTGTTACAAGCCAAGTCTCACACAAATCTTGGATGTGAACACACAGATTTTAGAAAAAAGAAGATACAAGAATGAAGTTGACTATACTTTTCCCCCCCATTTTCTTTCAGATCTAGCCAAAAGAGTTGGTTACCACCTTTAGACAAACAAATTTTTGTTGCTTGTGTTGTTTTTTGTAAATATTATTGTTATAATTTTTCTAAATGTACACCGCTGAATACAATACGACATGCATAAAATAAACAACAAAACTGAATTTTACCATGATAATAACATGAACAAATAAAATATAATTAAATTCACCCATTAATTAATTAAAAAAATGTATATTTATATACCCCAACATTTGTACAAAGAAGGGCTCAAAATATCATGCAGTGTGTTAAATGAATTTTTTAATAAGACAGGCAACAAACTCAAAATACTGAAATGTTAAATGTATGAAAAGATTGGGGAAAAATAATTTCTAAAACACAATATATTAATACTAACAGAAGTATGCCCACTTTTATTGGCTCAGTGTTCAAACATTTAACACTTCAATATGAATTCTGTCGCAAAGAAGGTTTTAAATTTATACAAAATCTAGCAGTAAAAAATGACAGATTATTTATTTCTTCTTTAAGCACTATAATGATGTACTGTAAAAATTTAGTTTTTTTAGAATGTAAACATTAAGGGTACAACTAATACCAATCAGATTTCATTATCATCATTAAGTCACGGCCAACACACCAGAAAATGTATGTTATAAATAACAACTAACCATCATCATGTTCACTTTTGATAAGAAATTTTAAGCCAATTGTTTAACAAATTGCTATCAGTAAATTAAAAAAAATGTGTAGCTATAGTAGTAAATAATACACTAAGTTCACCAGTTTTCAAATGACAGAAAATTTAAGGTATAACAATCTTTAAAGAACACATCAACTAATTAAAGTAAAAAATAAAAACATTTTGCAGTTGTTTTTGCTAACAAGCTTGTACTTTCAGTTATCTGGAGATGGTATGTTGTATTCAAACTTTTCAACTTTTCTGTACAATGTATTGTTTTCATTAACATTGGTGTACATTAAAGAGTTTAACTTTTCTGTACCCTTATGCTTGATGAGATAATAGGAGCTCTTACATTTAGCTGTTTTCATGAAAATCTGTGCAATACATTGACAAATGGTTATTATTTTTTTAGCTAGTCACATTAGGCTTAAAATTATATGTTAGATGGTAGTAGAGGGTGCTACAAAAGTAAGGCGTACTTCTCCTATGTACAGGAGGTGTGTAAGGACAGTGCACATCACCTGTGCTGCTCCCCATAGATGAACTGGAGTGGATGGCCGAGTCAGAGTTGGTCCTGAAATCACATACAGCCATATATTAGCATAAACTGTAAATAAACAAAAGGGTTAATATGGCAACCATATTTAAGAAAATTGAAACAACTAAGATTAATTATATTGGTCTACACAGTGTCTATCACAAGCTACCTATATTGTGTTATTGGTCTACACTGTGTCTATCACAAGCTATCTATATTGTGTTATTGGTCTACACTGTGTCTATCACAAGCTACCTATATTGTGATATGGGTCTACACTGTGTCTATCACAAGCTACCTATATTGTGATATGGGTCTACACTGTGTCTATCACAAGCTACCTATATTGTGATATTGGTCTACACTGTGTCTATCACAAGCTACCTATATTGTGATATGGGTCTACATTGTGTCTATCACAAGCTACCTATATTGTGATATGGGTCTACACTGTGTCTATCACAAGCTACCTATATTGTGTTATTGGTATACACAGTGTCTATCACAAGCTTCCTATATTGTGATATTGGTATACACAGTGTCTATCACAAGCTTCCTATATTGTGATATGGGTCTACACTGTGTCTATCACAAGCTACCTATATTGTGTTATTGGTCTACACTGTGTCTATCACAAGCTACCTATATTGTGATATTGGTCTACACTGTGTCTATCACAAGCTTCCTATATTGTGATATTGGTCTACACTATGTCTATCACAAGCTACCTATATTGTGATATGGGTCTACACTGTGTCTATCACAAGCTACCTATATTGTGATATGGGTCTACACTGTGTCTATCACAAGCTACCTATATTGTGATATTGGTCTACACTGTGTCTATCACAAGCTACCTATATTGTGATATTGGTCTACACTGTGTCTATCACAAGCTACCTATATTGTGATATGGGTCTACACTGTGTCTATCACAAGCTACCTATATTGTGATATTGGTCTACACAGTGTCTATCACAAGCTACCTATATTGTGATATTGGTCTACACAGTGTCTATCACAAGCTACCTATATTGTGTTATTGGTCTACACTGTGTCTATCACAAGCTACCTATATTGTGTTATTGGTCTACACTGTGTCTATCACAAGCTTCCTATATTGTGTTATTGGTCTACACTGTGTCTATCACTAGCTACCTTTATTGTGTTATTGGTATACACAGTGTCTATCACAAGCTTCCTATATTGTGTTATTGGTCTACACTGTGTCTATCACAAGCTACCTATATTGTGTTATTGGTCTACACTGTGTCTATCACAAGCTTCCTATATTGTGTTATTGGTCTACACAGTGTCTATCACAAGCTACCTATATAGTGAAATGAATTTGCTGCAAAGTAGTCAAGTCCATGATAGCAAAGTCAACAAAGTGAATAAATTAACAAGACAGTCATGATAAACCTAAATCGCCCACCTGAGTCCTGTAGACAATAGATAGCAGTTTTTAAACACTTTAGAATAATTTTTAACGTTTACATAGGGAAGTTCACAAGAATCATCAAGACAACCAGCTTCATTTGTACTAGGGATTCTGGTCTGACAAGAAGCTTCAAACTAAACTATATAGCTTTATATAGAAAATAGACATGCCACTGACTGCCATGCCTTTGGAATGATCCAAACTCTCTGAGCTTCAAAGAGACCACCCAAAACAACTTACCATTTTCACTCTTTGTATTGGGACACTAAAAAAGTACTGATTGTTTCCTTGTATCAAAACCATGAATTATGTAAAAAAAAAAAAAAGATTTTAATATTGCTGAATTTTCAGGAAGGCCTATGACCTGTCACAAATCACAGTCCAATTAACAAATAAGAACAAAACCACATACTCAACAAAGCTTTAAACTAATGCTGCGATAACACATCCATCTGAAAATGGTTCCTGGCTGCTATTCACTTCGCAAGCATTTGACAGATTGTTTTCAGTATTAGTACCCTGCTGAAAACAGTCTTGTGTGTACCAATCATTACAAAGCATGTGAGCAATGAGGTTACTTCGGGAAGATTATCTTGTATTTTAAGCTAAAGTACTTCCACCTTTCCTGCACTTACAACTTGAATTGTGAATCGGGTCAAATCAATGTACACAACAGAAATAATCAATGGTAACGACAAGTTAAAAATGACTAATAAATCTTAACTTTAATGACCCAATGGTATACTAAATGTCAAGGCTTTATCTCTTGTAGTTTCAGAACAGAAGGATTTTGAAGTTTTATTATAAAGCAATATCATTGGTGGTCATGTTTGTTAATTTTAAGCTATAATTCTGAAGTTTCTGATTAAGTTTATTTGAATTTGTCCAGCAGTCGCAGAGATATCATGTAAAACATGTGATTGAATGTGTGATGTCTAACACAAGACGAGGGAAAGTGGATATTCTCAACAGCTTACCCAGATCAATTGATCTTGTAAGCTTAAAATGAACCAGCAAGACTTGAGTTTGTTTTGTTTTTTTGCTTTGAACTTTATTTCACCAAAGCTTACTTGATTTCAGTATAGAAGTGAAGCCCTTTAATGACTGGACAAGCAAAATAACCAGTAGGTGATGGGCACCGTACTGTACTATACTGTACTGTACTGGTACTAAAAACAACGAAGTGGGCCAAGGCATGCATGGTACTTTCCACTTCTAAACAAAAAAGTAAACTAAACAAGACATTTACTACAGAGCTCAGATTCAATAGAATTTTTAATTCTGAAGAAAAAATAGCAAGGAATACCATGCCTGTTTCTAGTCTTTGTTGGTATTTACATGGTTACTTTCTTCAATAAGTAACAATAAATTAATTAGTTGCTTTTATAAAAAGACAATTCTATGTTAAAATGATATATGAATTCAAAAAATGATGGCAATTTTTGTTATTAAACTAAGGTGGTATTTAAATGTGGAAATCACATTATTATTTTAAATTTCTCAAGCTATTGGTTTAGTCAAGAGATTAAATACTTCATAATGGAAATGGCTTTATTATTTAAATATCAAAACTCTTGGGTAGATTTTGTTCATTTTGCATGAAAATATATATTTTTAAATGGACGATAAAAAATGGAAACAAAATGTCATCATATTAACTGATCCGTCCTCAATTAGCAGACAGACATGCCTCTAAGCCAATCAGATACCGGTATTTCCCCACATTTGCACACATCAACTTTATGTTAGACAGGTAAAAACCTGTTAGAATAATGGTGGAAACTGTGTTATATCTAGTGACCTTCTGAATCCATGTGACCCAATAACCAACTCGTCCAAGATTTCATGCAGGCAAACATTCTGGTTATGATTAAGACTGGGCCATAAATGTGGTCTCTAAGCATGTTCACAACCTTTTTTCTAAGATTTGACCTAGTGACCTATTTTTTGACCCCTCATGAGACAATTATGAACTTATCTAAGATTTCTTAAACATTCTGGCCCAGTTTGATGACTGGATAAAAACTGCAGCCCTGTTCTGTGTTCACAAGAAAACTGTTGATGCCTCAAGATGAATGAAGAGTATCAGAAAAGCTTAAATTGAATATGTTGTGCTCAGGTGAGTGAAAAATGGGGAATCATATGGTGAAAATCCACATTTCTAATATCAGTGTTGTTTTCACTTGTTAACATGCGGCATAGAGTTTAACAAAATGACTTTAATGCAATTATTGTATTGACATATTCATGTAGGCAATATATTTAACAAGTAAAAAGCTATGGTTAAACAATGCATACTCTTGTCAATTGATGATTTGCAAAATTTTGATTTTACTTGCTGATGCAAGCCATTGCTTTTTTTTGGCTTTTTTGATCAAATAACTTGGTGGTTGTGTGGTGTAATATTTGCATATAAGAGCATTTTGGAAATAAAAATAGACTTCTCTAGAAAAACTACAAATGTTTCAACATGAGTGATACAATTGTTGACATTGTTTTTCTAATATAGTTCCAGCAAAAGCCCATTGGTAAAGGCTGTACATCTACAGCCCATCTACAGTAGTTTAAGCTGAGTAGCTTATTGCCCATTTACATGGTAACCAGTCATTTATTAAAACAGAAAAACTTTTATTGTGAAGCTAGCAGTTTGGAACAACTCTGGCAAATGATCAGTTATGCAACCAGCAAGGATGCATTTTCATGGTGTGCCACCTATCTGAATAAAAATGTTGCATCCAAGGATTAAGTGTGACCCTTGTAGCATAGCTATACCACCCATATTTAAAATTCATATACCTAAAAAATAACTTGTAGAACATGATTTTAATATGCAATGTGATTGGGAAATGCAGAAATTGTCCTTTATTTAATCTCTTTCTGGAACATTTAAGTTTCAGCACAGTAACATGACAGACAACTTAACAATGAGCCAGTACTAAAACAAATTTAAACAAAAACATAATTATATTACAGCACACAGCTGGAACAGCAGGTATTGGCCTGTTAGTTCCAAAATTAAAGAAAATAGTTTATGAAAAACAAACATCACAGCCTGTGATGGCCATGTCTGAGGTGGCTCTTCAACAACATATGGCTTGATATTTGAAACCCCCAAAAGCTGTTTCTTACAGCACGTCCATAGAAAGGCAAGATAAACAATAAATAGCTATAGAATATGCATGCAAAATAATGTTTTGTCTTGTAAACAATTTTAATAAGAAAAAAAACTCTTTGAGTTAATGATAAGAGCACTGTAATGTGGAGCATTATACTTCTAAAGGTTAAGCCAAAAGAGCACATTAATGTGATACATCTATAAAGAAATTCTGCAGACAAATAAAGAAGGAATTATCTGCTCAAGATTTAGCTTATAGCAGTAACTCCAGTACAAACAAGATAATCTGGGTTAACTCACCTTCATGCAAAACTACACACCATATCAATAATTCATATGAGTTCGCAGAAATTTGAATGATTTATAAGGGAAATCTGCACAAGAAACTATTAATAGACAGACAACATGCACCATACAATATAATATAACCCCTTGTGGACAAGATCAGCCCTTCACCAATAGAGTGTGCATCATCAAGCTAAACACCCATGTGAGCAATAAGAATATCTGTGTTCTGCCACTGGTCTTGTAGTACTGCCTATCATCACCAATGTCAGGATACAATATGTAACTCTATATGATAGCCATGAGACATGATTCTGAATCACCATCATTTAATAGTCAGAGTGGTATGAAACTGCTTGGTATAAAGTATCTTTTACACTATGTATATACTAAATATTAACATAACTCTGCTAAGAAAAAACAACAAGTACACAATAAAACATCCAATAAAGTAAAAGCGTATTTAGATTTAAAGGACTTTTAAGAAAACTAGTAGCCTTGAGTGATATGACAAACAAATGAATGCCCTGCAAGCAATGTGGTAATCACTGTCTCAAAATGTACATTTGTAGACAATTAAAAATGGAATAAACTTTCGTATATTATTTTGTGTAAGATAACCAAGTCTTCTCGAAATACACAACTCTGCCATCAATGTTGTGGACATAGACAGCAGGTTAGTGGCCAGATCACAGCAGCACAGTAAAATGTTACCTGTGTAAGGTGAGGAGAGGAGTGTGGCTAAAGAAGTGGCCACTGGTTACATCACAAGTACCATGTTTCACTGGATTTTGTGCTCTATGTGCTCTTGTGTGTTTTTTTATAAATGTGAATGTGACTTAGTGTTGCACTTTTTAATCACATTTGCATCTAGGTTTAACAGGCTGGGCATACTACTATAAACATTTGAGTATCCTGCCACAAGAGTTAAACTGTGTGACCCATGTTCAATCTAGCTTTGCTCTAAAATAAGAGATTTCATGTGAAGAACATTACTGCAAAGTTTGGTGAAGATTGGGTCATAAATGTGGCCTCTAACTGGTTAAGAAGGTGTTTTTTTAAAGTTTTGACCTAGTGACCACCTTTATGACCCAACATGACCCCCACTCACTCATCCAAGATTTCATGCAAGCAAACCACTGCCAAGTTTGGTGAAGATTGGGCCACAAATGTGTTTTGGCCCCAAGTGACCCAGTTACAATCTCATCTAAAATTTCATGTAATCAAAATTCTGGCAAAGTTTGGTGAAGACTGAATAAAAACTGTAGCCTCTTGAATGTTTACATGCAAATTGTTGATGCCGAAAGATGCAAAACACTCAACAGATGACATATAATGGATAAAGGTGAGCTAAAAAAGGGGTCAAAAAAGCTCAAAAACAAAATAATGAACATTTACATTTAATATAAAGTTTAATGGTATCACATATGGTCTTTAAATCTAGAAATATCACTTGCTGCACTCATTATTTTACAGACTCCAGCTGTTCATGCATGAGCATTGGCAGAAGCCAAAATCTGCTTTAAATTGTTTTCAATCACATCACAAATTGCATCCTGCATTCTCAGTAGCCCTCTATGGCTGGTATGTGGCCTTTGTCTCCTGAATATAATGAATGCATTGTGACAGTCCTGCAGATTCAGAAGATTAAGATGCAAATCATACTCTAGTGTTGCCATTTTATTCTTTCACAACCAAAGTTCAGATCGCATAGCACAAATAATTGCTGTTTTATTGTTGTCAAAAATTGACTGGATTGGATATAGACTCTTAATCATTTCATTTAGTTTTAATTGTTTTGCTTACTGCTGCACAAAATAAACT
Source organism: Sinonovacula constricta (assembly GCA_007844125.1). Taxonomy (NCBI): domain Eukaryota; kingdom Metazoa; phylum Mollusca; class Bivalvia; order Cardiida; family Solecurtidae; genus Sinonovacula; species Sinonovacula constricta. The sequence continues at coordinate 163,623 of CM017566.1, read as the reverse complement.
AAGATGCACTTAACATATTCCTGGGATCAAAACTAGATGAAAAGTAACAATGCAATTTTATAAAAAATGGATTAACAATATTTCACAAGTGAAAGGTCAGCTTTAGTAGAATGGATTCTATCTATAAACATATAATAGAAGTACATTTTATAATTTGATGCAAATATTCCATAAAATATTGAAGAATTTAATTAGGAGCATGTTTGAGAAACTATTAACTATGATCATCAGGGCTCCATATTGGATAGAATTATTGATACAATATTTGTATAGATTCAAAATGATCAATATTCAACATCTCATGATATATTAAAACCATCATGAAAGTGCTTATACTTTTGTCTTCTTGTGTAGTGAAATTATTAATTTATTTAAATTAAATTTGTCATTGTAAGTCAGATGATCTCCAAAAGTCAACTTATTGACAATGACTGTCAGTCAAAAGAAAAAGAAGAGGCAATTTCTTCTGTATTAACATCTTAGATATATGTGTAAACAAATTAACTGTAAACAGTGGAAAACTGAAATATACTTTTTTCTTTCAGAAAAAGAACAATAAGCCACATAAAAACACGTAATTTTGCTGATTTATTATCATAGCTTCAAAATTTCATAATGGCAGCCACATAACCGGATAATCCTATTATTGGAAAGTTCAACATGCTCATTTAACAAAAATAATAAGGCTGTGATTTGATCACATTTAGCAGTAACTGGGCTGTGGTTTGATCACATATTTACTAACAATAATGAGGCTGTGGTTTGTTCACATATTCACTAACAATAATGAGGCTGTAGTTTGATCACATAATTACTAACAATAATGAGGCTGTGGTTGGATCCCATATTTACTAACAGTTATGAGGCTGTGGTTTGATCACATATTTACTAACAATTATGAGTCTATAGTTTGTTCACTGGTCACTAACAATTATGAGGCTGAGGTTTGATCACATATTTACTTACAATAATGGGGATGTGGTTTGATCACATTTAACAGTATTAACTAAGACATATTAACTAAGAATAATGAGGCTGTGGTTTGATCACATATTTACTAAGAATAATGAGGCTGTGGTTTGATCACATATTTACTTACAATAATGAGGTTGTGATTTGATCACATTCAACAGTACTGAGGCTGTGGTTTGATCACATATTTACAAACAATAATGAGGTTGTGGTTGGATCACATATTTACCAACAATAATGAGGCTGTGGTTTGATCACATATTAACTAACAATTATAAGGCTGAGGTTTGATCACATATTTACTAACAATAATGAGGCTGTAGTTTGATCACATATTTACATACAATAGTGGGGCTATGTTTTGATCACATTTGACAGTAATGAGGCTGTGGTCTGGTCACATTTAAAAGTAATGAGGCTGTGGTTTGATTACATATTTACAAAGATAATGAGGCTGGGATCACAGACTTCATTGGAAGCTTTGATGTTTAATAGCAACATCACTGACTAATTTGTTCACCTAAATATGGTTAGTAAGAATCATAACAGAACGAGAAATGCCATGGCACTACACAGACTGATCATTTAACCATTTAGGACACTACATGAAATGAAATAAGGCAATCATGGCCCAATACTACTGCACAATTTTTTTTGTCTGTCTCACCTGATTGCAGCAGGCCGTAAGTATATGTTAGCAAGGAATACCAGAACTGTTTAAACAGACCAGAGAAGTTGTAATACATGTAAATCAGCAACATTTGGATAATAATTTTTAATTGCTTTGATAACCATATAATTATGAAAAATGGTCACCCTTCTGGTGACCATGCCAAGGATCATATTTCTTTTAGCACTCTTGAGAGAGGGCCAAACAAAAAATATGTATTTCAAAGCTCTAGCTCATAAAGTTTCTAACAAAGATTTTAAAATCTTCCATAAACAGCCATTTATGGACAATGGCCATGCCCCTGGTAGCCTTGCTATTGTTTGTTATTGATCCAAAGTCTTTAAACAAACTTAATAAAGACCATTCATGGAACATTAAAACCAAATATCGAGGCTTATGCTCATGTAGTTTCTGACATAACGCTTAACTAAATTTTCTATACAGAGCTATATTGGGGAAATGGTGATGTCCCTGTTTTTCCCTCAATCTTGAAAAAGGGCCACTCAAAGAAGAAGTATACCAAACATCTAAGCTCTAGTTTTAGAGTTAAAGTTTATGACAAGAAGATTTTCCAAGTTTTTGGCTATGATTTTTGATGGATCAAGTCTATCAACAACTTTTTGTGTCCCCACCTGAGGAAGTTAAGTTGAATTTGGGCCAGTGGTTTCAAGGATGCTGTTTAAAGAATGTTGACAGATGCGAAGAGTGTACCACTTGATGTCTGTCAGTTACAATCGCAACAGATCACCCTAAGCATATAAGGTGAGCAAATAACCATATATGGACAATGACCACACCCCTGGCTGTCATGTTCTTTAACCAATCAAATCTCTGAACAATCTTGCTTGTTTGTTAATTTTGTTTTTTGTTACATCACAGTGACACACTTAAGGTCAAATTGGCAACATTGAGCTAATTATTGGTCAGGTAAGATCCCAGACTTATATTTGGGTTGAACCACTGGCGCACTGCAGGTAAGCTGGAAAATCTGCCTATATTAAAGTTCCTGCCCTGACCAGGACACAAAGCCAATGGGTTAAGGAGTTGCAAGTTGACTGCTCTAATTGCTTGGCCATGAGACCCTCAGAATTATCTTGATAGCGGACCCCGACCGACCAACCCCCGCCCTTCACTTAGCAAGTATACTAAATATGAAAGCTCTTGCTAATAAAGTTTCTGACATTAAGATTTTCAAATTGTTTCCTTTACAGCCATATATAAACAATGGCAACCTCCCTGTCTGCTTTGTTCTTTGGCCGATACAATGTCTTTGAACTACCATTCGTTCCCAATGCCTGTGGAAACTATTGAAGAAGTTTGATCGAATTTGACACAGCAGTTTCAGAGTAGAGCCATTCAATGAATACTGATCAGTGGGCTCTCACATTTGGTCACCTAAACATATGCACAGGTAAGCTTATAAAAAGTGTGATTATCGTACACTTAGCATACCACCTGTGTCTTTTACACAGATTTGGAAGTCAGTTTATATTACTGTAAACACAAAGATTTTGTAAAAAAAAGCTAAAGAATGTCTTCTAATGTCCATGAAATAAGCCATATCCAACTTCAGCTTCAATAACTGTGTATACATCCTTTGTCATTGCTTATTTATGTTGTTGAATTAGTCACAGATAGAACAAACTTGTAAAAACAGATAAATCTAATATGCAATAATAATAATTTCTGATAAAATGCTATGAAAGGCTATCTATTTCATACATTGATTTATATATACTTAATATCTACACTGTCATACAAATGCAAAAACAGATAATAGAAAGGGTACATTTTAGTTATATTACATGTAAATGTTAAGAAAAAAAATGAACTTATATATCTATATATGTATACAAGAAATAATAAAACCATTACCTGTTTGCAATATGATTCAAGCACTTGAATTATTTGTTCTCACTATACACATGAAACACACACATGCCAGATCTGTATAGTCTATCATTATATTAGCATCATAACAATAATATAACCAAGATGGTTATTTAAATGATGACTTCTCTCTGTACGGGGCCTCCTTTGTGTATATAGTGATATATAAGCTTCTGAACCCAGAGACACTCTTACTACATTCATTTATTTACAGTTTTCACCATTATTGTTTATCTGAATTACTATATATCCTGTGTCTTCAATTGAGTTATATCATTGACTTTTTTGGTGGAGGAAAATAGCAGACAACTGTCAACATTTAACAACAGATACACTGCAAGTCAGCTGCAAGACTAAAAGCTCCAAGAACAAGATTGGGGATTTTTAATACACACAGTGAGTGGCAGAGGAGTTAAGAGTTACAAGGAACTCTACCCACTCTGCCAAAGGCACCTCAATTATACTTTATGGTTGATCATAAGCAATGTTATTTACACAAAGTGGTGTGCCCAGTATAGAAAGGGCAGTTTGATGTGATATAGGGAACCAGCCAGATACATGTCTGCAAGCACGCCTGACAGATGAATGACAAAAAGTTGAGAACAATACTAAATACAGTACAAGCCTTACACAAAGACAAACACCAACATCACAATAACAATGGAATTCCATTACAAGTTTCACCAACAATTCTAAACAAAAGCTCATCACCATTGAAATGGTTTTACAATACTCTTATGAAATAATAATATTTTTTTAATTAATGAAATTTAAGTATCTGAAATTTGTTTACAGTTTTACATTTGTAATTAATTCAAATTTTGCTTTTGTTTAAGAGAACAAAGTGAGAAAATGTTGCAATTCTTGTTCTGTTACAAGGCTGGTACTGTATCTGTTTTGTTGGAACCATTCCACACCATTGAGCATACAATTTTTGACGTAGAGGTCTCATGATATACAAAGGGCTAATGGCAGCATCCTTACTAAAAGACAAACTACACACCCTCACATGGCACAAAAGCACTTTGTAAACAATGTTTCCCTTATTAGACTCTAAAAAATAAATGCTTTCTTTTAGTGCTTTTATTTTTTACTTTAACTTGAGCTTGAATGGCTGAGAGCTTGTTTAATAGTAATCTGCACACCTTCTATGTTGTTTTACAACACTCAGTTAAAGTAACATAGACAGTAAGTTAATATTTTTAATTTTGGCAGAACAAATAATAATTTAAAGTTTCAAAGAAAGTATTTATGTCATTTTTATTTTTAATTTTACTTTCAATGGATGACATAGGTAAAACATCCATTTTGCAATCTAACTTCAGCATTTACTCTTTATTTGAAGACAAAGGCAGCTTAAGTGGTGAAGTAAAAGATACAAAAGCAGGCATGTATGTTTGTTTGTTTGATTTTGAAATACATTGCAGCAACAAAATATGATCAATTTAGCAACGTCCAGCTTTTTTGGTGGAAGAAAACCCCAGGTTAGTGTCCGGGTAGAACCACTGGTGCACCACAAGTCAGATGGAAGACCTTCCTACATTAAGTCCTTTGCCCCCAACAGGACCCAAACACACACAGTGAGTGGCTATTCAGTCAGAGAAGTTATAAATGGGGCACAGCCATGTAGCTGTTGTTTGTGAAACATAGCCATGTAGCTATTATTTGTGGAGTACATCCATGTAGCTATTGTTCATGGAGCACAGCCAAGTAGCTATTGTTCATGGAGTACAGCCATGTACCTGTTGTTCATGGAGCACAGTCATGTATCTACTATTCATGGAGTACAGCCAGGAAGCTATTGTTAATGGAGTACAGCCATATAGCTGTTGTTCATGGAGTACAGCCATGTAGCTGTTGTTCATTAAGCACAGCCATGTAGCTATTTTTTGTAGAGCAGCCGTGAAACTATTGTTCATGGAGCACAGCCATGTAGCTATTCTTCACGAAAAAAACAGCCATGTAGCAATTATTCCTGGAGTACAGCCATGAAGCTGTTGTTCATGGAGCACAGCCATGTAGCTATTGTTCATGAAGCATTGGCATGTAGCTGTTGTTCATGGAGCATAGCCATGAGCTATTATTTGTGGAGTATATCAATGTAGCTATTGTTCAAGAAGCACAGCCATGTAGCTATTGTTCGTAGAACATAACCATATAGCTTTTATTCATGGAGCACAGCCATGAAGCTTTTGTTCATAGAGTACCTCTATGTAGCTTTTGTTATTGGAGCACAGCTATGTAGCTAATGTCCATGGGGGCACAGCCATATAGCTATTATCCATGGAGCACAGCCATATAGCTATTATCCATAGAGTACTGACATATAGCTGTTAATCATGGACCACAAAACTACGTTGAACATGGTTACTAAATTTACAACTAGCATTTATCATTTGGCATGAAAATCATTTTACTTATATTTCACTTATGTCCTATTTCAATATTTACTCCAAATAAAATCAAATACCACAACTGGAAAATTGGTTTCTCTGTACAGGATGTAAAATCTGTATGACTGTTTATAGAGCAAGTGCAATAAAACACTGACTTTTCTATTTCTGCTGTCTGGAACATTAACAGCTTTCACAGAGCTAGTTACTGGCTGCCTTTGTAGCTAGTGAGGGTGTGTAATTACACTAACACTGGCACCCAAGCGCTTCACTTTTATCCCTCAATAACATTTGAGGCAAAAATCATTTCTGTTCATCATTAAAAATGTTCTGTTCAACTGGCATTACAATTATGGCAAATAGAAATTAATCTAATATTACTGACTTATTGTAAGAAAATCAAAAAAGTTTTTTTTAACCTAAGCTCCAGGTCATCAAATCTAAAATCAAAATTTTAACTTATACTAATCCCTTACTTACATAGAGCACAGGTGCTTAGTAAACATCTAATAAAAATAGAAAATTTTTCTAGAAGTCGCCTATCCAATATACTTCAAGACCTGTCACAATTTTAAAGCTTACAAAAATCTTATTTTTCAGGGACTGTTAATAAAGAATATTAATTTTTAAATAGTCCTCTGAAAAAAATATTTTGTCATAAAATAAAATAAAAATCCTACATCACTTTTTCCTTTTTGTATCACTGTATTGCTTCATTTATTGCTATCAATTTATTCTACAATGCAATTGATGTGCCAGAGAAAGCAGACGGAACACAACTAATTTGTATTGCTGGCATTTAAGGAGCACTTATGGTTGGGTCATTTCTTTAAATCAAAATGTTTTCTAGCCCAGGTGCCAATGTACAGTAGAGCATGAATGGAAAGGTTGTCACCATGGAAACAAGCTGATGACTGAAAGGTTCAATGTCAACTCACCGCGACAACTGGTTTACACCTTGAAGGTGCCGATTAATCCTGAAAATATTAGTCTGACGCTCAATGTGGGCAAAATACCAAGCAATAACTAAAGGGAAAATAGCAGAAAATCAAGGAATATCAAAACAACTGTGATTCACATCTAGAGATTGAAGGATGATGTATAAATGTGATGTATTAATATGATATATAAATGTGATGTATTAATGTGACGTATAAATGTTATGTATAGGCAAGTTCAGGGATAAAAATAAAAGGTTTTTATATATATATATGCGATGGGGGTCTTAGGTTAAAAGGAGATAATATTCTAAAAAAATAAATGTAAAGGAAATATAAAAAAAACACAGATGAATATTGTGAAATAATGACTGTGAAAGGCTTTACACTAGATATAGTTATGTTTACAATAAATGGTAAAAAATTAAAAGCCTTGGCATTTTTAAACAATTAGTAAAAAATAACTATTACACAAAATTAAGTGTTATTTTATATGGAAACTTTACAGCCATCTTAGCAGATATTTCAAATAGTTTTTATTTGACTGATCATTATTAAATCATTACACATTTAGTTTATGTGTATCGGTAATTCTTCCAAATCTTTTTAGCATTTCATTCATCTCACAGTTTAAATTAGTCTTAGAAACAATTATTTATTTCATTTAAAGTAGTGAGTTTAGAAAATAAGAAATGCTATCTTCAATTAAAGCTTGTAATCAGTTATATTGAGTCTACAGAAACTGCTGCTATATTATATTGAAAAAATGGGCTGTTGGAAAAAATGCAGGTACTAAAACTAAAAAGCCCAAGGCAATTAAGTACCCCACGAGTACACATAAGAAGGATATACAAAACCAGATGTAATATGAATATTCTATGATACTAAATCTAAACAAGTGTAAAAATTAGACTAGTGAGAATATAAATAGATAAAAAATAATAAGGTAGATAGGAAACAATTGCTACAACTTAAATCTGTCAGTGTGCTTTTAAAACACCTCCTGAAACTGAAAAACTGTAGAGAGCCCAAAACCTGGATAAGAATTCTGGGGAAATAAACACACACACACACAAACTCACTTCAATATTTAAGATTCATAAACAAATACAGTCAAACCTCAGTCACTTGAACACCATATTGGTCAAACAGAACTCTAGGTCATTGCATTTTGCCTCCTTTATTCTACATAAATTACCATGAGATAGCTAGTACAAACTGTAGTTTGAACTGATCCCTACAGCCCATTTACCCTATTTTCCCACCTCAGAACAATAATCACTGCTCATAACCATTAAACTGACAGTCGCGACCCGGTATCAAACCTGGGGCTTCCCATACCTGGAGCCCATGCTCTACCAATAGAGCTACCAGGTCCGGTGTGTCAATGTGTACTGGTAAACAACCAAAGTCAGGTTTAATTGATTAAGTGTTCAATGAAAAAATGCAAAATTAATTGTGTGTCTTCTTTGATGAATCTTTTTACTAAACTTGTTCAAAGAAATATGTTACCATTGATTTCTTTAGATCAAACAAGAAACAGTTAATAAAATAATTGTTTATGATTTTATTGCAAATCTAATTATCAAAACAAACAATAAATCAATAACTAACTTGAAATCACAAAAGAAACCAAAGAGATTTCTGATTTAATGAATATAAAAATCATCTTCCCCCAAAAAATGAAAACAAAACCTATTTGAACCTTATATTTACAACCATAAAAACAATTGAGAAATTGACTTATCTATAAACTTATGTTCCCTCAAACTCCAGGCTCACTTCAACTGTAAGTCCTCTTCATGTGTGTGTTAGAGCAAATCGGGTTTGACTGTACATATGAAAATATTCTTATATTAAGAAAGGAAATATTGCTTGACCTGATGCATACATCCACAGACACAAATGAACCAATTGGGGAAAGCACATAAATCCCAGCCCATCAGCTGAGAGATTTGAACTCTCAACCAACCAGGTGAAAGTGTACCATTCTTTGCAAATCAGCAACCTTGTAACAAATGAGCATACCTCCTCCAGCTTGTGTCAGGTGGTGGGGACAGGAATGCTGCACTTCCATACGGTGAACAATCAGCCTGAGATAGAAGTTAAGGAAACACCAACAAAAAAGAAATCCTATAAAAGAAAATATTACTGAAATTTATTAGTATATGCTTATATTTAACTGCATCCCCTTTGTTATAAAAAGCCGTCTATTTGCTTTAATAGCCAACCTTGTAACAACTAACTCTACCTAATACGAGTCGTAGCCATGCATCTCACAGCAGTGGGCATTTGCTGACAGACAATGGCCAAATGGTGTTATTTACATTGGAAATAAGATTTTTTAAGTAACAAAAACATGTATATCAGATTTGCTTGCATAATGAATGAAAGTATAATTTTTGCAATGTATTATAGAGGTTATTTAATAAAAATCTGCCTTTTCCTGACAGTGTTCATCAAATGCAACTTTATATATTAAATTAGCTCACTTGTATTCTAAAATGGGTATTGAAAGCATTAATTTGTTTTATAACATTCATTATGCATAATGAAACATCCACTGCTTTCCAAACAACCGTCTGACCTTGGGTTGGCTATCGAAAATATGTGGGGAAATCCAACCATCCGACTGACATAGAGGCATGTCTGTCAAACATCCTAGGAAGAGGTAACTGGGGTATCAACAAAGAACAAACAGCATATGCCAGATTCTACAAGAGACATTTATATGAGGGCAGTACACCTGCCTACCTTATTCTATGAGAAATGTGACTGCTGCTAATGAAAACATTTTGAGTTCATCAATTATTTCTAAGAACTATATTACTTATTTTGCTAATGTAATGTATAAGTCAAATAAAGAACTGGTGGAGGATGACCTTTGAATAATGATTCAACAGGACCAGTAATGTGCTACAGGTCAGCACAAGATTTTTACTGGAGCTTGATGTTCACAGCTCCCCTTCTCAACACCAGGAGTTTTGGGTCAGTGATGGTTTACCAATGTAAATTCATTCAATTGAACCTTGAATCATCTTAATTACTCCTAAAAAATTACTTAATATTTTTTGTTTAAAGTTTGCATTAAGCTCTTTTGCATAATCCATACTTTAAACTTTATACTTTGAACACTGAGAAATCAATTATTTTTTTCAACTTAATAATAAAGCATTGTTGTTTGTCAATTAGATCATTAATTGATTACTAGGTTTAACAAATAAACTGCACAATGACTCTTTTTGGCATTATATTTTACACATGTGTAAAAAGACAGGATGCTCAATCTCAGTTCAAGAACAAATTAAAACAAGATCTTGGTGGAACTCCTGGGGAATAACTGAAGCACAGGAAAATATACTATATGTAGCTAAATCAAAGGGCTATGACTCAGTAATCACAAACAGTCACTTGTTGCTATGCTTATATTATGTGCATCTCCAAAAACAAGTTTTGCTTTTTATATAAGGTTTTGTTAAATATAGCTATTGGTTGCAAAAAATAGTCTTAGACAAGAAGACTTTTAAAGAAAAAATACAAAGGCAAATAACTTAAAACTGAACAATGCTATCCAAGTTATCTTACTTGTATGCATAACTACACATTAATACCAATCATCCATGCAATTATTAAAAAATTCTGACAGATATATGGGAGAAATACTCGCAAAAAGAAACTGTTAATGAAAAGGACAGAAGGACAACATTATTATGCAAGCAATAGTATTGATCTTATATAATAAAATGTATGACCATGTACATGATTTTTATCAAGGTACATAATCAGGTCCAGGTCCACATACATTCGTCTCTATTTATCAACTATAACAAGGATACTCTTGACTTCTCCATCTGAAAGGGGCGTGACCTGAGAGGGCCAATCTGTCGTCCTCGGTCCCGAGGGTGCATACGCTCTGCGCGAGACTGTGGACTGCCTCCTCCCCTCATGTTCTCCATGTTCTGAAATGTCTGAATATATTAGGATCACTGAAACACATCACAGCTCATGATTTTACGTTTAATTCATCTTCTTTTATATTACTAATTAGAAATTTTTAGACTCAACATGTTGGTGGAAAGTAGAAGCTGGCTGACCTAAATCAACAGTACCCTATTTGCCTTAGCATCTTCAAGCAAAGGCAGCTTAGCAGGCCAAGAGTAATGATAGTTGATAGCATTATTCCATCCTCTACATTGCGCTTAATAATGAGACTTGTTTTAGCTTGATAAAATTGTTGTTATGGTGGCAACAACATATAGTTGGCATGAAAATCTCATCTTAAATCTAGCACTGGTTTCATAAAGAAGATATGAGCTGTGCTCCAGCCAGGCATTTCGGCTGGGCGCAGCACCCTTCCCTTACAAGCTGATGACCTGCAAAACTTACAAGTGCCCTTATTTTCCTAGTTTGGGCAGCAAATGAACTTCTGCACTGAGTGAGTGTACACGAGTGGGAAGTACCCAAGCTAATCTAAGAAGTTGATGATGTGCAGTTTGCAATTGGCTCCCTGCTCTTGCTTTGTACAGAGCTGTAGGCAAGTTTTATCAGGGCACCAGTTGTATCAAAGCAAGGTTCTCTGTATATGTAATAAGCCTGGTGATTTGTTTGCAAAACACAACAAAGGAAGCACTAGCTGATTAATAATGGGATCACTGGCTTTTCACTTAATCTGGATGATCGACATGAATGACATTAAGTAGATGGCAAAAGCCAACTTGACTTCTGGAAGTTCTATGACTTTTCAGAGTTTACACTCGCCTAAAAAATGCCCATTAAATCTGATCCATAATAATTTCTCACATAAATATAGATACAAATTATGTATAATTCATCTTGCTTTATCTTTGAAGCCTTGTGGGTTTAACCAATTGTATTTCAATGTGAGATGGACATAAATTAATTAACACATTTCATTAATGTCTAAAACAAGAGCATGAAAATAAATAGCTGGATAAAATACACAGGTAATTTTGGACAAATAGCATGATGCCACTTCAGAAATCTAGCTGAAGCGCTATGTTAAGCCAAGTGATGTAAAAAGGAACATCATGGCAACTTTATTGAAATTATGACTTAAACAAAAAACAGTCTAGCTAAGTCCTTTAGATATACAGTTTTCGTGGATTTCACAACAATCCATTATTTTAGTGGCTGGACCATCCAATATTCCAATATGTTGACCAAAATTATGATAAACTGGGATCATTTTACCATAATAAAATAATAATTATTGTTTGTAGAGTGGTTGTAGAGATTTTTAACATTAACAAGTTTCTTTCTCCTCTCATATGGAACCCTGATGAAAGAAATCAAATAAGACACACACAGTGTAATCATTACTTTTTTTATTGTTTCTCTATGTTAAGCCCAATGAAATAGGTATATGAGCCTAATTTAAGTTTTCTTTTTGCTTTATTTGAAACAAGTTGCTTCAGTGTAAAAAGATATTCTAGGAAGGACCAGTACTTACAAATTAACTTTGCAAGCAATATGTAGTTAACATGAAGTAACACAACTTTATAAAATAAAGTAACAAATATTGCATGCTTGCTTTCTTTCCAAGCACACACTGTAAAGCATAAATTTAACAAGATACATCATATCATAAACAAGATCACTCAAACGAGACAATTTAGATGAAACAAAATTAGGTCGGTTTGATCAAAGAACTTCCTAAACATTCTGTCTGTAATAAACAAAAGCGCTGTCACCAGATAACTGAAATAGAGTTGATGGGACGATAAACCCAATAAACAATCTCACATGCTCACAGCAGTCACAATATATGCAAAGAAATTACTTGAATAAACAAATCAAATCAAGATACCACTGTTAAACGCAAAAAAGAAACACTCTGTTCCTTATCTATAACACAGATCTACAAAGCACAATGATACGCAGTAATAATTTGTACAATTTTAACATTGTATAATCATATTTTCTTGAAGAAAACATTTCGGGAAAAAAATCGCACAGGATCATATTCTATCTGAAATTTCAGTATGGACCTGAAAACATATTTAAAAGGAATTAAAATCCGATACAAAATCTAACTTGACCAACTGAAGTAAAATGACAATGCAAGGGAGCTAATCCATTAAAATAATCACTTGACAGCTGACGTATGTTTAAATTTGGGGATTTTCTCTCATGGAAACCTTCGTGAGTTTCTTTGTAATGTATTAAGTAGTTTATAGAGTTGACTGTATGTATTAAGCTAGTAGAAGTTTCTAAATGATCCTCCGTACCTGCATATCCATGCCAGCGTTTGAAGATGCCATTTGATTAACATTCGGAAGTGACCCTCCGCGGTATTGATGCATTATGTTTTGTTGAATATGAAGATGTTGGTTCGACGCTCTGTTGGTCGCATAGGCCGACCTCTGAAACGGACAAAACGTAATGGATATACTTCAGGTGAAAGTGTGGGAGAATGTGTGGAAAGTGGGGCATACAAACATTGAAATCCAACTTTTTTTCGTGACACATCGTGCACGGCTTCTTGTCTGATATCTTTTAAGTTACCTGTGTGGCTGCGCTAACATCTCTGAGAATAGCTTCAAACGCTGCCGTTTCTTCAGCTTGTTTCTGATTGTGCAACGCGATCTTTTCGCTAAATTTTCGAGGATTCGCCATAATGGTAGCAAAACGACAGACTTGTTATGATTTTGCCGAGGTAGGGGGTCCTTCGTAAAATACTAGCCAATCAGAATCGGTCATGTGACGTAATTGTAGATGGCAGCACATTACAAGCACCTGTCCTTCTAATTAGCTCAGTCGACATGTATCGCCTTTTACTAGACTAAAATCCACGGAATTTTCACCATAATTGATTATGTAGACGTTCTCTTTTTATATTTTCTAATTTTGAAGCATAAAACCAGTTCACTCGTGCGTGTCTTGACAAAACAATTCGACCCATTTCACGAAGGGAGATGTGTCATGTATTGTATAGTGGGTAGACTGCACTAAAATATTCACCACTGTCCTCTTTACGAACAGTAAAAAGAACTGAATTCGAGGCCTATTGTTGGCACGCGTGTGCTTTGATTTCTCCCCTATTACACTTATAATACGCATTTCATAAGAGGCACCGCTGTCCAGAGCGGCGACAACTGTTTTTAACATTATATTTTAATGCATATTATTATTATACGAGTAAAATGTTCGCAACTGGCGTGGATATTTTATAGTTCGAGTCAACAGACTGTGTGAAGCCAATATGTTAACTTTCCTAGTTGCATTTAACTTCTATACAATTCTTCCATTTTTGAAGTCAATTAATAATAAAGGAACACTGTTATTTTTAATGTTTCTTAGTTTAGCCCAATTTCGCGATAAGTCATTTAAAAATGTCATAGGCTACATCTGCATAATTTGTGTGTTACGTAATTCATACTTTACAATGTTAGACAGACTAGAAGCACCGTTTTAAATATATAACCTGATCATTCATGATCAAGACCAGTATTTAAATGGAAGATAAAGTTGAATGTTACATGAGTATTTGCACATGGTTATTATTTATTTATTTATTGTTTCAAGACAGCCAAGGGTTTATGTATGGGTGAATACAACAACTTCTTTATGTTTTTACTTTAATATATATATATATATATATATATATATATATATATATATATATATATATATATATATATATATATATATATATATATATATATATATATATATATATATATATATATATATATATATATATATATATATATATATATATATAATTAGTTATGTTTTACTATAAAACTGTTTTGTTGAATCTGGCTTCGCATTGTTAAACTAAAAAAAAAAATACACGCATTTCATATTTGTATAGCATTCTTCTTCGGCGGCACGAATGTAGATTTTTTATTGAAGTGGTATCTTTGTTGTTTTAAGCCTGTACATAATAATAAGTATATTTTATGTTGTTGTTTTTTTCCTTAAGAATTTGTATTAAGATATAAGACCATAAAAGAACAGGTATATAACAGTTACATGTGGATTTTTATTGGTGAATCTCAACATAAAAGAGCTTTTTTTCTCTAAAATTGTAACTGTATAATATAGGCTAATAAATTCACATCACCTTAATTGTTAGCATGTCGGGGTCTTTTGCGTCTTTTGTAATACTTTCCTGCTATGTTTGTTGATTAATATAGTTGCTATAATCACTTGCACCCGGCTTTGATAATGTGTTTCTGTTTCAGAACAAGCATAAATTTCAACTGTATTTCATATTCATACTCATTCATTTATTAAATTGAACATTACAGAGAAAGTTGACAAAGACTAGCACAGGCTTTTAAGACAATATAAAAACAGAATGCAACAATGAACATAATCATAATAACAAGTTTACCTTCTTAAGTACTTCTGTTAAGGTCTGCATAGCATATATACTTTGATAGGTTAATTTTACAAGACGTAAAATCCTGACACATTAAATTAATTATTTTGTATGCGTTGGCCCTGACTGAAAATATCGCTTTAAGTATTTCTTTCGCAAATGTGAAAACTCTAGACATGTAAGTAAAAATGGAACTCGTTCTCTATTAATCCAGAGTAACATAATTTGCAAGTTCTGATTTCCCAGGGCGTATTTACATATATTCCATTCTCTATTTCTAAATCATGTGATTCGAATATTAATCTAGTAAGTGCAGTTCTAAATTTCGGTTCCGCAACGACGTCTGAATATATTTCGAACCTGAACATGTGTTTAAATAAACAATATTTAAAAAGCGACTTGAACTTAAAATGATTGCATGTCAATCTTGATAATACATATATAATACACCTTAATTAATCGTTATAATATTAATAAACATGTTAAATTGGTTATGTCACATGTTTAAAAGACCACAGTCTTGCTATATACATTTTACCTTACCAGTATACCAAGTATCTTTTATAATGATCTCGACCATTTTCTAGATCCGTTGTTTGGAGAAGATAAGTTTCAAATAAAATTGATTATTTGTTTGTAGTTAATAATTTGAACCAATACTTTATTATCAATATTTTTCTTGTAAAATTGTAAAATATATTCTTCCTAGTGCACCATATATTGCGTTTAAATTTGCATATCTTTTTACAACTAACAATATGCGACAGAATTTTGGGTGAATCATTTCTGTATCTGGACCCTCGTGAAAGGCCCGTATTTTTTATGTAATTTTATGTACTTTTTATGTAATCAGTAACTACTTTTATTGTATAAAGCGTTTGGAGCTAATTGTAAGGAACTTACGCTATATAAAATAAACTTCTATCTACTTCTATCTATTTCTGCTTCATAGGTCTAATTGGCGACGCGCTGGAGCGTGGCGCCTATATATGGAACACTCACTGAAATTTGCACATGGGGAAAGTTTGTTTTTGTAAACCTGATAAATGCGGGTCCAGATTCGGTAAACGGCGTTCTATTTTGTTTTTATTTTTATATTTATTTGTGTGTGTATGTAACTTCTAAAATAACTTTGAAAAAAAATACTACGTTCGAGAAAAAATCAATATGAGCAATACTTATTTGTGTTATGTGAGTCTGATGCACATGTGCATTTCCTGCTGGTTCACTTTAGTTTTTTAGTTAATTATAATATTTTTGCATTTCTTTCTTCATATGTAACATCTTAGAAAACATATTAAATGGTGTCGGGTTTTGCTTTTTATTTTGTTTCAAACCATTTTTTGGTCTTAGGAAAATAAATTGTACAGACTTTTTTTCTCGAGATTTATAGTATAAAACTTTCAAATAAAGACCTTACCATTTCAAGTGTCCTTGTTACTTGCTCTTATATTGCTTTAATCTCTTTAGATTTTCAACTGTTTGCCCCACCTTTGATGCTTCGCATCAACGACTTTTCTTGTTAAGTACTGGAGTAACTAAAGAGTCAAATAGCTTTATCTTTTGAGATGTTGGTAAATCTATCTGTTAACAAATTATAGAGAGATTATTTGAAAAGTAAAAAAAGCATTATTGCCTAATTGTTGTTGTGCTTGGTTACAATTACCGTTCTTTAACGGGTACACCCAAAGACATTTGAAAGTGTCCACTAATTTAATTATAAAGTTGTAAATGAAAAGAGCTCGTAAGAAGTATGTCTTCCCGCTTTAAAGATTATTACTGTAGTTTTATTAACATTTGCCTTTAGATTTCAAATTTTACAGTTACATTCTATATCATTTAGCAGTAGTTGTAACGACTTGGGATCCAAACAGCATCATCAGCATTGAACAGTAAGAAGATTAGTATATTTCCGATATTTACATTTATTTTATTTATTTATCTTTGGGTAATGCTTTTAATTATGTCATTTAAAAGAATAAGCAAAATATAACGGTAGCCGGGTCAGCTTGCTTCATACCGACATTTGAAGTGATATAGTCTGATTTTGATCCTTTTAATGAACCGTTGACTTAACCACAGATTACATAGATTGTAGGTCTTTACAAACTTATAGCTCACTTTTTCATCTTATAGTTTACGCTAAAAGAATATTCTGTCTATTATATCGTACATTATATTTAACAGGTCTAGAGAACCTGTGCATAGTTTGTTTTCTTCTTTTCCGCAATTATTATTATTATTATTATTATTATTATTATTATTATTATTATTATTATTATTATTATTATTGCTTGAAGAATAAATTTACAATCTATAGTTGATTTCCCCTGTTGAAACCGAATTGATTGTTTGTATTTTCTTATGTTTGATTCCCATTTAATCAAACGATTTGCTAATATTTTCGATTATATAATATTGTTCAGAATAATACCTCTAAAATGCTTCGGTTCATATTTTGCTCCTTTGAATAAGAGTAATGTTATACATTCTCACTAGAGTTATTTATAATTATTATTTGCAAAAATTTTGTATAGTTTTAGTGAGAATGGGGAAATAATATCATAAGTGCTGTTGAATATTTCGGCGATCAATTTGTCTGTTTGACCCAGTCCAACCAACCAACACCCATTACACGGGGATAACATACAAGTTCGAGCGAGCTGTGGGTAAATGGGAGAAACTAAGTCCCCCAAACACCCATGACACGGGGATTACATACAAGTGCGAGCGAGCTGTGGGTAAATGGGAGAAACTAAGTCCCCTAAACACCCATGACACGGGGATCACATACAAGTTCCAGCGAGCCGTGGGTAAATGGGAGAAACAAAGTCCCCCAAACACCCATGACACGGGGATTACACACAAGTTCGAGCGAGCCGTGGGTACATGGGAGAAACTAAGTCCCCTAAACACCCATGACACGGGGATCACATACAAGTTCCAGCGAGTCGTGGGTAAATGGGAGAAACCCAGTCCCCCAAACACCCATGGCACGGGGATTACATACAAGTGAGAGCGAGCCGTGGGTAAATGGGAGAAACTAAGTCCCCCAAACACCCATTACACGGGGATACCATACAAGTTCCAGCGAGCTGTGGGTAAATGGGAGAAACTAAGTCCCCCAAACACCCATGACACGGGGATTACACACAAGTTCCAGCGAGCCGTGGGTAAATGGGAGAAACTAAGTCCCCCAAACACCCATGACACGGGGATTACATACAAGTTCCAGGGAGCCGTGGGTAAATGGGAGAAACCCAGTCCCCCAAACACCTATGGCACGGGGATTACATACAAGTGCGAGCGAGCCGTGGGTAAATGGGAGAAACTAAGTCCCCCAAACACCCATGACACGGGGATTACATACAAGTGCGAGCGAGCTGTGGGTACATGGGAGAAACTAAGTCCCCCAAACACCCATGGAACGGGGATTACATACAAGTTTCAGCGAGCCGTGGGTAAATGGGAGAAACAAAGTCCCCCAAACACCCATGACACGGGGATTACACACAAGTTCGAGCGAGCCGTGGGTACATGGGAGAAACTAAGTCCCCTAAACACCCATGACACGGGGATCACATACAAGTTCCAGCGAGTCGTGGGTAAATGGGAGAAACCCAGTCCCCAAAACACCCATGGCACGGGGATTACATACAAGTGAGAGCGAGCCGTGGGTAAATGGGAGAAGCTAAGTCCCCCAAACACCCATTACACGGGGATACCATACAAGTTCCAGCGAGCTGTGGGTAAATGGGAGAAACTAAGTCCCCCAAACACCCATGACACGGGGATTACACACAAGTTCCAGCGAGCCGTGGGTAAGTGGGAGAAACTAAGTCCCCCAAACACCCATGACACGGGGATTACATACAAGTTCCAGGGAGCCGTGGGTAAATGGGAGAAACCCAGTCCCCCAAACACCTATGGCACGGGGATTACATACAAGTGAGAGCGAGCCGTGGGTAAATGGGAGAAACTAAGTCCCCCAAACACCCATGGCACGGGGATTACATACAAGCTCCAGCGAGCCGTGGGTACATGGGAGAAACCCAGTCCCCCAGACACCCATGGCACGGGGATTACATACAAGTTCCAGCGAGCCGTGGGTAAATGGGAGAAACTAAGTCCCCTAAACACCCATGACACGGGGATCACATACAAGTTCCAGCGAGCCGTGGGTAAATGGGAGAAACCCAGTCCCCCAAACACCCATGGCACGGGGATTACATACAAGTGCGAGCGAGCCGTGGGTAAATGGGAGAAACTAAGTCCCCCAAACACCCATTACACGGGGATAATATACAAGTTCCAGCGAGCTGTGGGTAAATGGGAGAAACTAAGTCCCCCAAACACCCATGACACGGGGATTACACACAAGTTCCAGGGAGCCGTGGGTAAATGGGAGAAACCCAGTCCCCTAAACACCCATGACACGGGGATTACATACAAGGTCCAGCGAGCTGTGGGTAAATGGGAGAAACTAAGTCCCCCAAACACCCATGACACGGGGATTACACACAAGTTCCAGCGAGCTGTGGGTAAATGGGAGAAACTAAGTCCCCCAAACACCCATGACACGGGGATTACACACAAGTTCGAGCGAGCCGTGGGTAAATGGGAGAAACTAAGTCCCTCAAACACCCATAGCACGGGGATTACATACAAGTTCCAACGAGCTGTGGGTAAATGGGAGAAACCCAGTCCCCTGAACACCCATGGCACGGGGATTACATACAAGTTCTAGCGAGCTGTGGGTAAATGGGAGAAACCCAGTCCCCCAAACACCCATGGCACGGGGATTACATACAAGTTCCAGCGAGCTGTGGGTACATGGCAGAAACCAAGTCCCCCAAACACCCATGACACGGGGATTACATACAAGTTCCAGCGAGCTGTGGGTACATGGCAGAAACCCAGTCCCTCAAACACCCATGGCACGGGGATTACATACAAGTTCCAGCGAGCTGTGGGTACATGGCAGAAACCCAGTCCCACAAACACCCATAACACGGGGATAATATACAAGTTCCAGCGAGCTGTGGGTAAATGGGAGAAACTAAGTCCCCCAAACACCCATGACACGGGGATGACACACAAGGTCCAGGGAGCCGTGGGTAAATGGGAGAAACCCAGTCCCCCAAACACCCATGACACCGGGATTACATACAAGTTCCAGCGAGCCGTGGGTAAATGGGAGAAACTAAGTCCCCCAAACACCCATGACACGGGGATAACATACAAGTTCCAGCGAGCTGTGGGTAAATGGGAGAAACTAAGTCCCCCAAACACCCATGGCACGGGGATTACATACAAGCTCCAGCGAGCCGTGGGTACATGGGAGAAACCCAGTCCCCCAGACACCCATGGCACGGGGATTACATACAAGTTCCAGCGAGCCGTGGGTAAATGGGAGAAACTAAGTCCCCCAAACACCCATGGTACGGGGATTACATACAAGTTCCAGCGAGCCGTGGGTAAATGGGAGAAACTAAGTCCCCCAAACACCCATGACACGGGGATTACATACAAGTTCCAGCGAGCTTTGGGTTAATGGGAGAAACTAAGTCCCCCAAACACCCATGGCACGAGGATTACATACAAGTTCCAGCGAGCTGTGGGTACATGGGAGAAACTTAGTCACCCAAACACCCATGACACAGGGATTACATACAAGTTCCAGCGAGCCGTGGGTAAATGGGAGAAACTAAGTCCCCCAAACACCCATGACACGGGGATTACATACAAGGTCCAGCGAGCTGTGGGTAAATGGGAGAAACTAAGTCCCCCAAACACCCATGACACGGGGATTACACACAAGTTCCAGCGAGCTGTGGGTAAATGGGAGAAACTAAGTCCCCCAAACACCCATGACACGGGGATAACACACAAGTTCGAGCGAGCCGTGGGTAAATGGGAGAAACTAAGTCCCCCAAACACCCATGACACGGGGATTACACACAAGTTCCAGCGAGCTGTGGGTAAATGGGAGAAACTAAGTCCCCCAAACACCCATGACACGGGGATTACACACAAGTTCCAGCGAGCCGTGGGTAAGTGGGAGAAACTAAGTCCCCCAAACACCCATGACACGGGGATTACATACAAGTTCCAGGGAGCCGTGGGTAAATGGGAGAAACCCAGTCCCCCAAACACCTATGGCACGGGGATTACATACAAGTTCCAGCGAGCCGTGGGTAAATGGGAGAAACTAAGTCCCCCAAACACCCATGGCACGGGGATTACATACAAGCTCCAGCGAGCCGTGGGTACATGGGAGAAACCCAGTCCCCCAGACACCCATGGCACGGGGATTACATACAAGTTCCAGCGAGCCGTGGGTAAATGGGAGAAACTAAGTCCCCTTAACACCCATGACACGGGGATCACATACAAGTTCCAGCGAGCCGTGGGTAAATGGGAGAAACCCAGTCCCCCAAACACCCATGGCACGGGGATTACATACAAGTGCGAGCGAGCCGTGGGTAAATGGGAGAAACTAAGTCCCCCAAACACCCATTACACGGGGATAATATACAAGTTCCAGCGAGCTGTGGGTAAATGGGAGAAACTAAGTCCCTCAAACACCCATGACACGGGGATTACACACAAGTTCCAGGGAGCCGTGGGTAAATGGGAGAAACCCAGTCCCCTAAAAACCCATGACACGGGGATAACATACAAGGTCCAGCGAGCTGTGGGTAAATGGGAGAAACTAAGTCCCCCAAACACCCATGACACGGGGATTACACACAAGTTCCAGCGAGCTGTGGGTAAATGGGAGAAACTAAGTCCCCCAAACACCCATGACACGGGGATTACACACAAGTTCGAGCGAGCCGTGGGTAAATGGGAGAAACTAAGTCCCTCAAACACCCATAGCACGGGGATTACATACAAGTTCCAGCGAGCTGTGGGTAAATGGGAGAAACCCAGTCCCCCAAACACCCATGGCACGGGGATTACATACAAGTTCCAGCGAGCTGTGGGTACATGGCAGAAACCAAGTCCCCCAAACACCCATGACACGGGGATTACATACAAGTTCCAGCGAGCTGTGGGTACATGGCAGAAACCCAGTCCCTCAAACACCCATGGCACGGGGATTACATACAAGTTCCAGCGAGCTGTGGGTACATGGCAGAAACCCAGTCCCACAAACACCCATAACACGGGGATAATATACAAGTTCCAGCGAGCTGTGGGTAAATGGGAGAAACTAAGTCCCCCAAACACCCATGACACGGGGATTACACACAAGTTCCAGGGAGCCGTGGGTAAATGGGAGAAACCCAGTCCCCCAAACACCCATGACACGGGGATTACATACAAGTTCCAGCGAGCCGTGGGTAAATGGGAGAAACTAAGTCCCCCAAACACCCATGACACGGGGATAACATACAAGTTCCAGCGAGCTGTGGGTAAATGGGAGAAACTAAGTCCCCCAAACACCCATGGCACGGGGATTACATACAAGCTCCAGCGAGCCGTGGGTACATGGGAGAAACCCAGTCCCCCAGACACCCATGGCACGGGGATTACATACAAGTTCCAGCGAGCCGTGGGTAAATGGGAGAAACTAAGTCCCCCAAACACCCATGGTACGGGGATTACATACAAGTTCCAGCGAGCCGTGGGTAAATGGGAGAAACTAAGTCCCCCAAACACCCATGACACGGGGATTACATACAAGTTCCAGCGAGCTTTGGGTTAATGGGAGAAACTAAGTCCCCCAAACACCCATGGCACGAGGATTACATACAAGTTCCAGCGAGCTGTGGGTAAATGGGAGAAACTTAGTCACCCAAACACCCATGACACAGGGATTACATACAAGTTCCAGCGAGCCGTGGGTAAATGGGAGAAACTAAGTCCCCCAAACACCCATGACACGGGGATTACATACAAGGTCCAGCGAGCTGTGGGTAAATGGGAGAAACTAAGTCCCCCAAACACCCATGACACGGGGATTACACACAAGTTCCAGCGAGCTGTGGGTAAATGGGAGAAACTAAGTCCCCCAAACACCCATGACACGGGGATAACACACAAGTTCGAGCGAGCCGTGGGTAAATGGGAGAAACTAAGTCCCCCAAACACCCATGACACGGGGATTACACACAAGTTCCAGCGAGCTGTGGGTAAATGGGAGAAACTAAGTCCCCCAAACACCCATGACACGGGGATTACACACAAGTTCCAGCGAGCCGTGGGTAAGTGGGAGAAACTAAGTCCCCCAAACACCCATGACACGGGGATTACATACAAGTTCCAGGGAGCCGTGGGTAAATGGGAGAAACCCAGTCCCCCAAACACCTATGGCACGGGGATTACATACAAGTTCCAGCGAGCCGTGGGTAAATGGGAGAAACTAAGTCCCCCAAACACCCATGGCACGGGGATTACATACAAGGTCCAGCGAGCCGTGGGTACATGGGAGAAACCCAGTCCCCCAGACACCCATGGCACGGGGATTACATACAAGTTCCAGCGAGCCGTGGGTAAATGGGAGAAACTAAGTCCCCTTAACACCCATGACACGGGGATCACATACAAGTTCCAGCGAGCCGTGGGTAAATGGGAGAAACCCAGTCCCCCAAACACCCATGGCACGGGGATTACATACAAGTGCGAGCGAGCCGTGGGTAAATGGGAGAAACTAAGTCCCCCAAACACCCATTACACGGGGATAATATACAAGTTCCAGCGAGCTGTGGGTAAATGGGAGAAACTAAGTCCCCCAAACACCCATGACACGGGGATTACACACAAGTTCCAGGGAGCTGTGGGTAAATGGGAGAAACCCAGTCCCCTAAACACCCATGACACGGGGATAACATACAAGGTCCAGCGAGCTGTGGGTAAATGGGAGAAACTAAGTCCCCCAAACACCCATGACACGGGGATTACACACAAGTTCCAGCGAGCTGTGGGTAAATGGGAGAAACTAAGTCCCCCAAACACCCATGACACGGGGATTACACACAAGTTCGAGCGAGCCGTGGGTAAATGGGAGAAACTAAGTCCCTCAAACACCCATAGCACGGGGATTACATACAAGTTCCAGCGAGCTGTGGGTAAATGGGAGAAACCCAGTCCCCTGAACACCCATGGCACGGGGATTACATACAAGTTCTAGCGAGCTGTGGGTAAATGGGAGAAACCTAGTCCCCCAAACACCCATGGCACGGGGATTACATACAAGTTCCAGCGAGCTGTGGGTACATGGCAGAAACCAAGTCCCCCAAACACCCATGACACGGGGATTACATACAAGTTCCAGCGAGCTGTGGGTACATGGCAGAAACCCAGTCCCTCAAACACCCATGGCACGGGGATTACATACAAGTTCCAGCGAGCTGTGGGTACATGGCAGAAACCCAGTCCCCCAAACACCCATAACACGGGGATAATATACAAGTTCCAGCGAGCTGTGGGTAAATGGGAGAAACTAAGTCCCCCAAACACCCATGACACGGGGATTACACACAAGTTCCAGGGAGCCGTGGGTAAATGGGAGAAACCCAGTCCCCCAAACACCCATGACACGGGGATTACATACAAGTTCCAGCGAGCCGTGGGTAAATGGGAGAAACTAAGTCCCCCAAACACCCATGACACGGGGATAACATACAAGTTCCAGCGAGCTGTGGGTAAATGGGAGAAACTAAGTCCCCCAAACACCCATGGCACGGGGATTACATACAAGCTCCAGCGAGCCGTGGGTACATGGGAGAAACCCAGTCCCCCAGACACCCATGGCACGGGGATTACATACAAGTTCCAGCGAGCCGTGGGTAAATGGGAGAAACTAAGTCCCCCAAACACCCATGGTACGGGGATTACATACAAGTTCTAGCGAGCCGTGGGTAAATGGGAGAAACTAAGTCCCCCAAACACCCATGACACGGGGATTACATACAAGTTCCAGCGAGCTTTGGGTTAATGGGAGAAACTAAGTCCCCCAAACACCCATGGCACGAGGATTACATACAAGTTCCAGCGAGCTGTGGGTAAATGGGAGAAACTTAGTCACCCAAACACCCATGACACAGGGATTACATACAAGTTCCAGCGAGCCGTGGGTAAATGGGAGAAACTAAGTCCCCCAAACACCCATGACACGGGTATTACATACAAGGTCCAGCGAGCTGTGGGTAAATGGGAGAAACTAAGTCCCCCAAACACCCATGACACGGGGATTACACACAAGTTCCAGCGAGCTGTGGGTAAATGGGAGAAACTAAGTCCCCCAAACACCCATGACACGGGGATTACACACAAGTTCGAGCGAGCCGTGGGTAAATGGGAGAAACTAAGTCCCTCAAACACCCATAGCACGGGGATTACATACAAGTTCCAGCGAGCTGTGGGTAAATGGGAGAAACCCAGTCCCCTAAACACCCATGGCACGGGGATTACATACAAGTTCTAGCGAGCTGTGGGTAAATGGGAGAAACCCAGTCCCCCAAACACCCATGGCACGGGGATTACATACAAGTTCCAGCGAGCTGTGGGTACATGGCATAAACCAAGTCCCCCAAACACCCATGACACGGGGATTACATACAAGTTCGAGCGAGCTGTGGGTACATGGCAGAAACCCAGTCCCTCAAACACCCATGGCACGGGGATTACATACAAGTTCCAGCGAGCTGTGGGTACATGGCAGAAACCCAGTCCCCCAAACACCCATAACACGGGGATAATATACAAGTTCCAGCGAGCTGTGGGTAAATGGGAGAAACTAAGTCCCCCAAACACCCATGGCACGGGGATTACATACAAGTTCCAGCGAGCTTTGGGTTAATGGGAGAAACTAAGTCCCCCAAACACCCATGGCACGGGGATTACATACAAGTTCCAGCGAGCTGTGGGTAAATGGGAGAAACTTAGTCACCCAAACACCCATGACACAGGGATTACATACAAGTTCCAGCGAGCCGTGGGTAAATGGGAGAAACTAAGTCCCCCAAACACCCATGACACGGGGATTACATACAAGGTCCAGCGAGCTGTGGGTAAATGGGAGAAACTAAGTCCCCCAAACACCCATGACACGGGGATTACACACAAGTTCCAGCGAGCTGTGGGTAAATGGGAGAAACTAAGTCCCCCAAACACCCATGACACGGGGATAACACACAAGTTCGAGCGAGCCGTGGGTAAATGGGAGAAACTAAGTCCCCCAAACACCCATGACACGGGGATTACACACAAGTTCCAGCGAGCTGTGGGTAAATGGGAGAAACTAAGTCCCCCAAACACCCATGACACGGGGATTACACACAAGTTCCAGCGAGCCGTGGGTAAGTGGGAGAAACTAAGTCCCCCAAACACCCATGACACGGGGATTACATACAAGTTCCAGGGAGCCGTGGGTAAATGGGAGAAACCCAGTCCCCCAAACACCTATGGCACGGGGATTACATACAAGTTCCAGCGAGCCGTGGGTAAATGGGAGAAACTAAGTCCCCCAAACACCCATGGCACGGGGATTACATACAAGCTCCAGCGAGCCGTGGGTACATGGGAGAAACCCAGTCCCCCAGACACCCATGGCACGGGGATTACATACAAGTTCCAGCGAGCCGTGGGTAAATGGGAGAAACTAAGTCCCCTTAACACCCATGACACGGGGATCACATACAAGTTCCAGCGAGCCGTGGGTAAATGGGAGAAACCCAGTCCCCCAAACACCCATGGCACGGGGATTGCATACAAGTGCGAGCGAGCCGTGGGTAAATGGGAGAAACTAAGTCCCCCAAACACCCATTACACGGGGATAATATACAAGTTCCAGCGAGCTGTGGGTAAATGGGAGAAACTAAGTCCCCCAAACACCCATGACACGGGGATTACACACAAGTTCCAGGGAGCTGTGGGTAAATGGGAGAAACCCAGTCCCCTAAACACCCATGACACGGGGATAACATACAAGGTCCAGCGAGCTGTGGGTAAATGGGAGAAACTAAGTCCCCCAAACACCCATGACACGGGGATTACACACAAGTTCCAGCGAGCTGTGGGTAAATGGGAGAAACTAAGTCCCCCAAACACCCATGACACGGGGATTACACACAAGTTCGAGCGAGCCGTGGGTAAATGGGAGAAACTAAGTCCCTCAAACACCCATAGCACGGGGATTACATACAAGTTCCAGCGAGCTGTGGGTAAATGGGAGAAACCCAGTCCCCTGAACACCCATGGCACGGGGATTACATACAAGTTCTAGCGAGCTGTGGGTAAATGGGAGAAACCTAGTCCCCCAAACACCCATGGCACGGGGATTACATACAAGTTCCAGCGAGCTGTGGGTACATGGCAGAAACCAAGTCCCCCAAACACCCATGACACGGGGATTACATACAAGTTCCAGCGAGCTGTGGGTACATGGCAGAAACCCAGTCCCTCAAACACCCATGGCACGGGGATTACATACAAGTTCCAGCGAGCTGTGGGTACATGGCAGAAACCCAGTCCCCCAAACACCCATAACACGGGGATAATATACAAGTTCCAGCGAGCTGTGGGTAAATGGGAGAAACTAAGTCCCCCAAACACCCATGACACGGGGATTACACACAAGTTCCAGGGAGCCGTGGGTAAATGGGAGAAACCCAGTCCCCCAAACACCCATGACACGGGGATTACATACAAGTTCCAGCGAGCCGTGGGTAAATGGGAGAAACTAAGTCCCCCAAACACCCATGACACGGGGATAACATACAAGTTCCAGCGAGCTGTGGGTAAATGGGAGAAACTAAGTCCCCCAAACACCCATGGCACGGGGATTACATACAAGCTCCAGCGAGCCGTGGGTACATGGGAGAAACCCAGTCCCCCAGACACCCATGGCACGGGGATTACATACAAGTTCCAGCGAGCCGTGGGTAAATGGGAGAAACTAAGTCCCCCAAACACCCATGGTACGGGGATTACATACAAGTTCTAGCGAGCCGTGGGTAAATGGGAGAAACTAAGTCCCCCAAACACCCATGACACGGGGATTACATACAAGTTCCAGCGAGCTTTGGGTTAATGGGAGAAACTAAGTCCCCCAAACACCCATGGCACGGGGATTACATACAAGTTCCAGCGAGCTGTGGGTAAATGGGAGAAACTTAGTCACCCAAACACCCATGACACAGGGATTACATACAAGTTCCAGCGAGCCGTGGGTAAATGGGAGAAACTAAGTCCCCCAAACACCCATGACACGGGTATTACATACAAGGTCCAGCGAGCTGTGGGTAAATGGGAGAAACTAAGTCCCCCAAACACCCATGACACGGGGATTACACACAAGTTCCAGCGAGCTGTGGGTAAATGGGAGAAACTAAGTCCCCCAAACACCCATGACACGGGGATTACACACAAGTTCGAGCGAGCCGTGGGTAAATGGGAGAAACTAAGTCCCTCAAACACCCATAGCACGGGGATTACATACAAGTTCCAGCGAGCTGTGGGTAAATGGGAGAAACCCAGTCCCCTAAACACCCATGGCACGGGGATTACATACAAGTTCTAGCGAGCTGTGGGTAAATGGGAGAAACCCAGTCCCCCAAACACCCATGGCACGGGGATTACATACAAGTTCCAGCGAGCTGTGGGTACATGGCAGAAACCAAGTCCCCCAAACACCCATGACACGGGGATTACATACAAGTTCGAGCGAGCTGTGGGTACATGGCAGAAACCCAGTCCCTCAAACACCCATGGCACGGGGATTACATACAAGTTCCAGCGAGCTGTGGGTACATGGCAGAAACCCAGTCCCCCAAACACCCATAACACGGGGATAATATACAAGTTCCAGCGAGCTGTGGGTAAATGGGAGAAACTAAGTCCCCCAAACACCCATGGCACGGGGATTACATACAAGTTCCAGCGAGCTTTGGGTTAATGGGAGAAACTAAGTCCCCCAAACACCCATGGCACGGGGATTACATACAAGTTCCAGCGAGCTGTGGGTAAATGGGAGAAACTTAGTCACCCAAACACCCATGACACAGGGATTACATACAAGTTCCAGCGAGCCGTGGGTAAATGGGAGAAACTAAGTCCCCCAAACACCCATGACACGGGGATTACATACAAGGTCCAGCGAGCTGTGGGTAAATGGGAGAAACTAAGTCCCCCAAACACCCATGACACGGGGATTACACACAAGTTCCAGCGAGCTGTGGGTAAATGGGAGAAACTAAGTCCCCCAAACACCCATGACACGGGGATTACACACAAGTTCGAGCGAGCCGTGGGTAAATGGGAGAAACTAAGTCCCTCAAACACCCATAGCACGGGGATTACATACAAGTTCCAGCGAGCTGTGGGTAAATGGGAGAAACCCAGTCCCCTAAACACCCATGGCACGGGGATTACATACAAGTTCTAGCGAGCTGTGGGTAAATGGGAGAAACCCAGTCCCCCAAACACCCATGACACGGGGATTACATACAAGTTCCAGCGAGCTGTGGGTACATGGCAGAAACCAAGTCCCCCAAACACCCATGACACGGGGATTACATACAAGTTCCAGCGAGCTGTGGGTACATGGCAGAAACCCAGTCCCTCAAACACCCATGGCACGGGGATTACATACAAGTTCCAGCGAGCCGTGGGTAAATGGGAGAAACTAAGTCCCCTTAACACCCATGACACGGGGATCACATACAAGTTCCAGCGAGCCGTGGGTAAATGGGAGAAACCCAGTCCCCCAAACACCCATGGCACGGGGATTACATACAAGTGCGAGCGAGCCGTGGGTAAATGGGAGAAACTAAGTCCCCCAAACACCCATTACACGGGGATAATATACAAGTTCCAGCGAGCTGTGGGTAAATGGGAGAAACTAAGTCCCCCAAACACCCATGACACGGGGATTACACACAAGTTCCAGGGAGCTGTGGGTAAATGGGAGAAACCCAGTCCCCTAAACACCCATGACACGGGGATAACATACAAGGTCCAGCGAGCTGTGGGTAAATGGGAGAAACTAAGTCCCCCAAACACCCATGACACGGGGATTACACACAAGTTCCAGCGAGCTGTGGGTAAATGGGAGAAACTAAGTCCCCCAAACACCCATGACACGGGGATTACACACAAGTTCGAGCGAGCCGTGGGTAAATGGGAGAAACTAAGTCCCTCAAACACCCATAGCACGGGGATTACATACAAGTTCCAGCGAGCTGTGGGTAAATGGGAGAAACCCAGTCCCCTGAACACCCATGGCACGGGGATTACATACAAGTTCTAGCGAGCTGTGGGTAAATGGGAGAAACCTAGTCCCCCAAACACCCATGGCACGGGGATTACATACAAGTTCCAGCGAGCTGTGGGTACATGGCAGAAACCAAGTCCCCCAAACACCCATGACACGGGGATTACATACAAGTTCCAGCGAGCTGTGGGTACATGGCAGAAACCCAGTCCCTCAAACACCCATGGCACGGGGATTACATACAAGTTCCAGCGAGCTGTGGGTACATGGCAGAAACCCAGTCCCCCAAACACCCATAACACGGGGATAATATACAAGTTCCAGCGAGCTGTGGGTAAATGGGAGAAACTAAGTCCCCCAAACACCCATGACACGGGGATTACACACAAGTTCCAGGGAGCCGTGGGTAAATGGGAGAAACCCAGTCCCCCAAACACCCATGACACGGGGATTACATACAAGTTCCAGCGAGCCGTGGGTAAATGGGAGAAACTAAGTCCCCCAAACACCCATGACACGGGGATAACATACAAGTTCCAGCGAGCTGTGGGTAAATGGGAGAAACTAAGTCCCCCAAACACCCATGGCACGGGGATTACATACAAGCTCCAGCGAGCCGTGGGTACATGGGAGAAACCCAGTCCCCCAGACACCCATGGCACGGGGATTACATACAAGTTCCAGCGAGCAGTGGGTAAATGGGAGAAACTAAGTCCCCCAAACACCCATGGTACGGGGATTACATACAAGTTCTAGCGAGCCGTGGGTAAATGGGAGAAACTAAGTCCCCCAAACACCCATGACACGGGGATTACATACAAGTTCCAGCGAGCTTTGGGTTAATGGGAGAAACTAAGTCCCCCAAACACCCATGGCACGAGGATTACATACAAGTTCCAGCGAGCTGTGGGTAAATGGGAGAAACTTAGTCACCCAAACACCCATGACACAGGGATTACATACAAGTTCCAGCGAGCCGTGGGTAAATGGGAGAAACTAAGTCCCCCAAACACCCATGACACGGGTATTACATACAAGGTCCAGCGAGCTGTGGGTAAATGGGAGAAACTAAGTCCCCCAAACACCCATGACACGGGGATTACACACAAGTTCCAGCGAGCTGTGGGTAAATGGGAGAAACTAAGTCCCCCAAACACCCATGACACGGGGATTACACACAAGTTCGAGCGAGCCGTGGGTAAATGGGAGAAACTAAGTCCCTCAAACACCCATAGCACGGGGATTACATACAAGTTCCAGCGAGCTGTGGGTAAATGGGAGAAACCCAGTCCCCTAAACACCCATGGCACGGGGATTACATACAAGTTCTAGCGAGCTGTGGGTAAATGGGAGAAACCCAGTCCCCCAAACACCCATGGCACGGGGATTACATACAAGTTCCAGCGAGCTGTGGGTACATGGCAGAAACCAAGTCCCCCAAACACCCATGACACGGGGATTACATACAAGTTCGAGCGAGCTGTGGGTACATGGCAGAAACCCAGTCCCTCAAACACCCATGGCACGGGGATTACATACAAGTTCCAGCGAGCTGTGGGTACATGGCAGAAACCCAGTCCCCCAAACACCCATAACACGGGGATAATATACAAGTTCCAGCGAGCTGTGGGTAAATGGGAGAAACTAAGTCCCCCAAACACCCATGGCACGGGGATTACATACAAGTTCCAGCGAGCTTTGGGTTAATGGGAGAAACTAAGTCCCCCAAACACCCATGGCACGGGGATTACATACAAGTTCCAGCGAGCTGTGGGTAAATGGGAGAAACTTAGTCACCCAAACACCCATGACACAGGGATTACATACAAGTTCCAGCGAGCCGTGGGTAAATGGGAGAAACTAAGTCCCCCAAACACCCATGACACGGGGATTACATACAAGGTCCAGCGAGCTGTGGGTAAATGGGAGAAACTAAGTCCCCCAAACACCCATGACACGGGGATTACACACAAGTTCCAGCGAGCTGTGGGTAAATGGGAGAAACTAAGTCCCCCAAACACCCATGACACGGGGATTACACACAAGTTCGAGCGAGCCGTGGGTAAATGGGAGAAACTAAGTCCCTCAAACACCCATAGCACGGGGATTACATACAAGTTCCAGCGAGCTGTGGGTAAATGGGAGAAACCCAGTCCCCTAAACACCCATGGCACGGGGATTACATACAAGTTCTAGCGAGCTGTGGGTAAATGGGAGAAACCCAGTCCCCCAAACACCCATGACACGGGGATTACATACAAGTTCCAGCGAGCTGTGGGTACATGGCAGAAACCAAGTCCCCCAAACACCCATGACACGGGGATTACATACAAGTTCCAGCGAGCTGTGGGTACATGGCAGAAACCCAGTCCCCCAAACACCCATGGCACGGGGATTACATACAAGTTCCAGCGAGCTGTGGGTACATGGCAGAAACCAAGTCACCAAACACCCATGACACGGGGATTACATACAAGTTCGAGCGAGCCGTGGGTACATGGCAGAAACCAAGTCCCCCAAACACCCATGGCACGGGGATTACATACAAGTTCCAGCGAGCTGTGGGTACATGGCAGAAACCAAGTCCCCCAAACACCCATAGCACGGGGATTACATACAAGTTCCAGCGAGCTGTGGGTACATGGCAGAAACCCAGTTCCCCAAACACCCATAGCACGGGGGTTACATACAAGCTCCAGCGAGCTGTGGGTACATGGCAGAAACCCAGTCCCCCAAACACTCATGACACGGGGGTTACATACAAGTTCCAGCGAGCTGTGGGTACATGGCAGAAACCCAGTCCTCCAAACACTCCTGACACGGGAATTACATACAAGTTCCAGCGAGCTGTGGGTAAATGAGAGAAACCCAGTTCCCCAAACACCCATGACACGGGGATTACATACAAGTTCGAGCGAGCTGTGGGTACATGGGAGAGCCCCCCCCCCCCCCCCCCCCCCCAGACACCCATGACACGGGGATTACATACAAGTTCCAGCGAGCTGTGGGTAAATGAGAGAAACCCAGTTCCCCAAACACCCATGACACGGGGATAACATACCAGTTCGAGCGAGCTGTGGGTACATGGGAGAAACCCAGCCCCCCCCCCCCCAGACACCCATGACACGGGGATTACATACAAGTTCGAGCGAGCTGTGGGTACATGGGAGAAACCCAGCCCCCCCAGACACCCATGACACGGGGATTCCATACAAGTTTCAGCGAGCCGTGGGTAAATGGGAGAAACTAAGTCCCCCAAACACCCATGACACGGGGATTACATACAAGTTCGAGCGAGCTGTGGGTACATGGGAGAAACCCAGCCCCCCCAGACACCCATGACACGGGGATTCCATACAAGTTCGTGTGAACTGTGGGCATATGGGAGAATAAGACCTATTTTAAGCTCCTCAATTAGTCTTCTGGATAACAGTGTTGTAAGTCCACATTCAAATTCTCATCTTATGTTTGGCTACTTTTGTCGCTGTAGAGTTTAATATTATTTAATATTAATTCTAGGTAACATTCCAATTATCCAAACGTCTTATCGGGTAAAATTGGGTTTTAATCAAATGTACAATGTTGGAAAGTGTATTAGTCTTTAGCTGCAAAAACACACCACTTCTCAAAATATAGAGTTTACAACGGGACAAAAGTTACAACACCGTCTCATATCATCCGAAAATAAAAACTAATTTATCAAATATAAAATACTTTCTATATCATTGCATTTTACTAAAACTATGTCCAAAATAAATGCTTATAACTGCTACCGGGCGCGACCAAAATACACTTAGTTCAAAATTAACTTCCAGTTATTTATTTTAGAATTAAAAAATTCCTAGTGCTCCATTCTTTTCCGATTGCGTGTGGTAACTTGAGTCTAAGACTCTGAGATGATAGGTATGATGTCTCTAAAAAAAGCCACAGAAGGAAGAGAAGCACCGTGCGATATATTACAAATATCTCAGCCTGGTAAATTATTCATAGTTAGTGGGGTGGGATGGGTTTTGCCGGCATTTTGCCGATACTGTGACATTTCTTTCATTATAGCACAGGGGCACTTATGAGATGCCTAGGGACTGAACCCGGCCGGTCCATTATACTGTCACCAACGAGGAAAGCTGTCCCCTTAGCCCTGAGCGTAGTAGGGAAGCCACTACTACCAACTTAAACGACCCTTTCCTCTAGTCACTGAGTGACATTCTTACACAGTATCACATCAGTATAACATCTGCAAGTTTTTACACGACAAACTGTTACACTTAGAGTTCTTTTTTAATTTCAAAACGGTGTTTATGTCAAAAGGAGTTGAAATAATACAGGTGCGCTCCTTAAAGGTATTAAGAAATAACTGGCTTTTGTATATTCTACACAAGTATAGAAGTGAAGAACGTTATGACAGTGATAGTGTACCTGTATGTCCAAAGTTTTCCGCTGCATATTTTAATGAGTTCGAGTCCGAGTTACATTGCAAAAATATTATTTTATGCCATGTTCTAAAGTGGACAACAGCAGAAACGTGTGCATTTATACATTTATTTTTATATTTACATTACAACCCCTTTGGTAAAGTAGTTTTGCGAAGCCAGTAGCACCCAAGATGTTATCATTACATTGAGAAACAACTACAACAACAACAATATAATGCATTTTCTTTTAAAGTGTTATCATTCCTTTTTTATTCATTCAGAACGTTTCACTTATTTGCAAATATTTTACTGCCTTTTACTGTCTATTTATTTGAAAAAAAAAAGCATCCGGCACTCTTCATACTCAATCCCCTAGGCCGCCCCAAAAACTTGATACTACGCGCATGTAAAGTAGCGATGCGGGAAACCATTCGTGGCACACCTGTTGTCACTCGGAACTCCTCGGGTAATTCCGTCCTCTACGTAATATATCCGAAGCTTGCCGGAGAACGCCGAGTAGGTACGATTGACCTGTTGTAAAATTTATAGGCTAAAACCAATCTGGCAAGCACATAGTCCAGCGGTAGTACACAGCGTGTGTAGTGAAAATATTCAAGACAGCAGGCACTAATACTCACAAAGTATGATACTAGGAAATGTTTAAAGTGAACAGTAACAAATGCCATCGACGTATGATAAATGGCCATGGTCATATTTATATCTGTTATGTTATATAATGAAAAAAATATATTTGATTTCCACGTGAATTCATGCTTTATATATATTTCGCCGAAGAATGCTACGCAACTCGCACCAAACCAAATCGCGTCAGGGAAAATTCGTACCAATATTGAATAACTCGAAAAAATACAAACTTACAAACGGTAAACAGCAGTTAACACCACACCATATCAATTAACACCTAACAGCCAGTATCAGCACTCGTGCCGTAGTTAACACTAACTCGCACTACAGCGTAGACAAGGGGCGAGTTGTCTAATGTTGGTACGAAGTAAAGCTGGTGCGAAATGCGAATTGAAACCTCTGATGGAGGATATAGATTGTCTATCTAGGCATTAAGATTTAATGCAAAACCTAACTATGCTAAAGAATTGTTACGTGAGATATTCTTTACGTAGAGGTTTTATCATTTTACCTTAAAAAATGACAAGTTTGATGTTATTTGGTTATAATAAAACTCCCGAATAGATAAAATACACATACTTCAATTCGTATTTCATTTAAGAGCAAGAAATTATAAACTAAAGTTACTACTTAAAATTATGCAGAAGTAAATTATGTTATCAGTTTAATTTACTCGTTTTCCAGGAAGAATAAACGCTATGCTTAAAACGTTTTTGTTAAAAATTTGGTAACGGATCGGCCTCTTTCCGATCCCACAAAGGCCGACAAAGAGGAAATGTGCTTCATATGCATCCGAAAGAGGATCAAACCAGCTTTCGAGTCCTGAAGAGACTTTGGCTCTATCTTGGGGCTGACTGCCTCAAAAATGTCTGCGTAACTGGAAAAAATCTGCACAAATAAGGGGATCGTTGGTCGAGGATAGGTCCTTTCCGACCCCGACAAGGCCGACTTAGAGGAAATGTGACACCACTTCTTCATATGCATATGAAAGAGGATCAAACCAGCTTTTAACTGCTGAAGAGCGTTTGGCTCTATCTTGGGGCTGACTGTATCAAAAATGTCTCCGTATGTGGTAGGAAATCTGCAAAAAAGGGGATTTTTGGTCGCGTATAGACCTCTTTCTGACCCCGACAAGGCCGACATAGAGGAAATGTGACACCACTTCTTCATATGCATATTAAAATGATTTAACCAGCTTTTAACAGCTGAAGAGCGTTTGGCTCTATCTTGGGGCTGGCTGCCTCAAAAATGTCTCCGTATGTTGTAGGAAATCTGCAAAAAGGGGATTTTTTGGTCGCGTATAGACCTCTTTCAGACCCCGACAAGGCCGACATAGAGGAAATGTGACACCACTACTTCATATGCATATGAAACAGAATTGAATCAGCTTTTAAGTGCCGCGGAGCGTTTGGCTCTATCTTGGGGCTGACTACCTCAAATATGTCTCCGTATGTGGTAGGAAATCTGCAAAAAAGGGGATTTTTGGTCGCGTATAGACCTCTTTCAGACCCCGACAAGGCCGACATAGAGGAAATGTGACACCACTACTTCATATGCATATGAAACAGAAATAAATCAGCTTTTAAGTGCCGCGGAGCGTTTGGCTCTATCTTGGGGCTGACTGCCTCAAAAATGTCTCCGTATGTGGTAGCAAATTTGCAAAATAAGTGGATTTTTGGTCGCGTATAGACCTCTTTCCGACCCCAACAAGGCCGACATAGAGGAAATGTAGGGGATTTTTGGTCGCGTATAGACCTCTTTCCGACCCCGACAAGGCCGACATAGAGGAAATGTGACACCACTTCTTCATATGCATATGAAAGAGGATCAAACCAGCTTTTAACTGCTGAAGAGCCTTTGGCTCTATCTTGGGGCTGACTGCCTCAAAAATGTCTCCGTATGTGGTAGCAAATTTGCAAAATAAGTGGATTTTTGGTCGCGTATAGACCTCTTTCTGACCCCGACAAGGCCGACATAGAGGAAATGTGACACCACTTCTTCATATGCATATGAAAGAAGATCAAACCAGCTTTTAACTGCCGCAGAGCGTTTGGCCCTATCTTGGGGCTGACTGCCTCAAAAATGTCTCCGTATGTGGTAGGAAATCTGCAAAAAAGTTGGATTTTTGGTCGCGTATAGACCTCTTTCCGACCCCGACAAGGCCGACATAGAGGAAATGTGACACCACTTCTTCATATGCATATGAAAGAAGATCAAACCAGCTTTTAACTGCCGCAGAGCGTTTGGCCCTATCTTGGGGCTGACTGCCTCAAAAATGTCTCCGTATGTGGTAGGAAATCTGCAAAAAAGTTGGATTTTTGGTCGCGTATAGACCTCTTTCCGACACCGACAAGGCCGACATAGAGGAAACGTGACACCACTTCTTCATATGCATACGGAAAAAGATTGAACCAGCTTTCGAGTCCTGAAAAGTCTTTGGCTCTATCTTGGGGCTGACTGCCTCAAAAATGTCTCCCTATGTTGTAGGAAATCTGCAAAAAAGGGGATTTTTGGTCGCGTATAGACCTCTTTCCGACCCCGACAAGGCCGACATAGAGGAAATGTGACACCACTTCTTCATATGCATATGAAAGAGGATCAAACCAGCTTTTAACTGCTGAAGAGCCTTTGGCTCTATCTTGGGGTGGACTGCCTCAAAAATATCTCCGTATGTGGTAGCAAATTTGCAAAATAAGGGGATTTTTGGTCGCGTATAAACCTCTTTCCGACCCCGACAAGGCCGACATAGAGGAAATGTGACACCACTTCTTCATATGCATATGAAAGAGGATCAAACCAGCTTTTAACTGCTGAAGAGCCTTTGGCTCTGTCTTGGGGATGACTGCCTCAAAAATGTCTCCGTATGTGGTAACAAATCTGCAAAATAAGTGGATTTTTGGTCGCGTATAGACCTCTTTCCGACCCCGACAAGGCCGACATAGAGGAAATGTGACACCACTTCTTCATATGCATATGAAAGAGGATTAAACCAGCTTTTAACTGCTGCAGAGCGTTTGGCTCTATCTTGGGGCTGACTGTCTCAAAAATGTCTCTGTAAGTGGTAGGAAATCTGAAAAAAAGTTGGATTTTCGGTCGCGTATAGACCTCTTTCTGACCCCGACAAGGCCGACATAGAGGAAATGTGACACCACTTCTTCATATGCATATGAAAGAAGATCAAACCAGCTTTTAACTGCCGCAGAGCGTTTGGCCCTATCTTGGGGTTGACTGTCTCAAAAATGTCTCTGAAAGTGGTAGGAAATCTGCAAAAAAGTTGGATTTTCGGTCGCGTATAGACCTCTTTCTGACCCCGACAAGGCCGACATAGAGGAAATGTGACACCACTTCTTCATATGCATATGAAAGAAGATCAAACCAGCTTTTAACTGCCGCAGAGCGTTTGGCTCTATCTTGGGGCTGACTGTCTCAAAAATGTCTCTGAAAGTGGTAGGAAATCTGCAAAACAGTTGGATTTTCGGTCGCGTATAGACCTCTTTCTGACCCCGACAAGGCCGACATAGAGGAAATGTGACACCACTTCTTCATAAGCACATGAAAGAAGATTGAACCAGCTTTTTACTGCTGCAGAGCGTTTGGCTCTATCTTGGGGCTGACTGCCTCAAAAATGGCTCCGTATGTGGTAGGAATCTGCTGAAAAGTTGGATTTTTGGTTGTGTCTAGACCTCTTTTTGACGCCAACAAAGCCGACATAGAGGAAATGTGACACCACTTCCTCAAATGCATATGAAAGAGTATCGAACCAGCTTTTAACTGTGACATAACGTTTGGCTCTATCTTGGGGCTTACTGCCTCAAAATGTCTCTTTAAGTGGTAGGAAATCTGCAAAAAAGTTGGATTTTTGGACGCGTATAGACCTCTTTCCGACCCCGACAAGGCCGACATAGAAGAAATATGACACCACCTCTTCATGTGCATATGAAAGAAGATTAAACCAGCTTTTAACTGCAGAAGAGCGTTTGGCTCTATCTTGGGGCTGACTGCCTCAAAAATGTCTCAATATGTGGTAAGAAAACTTTAAAAAAAGGGGGATACTTGGTCGCGTATAGACCTCTTTCCGACCCCGACAAGGCCGACATAGAGGAAATGTGACACCACTTCTTCAGTTAAAAGCTGGTTAGATCCTCTCTCATATGCATATAAAGAAGTGGTGTCACATTTCCTCTATGTCGGCCTTGTCGGGGTCGGAAAGAGGTCTATACGCGAACGAAAATCCAACTTTTTTGCAGATTTCCTACCACATTCAGAGACTTTTTTGATATAGTCATCCCCAAGATAGAGCCACACGCTCTGCGGCAGTTAAAAGC
The DNA here is from genome assembly GCA_007844125.1 of Sinonovacula constricta. Taxonomy (NCBI): domain Eukaryota; kingdom Metazoa; phylum Mollusca; class Bivalvia; order Cardiida; family Solecurtidae; genus Sinonovacula; species Sinonovacula constricta. The sequence continues at coordinate 123,805 of CM017566.1, read as the reverse complement.
TGGTTTGATCCTCTTTCATATGCATATGAAGAAGTGGTGTCACATTTCCTCTATGTTGGCCTTGTCGGGGTCGGAAAGAGGTCTATACGCGACCAAAAAATCTCCTTTTTGCCGATTTCCTACCACATACGGAGACATTTTTGAGACAGTCATCTCCAAGATAGAGCCAAGCGCTCTACGGCAGTCAAAAGCTGGTTTAATCCTCTTTCATATGCATATGAAGAAGTGGTGTCACATTTCCTATATGTCAGCCTTATCGGGATCGGAAAGAGGTCGATACGCGACCAAAAAACCAACTATTTTGCAGATTTCCTACCACATTCAGAGACATTTTTGATACAGTCAGCCCCAAGATAGAGCCAAGCGCTTTACGGCAGTCAAAAGCTTGTTTAATCCTCTTTCATATGCATATGAAGAAGTGGTGTCACATTTCCTCTATGTCGGCCTTGTCGGGGTCGGAAAGAGGTCTATACGCGACCAAAAAAATCTCCTTTTTGCCGATTTCCTACCACATACGGAGACATTTTTGAGGCAGTCAGCTCCAAGATAGAGCCAAACGCTTTGCGACAGTTAAAAGCTGGTTTGATCCTCTTTCATATGCATATGAAGAAGTGGTGTCACATTTCCTTTATGTCGGCCTTGTCGGGGTCGGAAAGAGGTCTATACGCGACCGAAAATCCAACTTTTTTGCAGATTTCCTACCACATTCAGAGACATTTTTGAGACAGTCAGCCCCAAGATAGAGCCAAGCGCTCTGCGGCAGTCAAAAGCTGGTTGAATCCTCTTTCATATGCATATGAAGAAGTGGTGTCACATTTCCTCTATGTCGGCCTTGTCGGGGTCGGAAAGAGGTCTATACGCGACCGAAAATCGAACTTTTTTGCAGTTTTCCTACCACTTACGAGACATTTTGAGTTAATCAGCCCCAAGATAGAGCCAAACGCTCTGCAACAATTAAAAGCTGGTTCGATCCTCTTTCATATGCATTTGAGGAAGTGGTGTCACATTTCCTTTATGTCGGCCTTGTCGGGGTCGGAAAGAGGTCTATACGCGACCAAAAATCACCCACTTTGCAGATTTCCTAACACATACGGAGATATTTTTTAGGCAGTCAGCCCCAAGATAGAGCCAAACGCTCTTCAGCAGTTAAAAGCTGGTTTGATTCTCTCTCATATGCATATAAAGAAGTGGTGTCACATTTCCTCTTTGTCGGCCTTGTCTGGGTCGAAAAGAGGTCTATACGCGCCCAAAAATCCAACTTTTTTGCAGATTTCCTACCACATAGGGAGACATTTTCGAGGCAGTCAGCCCCAAGATAGAGCCAAAGACTTTTCAGGACTCGAAAGCTGGTTCAATCTTCTTTCGTATGCATATGAAGAAGTGGTGTCACATTTCCTCTATGTCGGCCTTGTCGGGGTCGGAAAGAGGTCTATACGCGTCCAAAAATCCAACTTTTTTGCAGATTTCCTACCACATAGGGAGACATTTTGAGGCAGTAAGCCCCAAGATAGAGCCAAACGCTCTTCAGCAGTTAAAAGCTGGTTTGATCTTCTCTCATATGCATATAAAGAAGTGGTGTCACATTTCCTCTATGTAGGCCTTGTCGGGGTCGAAAAGAGGTCTATACGCGACCAAAAATTCCCCTTTTTTGCAGATTTCCTACCATATAGGGAGACATTTTTGAGGCAGTCAGCCCCAAGATAGAGCCAAAGACTTTTCAGGACTCGAAAGCTGATTCAATCTTCTTTCGTATTCATATGAAGAAGCGGTGTCACGTTTCCTCTATGTCGGCCTTGTCGGTGTCGGAAAGAGGTCTATACGCGACCAAAAAATCTCCTTTTTGCCGATTTCCTACCACATACGGAGACATTTTTGAGGCAGTCAGCCCCAAGATAGAGCCAAACGCTTTGCGACAGTTAAAAGCTAGTTTGATCCTCTTTCATATGCATATGAAGAAGTGGTGTCACATTTCCTTTATGTCGGCCTTGTCGGGGTCGGAAAGAGGTCTATACGCGACCGAAAATCCAACTGTTTTGCAGATTTCCTACCACATTCAGAGACATTTTTGAGACAGTCAGCCCCAAGATAGAGCCAAGCGCTCTGCGGCAGTCAAAAGCTGGTTGAATCCTCTTTCATATGCATATGAAGAAGTGGTGTCACATTTCCTCTATGTCGGCCTTGTCGGGGTCGGAAAGAGGTCTATACGCGACCGAAAATCGAACTTTTTTGCAGTTTTCCTACCACTTACGAGACATTTTGAGTTAATCAGCCCCAAGATAGAGCCAAACGCTCTGCAACAATTAAAAGCTGGTTCGATCCTCTTTCATATGCATTTGAGGAAGTGGTGTCACATTTCCTTTATGTCGGCCTTGTCGGGGTCGGAAAGAGGTCTATACGCGACCAAAAATCACCCACTTTGCAGATTTCCTAACACATACGGAGATATTTTTTAGGCAGTCAGCCCCAAGATAGAGCCAAACGCTCTTCAGCAGTTAAAAGCTGGTTTGATTCTCTCTCATATGCATATAAAGAAGTGGTGTCACATTTCCTCTTTGTCGGCCTTGTCTGGGTCGAAAAGAGGTCTATACGCGCCCAAAAATCCACTTTTTTTGCAGATTTCCTACCACATAGGGAGACATTTTCGAGGCAGTCAGCCCCAAGATAGAGCCAAAGACTTTTCAGGACTCGAAAGCTGGTTCAATCTTCTTTCGTATGCATATGAAGAAGTGGTGTCACATTTCCTCTATGTCGGCCTTGTCGGGATCGGAATGAGGTCTACGCGACCAAAAATCCAACTTTTTTTGCAGATTTCCTACCACTTACGAGACATTTTTGAGGTAGTCAGCCCCAAGATAGAGCCAAACGCTCTGCAACAATTAAAAGCTGGTTCGATCCTCTTTCATATGCATTTGAGGAAGTATTGTCACATTTCCTTTATGTCGGCCTTGTCGGGGTCGGAAAGAGGTCTATACGCGACCAAAAATCCCCTTTTTGCAGATTTCCTAACACATACGGAGATATTTTTGAGGCAGTCAGCCCCAAGATAGAGCCAAAGGCTCTGCGGCAGTTAAAAGCTGGTTTGATCCTCTTTCAGATGCATATGACGAAGTGCTGTCACATTTCCTCTATGTCGACCTTGTCGGGGTAGGAATGACGTCTATACGCGACCAAAAATCCCTGTTTTGCAGATTTTCTAAACCATACGAAGGCATTATTGAGGCAGTCAGCTCCACAATAGAGCCGAATTTGTATTCAGGACTCGAAAGCTGGTTCGATCCTCTTTCAGATGCATATGAGAAGTGGTGTCACATTTCCTCTATGTCGGCCTTGTTGCGGTCGGAATAAGGCGCCTATCCGCGACCAAAAATCCTCTTTTTCGGATTATTTTACCAAATTCCTACACTCCTTTTCGGCAGTCCTCTTGAGGATCCGAATGCCGCTTCGATGCTCTTTCGGATGCATATGAAGAAGTTCTGTCACATTTCCTATGTGTCGGCCCTGATTTGCTCGAAAAGAGTCATATCTGCATTCAAAAATTGTGGATATTTTACCACTTACGAGGACACCTTTTGGCAGTCAGACCCAAGATTGTGTCCAAGCTACCTTAGGAGTCGAAAGGTTCGATCCCCTTGAAATGTTGTCGCATTTCCTCTACGTCGGCCTACTCTGGGTCGGAAAGAGTTCGACCAGCGGCCCCCAGCCCCCCCCCCCCCACCCCCCCCCCCCCCCCCAAAAAAAAACGGTATCCAGTCGTTTCCCCCACAAGCCAGTTCCTCCCCTGGATGTTTCCCCCACACTGCAGTTTCCTCCAGGATGTTTCCTCCCCTATATATATACTATATAAAAAGTAGTTGTGAAAGATTGGAAAGGTTTATATTTTTACTTAAATACATACATAATTTTGAGGTACCATTGGTTTGTTCCATTTATAATAGTTTAATTAATGATATAGAAATTATATTCACATTTTAATCATCTAATTACTAAAAGAATCAAGATTACCTTAAATTAATTTTACAAATAACATAACATTTATATAGTTGTCAATTATATATTAAATAGTAAACTATTTTATTGATTTTGTTAATTATGTTTTTGAAATATATATATATATTTTATATAGGCAACTTCCACAGTTTGCTTAACTTGTAATAATAAACTTCTTTCATAGAAACTAATTAATTTTAATCAAAACTTTGAACTTTAATGATCAAAGAAAAGCACATGCCAATTAAATGGATTTAAAATAATGATTCAGATTTGATTGAATAATTTTTCCATCACCTTTAACACATTATTTTATCCCAACTTACATTAACACAAACTTTGAAAAATTGTTTTCACACAATTTATGCTAAATGACTTATTGTTTAATATTTTATATTATCAATGCATACATAATTATCTCAAAACTTTGAACTTAAATGATCAAAGAAAAGCACATGCCAATTAAATGGATTTAAAATAATGATTCAGAGTTGATTGAATAATTTTTCCAACACCTTTAATACATTATTGGCAATATAAATTAACACAAACTTTAACAAATAGTTTTCACACAATTTATGCTAAATGACTAATTTTTTAATATTTTATATCATCAATACATACATAATCATCTCTAGTTATATATGTATCCACCATAAACAGTTAAAACAAAAACTTTAAGTAAATTGTAAAAAAAATAATTTAAAACCTAATAAAAGAATGATTTTAACATGTTTATGTAAAGTATCATTAGTATCAATGATACTAAATATTTCATAAAGAACAATATCACCATTATAATTATAGTATATCTTCACATTACTATATAATATATATATAGGGGAGGAAACATCCAGGAGGAAACATCCAGGAGGAAATGTCAGTGTGGGGGAAACGACTGGAAACCAAAAAAAACCTGTCTGCACCTACTTTTTCTTTTGTATCCTAATGTACTTCTACATTGTTTTAAAAAGAGAAATCACACACACACACACACACACACACGCGCGCGCGCGCTCGCACGCACGCACGCACACACACACGCACACATACCCCACGCCCAAAAACTCAGAAAAGTAATATTATTTGAGAAAATATTTATCTTGTTGAACATTTATGTTTACTTGTTGAACTAACGTTTACACCTTTATAACGTTCAGTTCTAAATTTTAATCAGCAGGGTTTTTATCTTTTAAAATAAGCTACCTTCATTGCATGTTTTGCGAACTGATTCAATATTAAAATGAATAAAATAACTATTGTTGGGCAATAACTTTATTATTATAGATCTCTTACATAAAGAGCAGCTTGCCGGCTACATTAAAAATTAGTATCGGGTATCGTTGTGGCTCGCCGCTCGTGTGTACAGTTTACACAGTAACTGCTTGCTGGGAACTGCTTGCCAGCTTGTCGTTCGTAATTTATAGTCCCGGTGTCTCGTTTAAACATGACCGTGTACACAACTACACATAGCTTATTGTAGTCTGTATTAAATAGAGTACCCGAGTAGTAACAGGTAGTACATTTTTTGACAAGTTACTACATTCATGTTTTGACTCAGCCAAGCGAATATGGGTCAGTATACATGTGCACATGACAAATGTATAGTAACAAACATTGTGATATTGAGGATTAAACATCTATAAGCTCATTATCGATTTTAGTTGCAGGACAATCTTAACGAGTTGTTCTGTCGGTCGTTGTTGGGAGTGTTGAATGTGTATTGAGTGTGTATTCACCTTTCAAAATAGCAGCCATGACAGCGGGGAAAAAATCAAAATGCAGGATACCATTCAAGAAGCTACTGTTGGCGCTGGTTATTATTTCTGTGATCACGTATTTAGGAATACTCACCATGAAGCCCGTACATTATGAGTTTACAAATGCACACTTCAACGCTAAATGTACCCTACCAACGTTGGACCCATTTGATCCTTCCATTAAGGAGTTTTATTCCATTCCGGACCCGTTGGTTTGTGATAAAACTCCCTCATTCGTTGTTGTCGATGGCCGAAATACGCTCAGATTTAACACTGATGCCTTTGGAGCCTTTAACATTGCAACAAGTGGAAACGTAACCTGTACAATGAGAGTAGTGATCCGTCTGCTAGATGACTACAACGTCGACTTTGGCCCACCTATAGACATCACACTGCCGTTGAATCTCACCAATGACTTCGTACGTGTGACGTGCGAAAACTTGCAAAATAACGTCATTTTGTATGACAACGTCTTAACGGCGGTGAGCGACGCCGCAGCTGATGAAAACATTGCTCCTGAAAGCGACGATGACGTCAGTGTTTGGTTTTTCGGCATTGATTCTGTCTCGCGCTCTGCTTCCGTCAGATATCTTCCTAAAATGCGTGAATATCTCGAATCTATTGGGGCGTTTGATTTCAAGGGGTACATGAAGGTGGGGGATAATACTATCCCGAACATTCTACCACTAACCAGTGGAAAGACGCTAAATTCAGAGGAGAGTCCAGACTTTGGACAGGAGTTCCTCGACAATTTTCCGTTTATTTGGAAGAATTTCAGTCGAAACAACTATTCCACCATTTTTGCGGAAGATATGCCTCACATGGCAGTTTTCAACAATGGCTACAAAGGATTTTCGACAATGCCCACAGATCACTGCATGAGGCCATTTTGGCTGGGACTGGCCAAAGCAAACAGCGTCCGGTATAAGATGTCAGGTGTCTACAGGTAAGATTATTCATGAAATGTTTATATATCAAAAATAAATCTTCAAATGGCCTGTCACAAAACAGAAGACTTATTTACAACGATGATCATTATCATGATGTTACATATATGATACAGGACCAGGTAGCGCAATCGGTAGAGCGTCAGCTCCAGGTACGGGAGGCCCCGGAATCGATCCGCGACATTTCAAAATCGTTAAAATGGTACCCTTGCTATTGCTCAAGCACATATAAGGGTAGATCCACGACGAGTTGGCCGGTGTCAGGATAATGTAACTGGGTGTGGTATCACGTCATGTGTTCACAGCGTGCTATACACAGTGAAGGCAGCACTATATCTGCTGTAAGTGGATACCATCTCCAGATAACTGAAATACTGTTGGTGGGATAATAAACCTAATAAACAAACATGAATGACATGGAATGGTGGTGGGTTAATGTTGTTGGTAGCTATTATTATAGTGACGGTGGTGATGGTAGTGGTTTAGTTGTTGCTAGCTAGGATGATTGTGGGTGTAGTCGTTTAGTGTTGTTGGTAGCTGTAATTATAGAGGCGATGGTGATGGTTGTCGTTTAGTGTTGTTGGTGGCAATTATGATAGTGGCGTTTGTGATGATGATGGTTTAGTTGTTGGTGGCAATAATGATAGTGGCGGTGGTGATGGTGGTCTTTTAGAGTTGTTGGTGGCAGTAATGATAGTGGCGGTGGTGATGGTGGTCATTTAGAGTTGCTGGTGGCAATAATGATAGTGGCGGTGGTGATGGCGGTCATTTAGAGTTGTTGGTAGCAATAATGATAGTGGCGGTGGTGATGGTGGTCATTTAGTTTTGTTGGTAGCAATAATGATAGTGGCGGTGGTGATGGTGGTCATTTAGTTTTGTTGGTAGCAATAATGATAGTGGCGGTGGCGGTCATTTAGTTTTGTTGGTAGCAATAATGATAGTGGCGGTGGTGATGGTGGTCATTTAGAGTTGCTGGTGGCAATAATGTTAGTGGCGGTGGTGATGGTGGTCATTTAGTTTTGTTGGTAGCAATAATGATAGTGGCGGTGGTGATGGTGGTCATTTAGAGTTGTTGGTGGTAGTAATGATAGTGGCGGTGGTGATGGTGGTCATTTAGAGTTGTTGGTAGCAATAATGATAGTGGCGGTGGTGATGTTGGTCATTTAGAGTTGTTGGTGGTAGTAATGATAGTGGCGGTGGTGATGGTGGTCATTTAGAGTTGTTGGTGGTAGTAATGATAGTGGCGGTGGTGATGGTGGTCATTTAGAGTTTTCGGTGGTAGTAATGATAGTGGCGGTGGTGATGGTGGTCATTTAGTTTTGTTGGTGGCAATAATGATATGGTGATACTGGTTGATGATGAAGGTTTGATGTTGTTGGTGGCTATGGTGATGGTGGTAATAATGATTGTTTAATGTTGTTGGTGGTTATGGTGATAGTGGTTAATGATGATTGTTTAGTGTTGTTGGTGGCTATGGTGATGGTGGTAATAATGATTGTTTAATGTTGTTGGTGGCTAAAATGATAGCGGTTAATGATGATGGTTAAGTGTTGTTGGTGGCTATGGTGGTGGTGGTAATGATGCTGGTTTAATGTTGTTGGTGGTTATGGTGATAGTGGTTAATGATGATGGTTAAGTGTTGTTGGTGGCTATGGTGGTGGTGGTAATGATGATGGTTTAATGTTGTTGGTGGCTATGGTGATAGTGGTTAATGATGATGGTTTAATGTTGTTGGTGGCTAAAGTGATAGTGGTTAATGATGATGGTTTAGTGTTGTTGGTGGTTATGGTGATGGTGGTAATGATGATGGTTTAATGTTGTTGGTGGCTATGGTGATAGTGGTTAATGATGATGGTTTAGTGTTTAATGATGTTTTTATGATAATGGTGGTAATTTTAATGTTGACGATTATGATAATAATGATTAATCAGTTTTTACGGCTTCAACATAAAGCCGATGAAAGATGGCGTCCACCACTATGTCCGTATAAACGATGGTGATTCTGGCAATGTCTTTTGTAACTTATTCGAAATGTGTTATTGAAGACAAGAGTGCACATTTGAAATCTGTAGAGTAATTGGCAATGGTTGATGACATAAAATTACGCAACTTGTCGATACGACTTTTAAATGGTAGATAATTATTTGATTTTGGTGCGTATTTTCTTTTGGTTGTCTTTATAAAGTTTATAAGTAAGAACAGTCGTCTGGTCACATTTCATTCCCAAATGTATAACAACTTTATAAGATGTTTCGCTTCTTTTTGCAATGCCCTCATTTTCGACCGGTCCCAGATCGAAATACATGTACAAAATAAGTCGCGATGAAAAGACACACAAACACGGCAAGTGCATTGTATGCCTTATATACTGGTGAACAATAACTCTTCTAGCGCTGTCATTTCACACAAGTGTTTTTGTCCTGTCGTCTCGTCTGTTGTTCAAATTTTAATACAATTTTTTTTCCAGTGTCGAACTGTTAGAGTAGAATAAAAAATAAAGCGTTGAAAGCTCTGTTTTGGCGGTATAAGTTTAACCCTGTAAGCATAAAGGAGGTGTTATAAAGTATGCATTTATTTTACTCAAATCCCGTATGCATTTTTGACTAAGTATAAATGAAATCTTGACACGTTGCATTTAATAGCTTTGTCTTTATTTTATGTATACTATACCGAGCATTCACAAGTTCTTGTAAAGTCTAATTATTGGATTTGCTGAATTTCGTACTCGCTTTGTACCATAGTTCCAAAAATATAGCAAGAGTATTTGAGATGCGTATTTTAAATTGTGACATCCGCGGATACAATGACGTCTTCTCTAAGGTGTCTACAGTCGGTGTATTCCGTCTTTGCTTATATTTTGGCTGAAATAGGATAGTTGGCGAAGTCAATCTGATCACCTCGGCCTTTATGCTATGCAAGAGACCTCTGACATAATAAGGCGCCATCTTGGATCTACTTTGTGTGTCTTAGTTTTAATACTGGGTATTTAATGTTGACTTTTCAATTTTCCGTAAATCATATAGATTGTATTGATAAAAAAAATCGTTGTTATTGCAAGATATACTCAACTAAATGATATATATATAATTTGTTACTTTCTCGCGAACGGACACTGTTTCATAACTCAGGCGACGCACTTTGGTGTATTCTAGAGCTGTGTACGAGGTGTATTTTACGAACCATACGGAAATACCCGAAGTTTTACGATTGTTGGCGAAGTGTGTCCTTTTGCGGTGTTTTGACAAGGCGTTATCCGCACGGTCTCATAGCCTATTTTATTTTAGTAATTCAATCGCGGTTGTTTAATGGTGTTTGTTTTTTTTTTAATTATATTTATGCTGATTAGAAGCTTATTTTGAAAATAGTTCATATTAAAATTATCAGTTAAGCCGAAAGCGTATTCGTACGACCAATGGACTAACAATATAATTATCATTTTTATCAGTCAATTTATTGTCAAAGCACCACAGAAAGTTTCACTTTTCGATTGCGCAACGCATTGGAAAGTCTTGAAGCAAAATATGAAAGATAACATAGAAGCTATAATCCTTTTTATATATATTTTTTCAGCTGTGAAACTGACTTTAAAAGTGGTATCCGACAGTTTTGACCAAAATTTATTTTCTCACGTAACTAAATTAGGCTTTGTTAGCTGAAAAGTTCATGCAAAATGCTGTACATTGATGTCCTAGACCTGCGCGTACAATGAAGCATAAATCCGCACTCGTTGTTGCAAACAGGTATTTCCTATCCGAGTCACGCTGAAGAGATAGCTATTTTTAAACTTGGAAAACAACGTGACCAGTTACTTTTTTATAGTCATCCGGTTAATTCGCTCTGACGTCGATATCTTTTTTTAGCAGATACCACTATCGAGCTTTTTATACAGTTGGAATGAATACACAGGTTGATTTTTTTCGCGATTAGTTTTGTCTGACAATTCAGTTTGTGCTCGAAATCGTATTTATTAAGACTAAAGTATAAATTAAAACAAAGATTATGCCCATTTTCCCTAAAGCAGTAGCTCGATATTATTATATGTTTTTTTAAAGGCAAACTACCGGATACCACCTTTAATTACCATTTGATGTGACATTAACTTCTCTTTTAAAAGAAGATATAGTTTTTAAATTTAACTGCCTGTTTGTATAATGCAGATGGTCGTATGAAATGCTTTTAATCAAGGAACAATAAGAGGAACTTCTTTTTAATACATGAACAATAACGACAACTTACTGTAAAGAGGCCACTAGAACCATAAAGTACATCGATAAAATGCAATACTTGTTAAATAACTGTGCCATAGAAGTATTGACATTGTGTAAATTTGCCTCACAAAATTTAGTAAATTGTGACACGAATGCGACCAAAACAAATTACTGCTTTTTACATGTATGTATTTTGTGTGTGTGAAATTGTGTATACTTTTATCATATCATTTACTATCAGGTAGGAAACATTGTTCAATCCTAATTAAATACTAAATAAATAGGGGTATTACGAGAATGAACTGAAAGTGCTTTCTTGGAATTCCAAGGACTTACCAGAGAAAAGCGTGGTTGTACAGATTTTACAAATATTATTAATGACAATGATATTATTTTTATATATGAGACATGGGCTTCCTCTAAAACAGATCTTGGCTTAGATAATTATACCGTTCACAACTTTAATAGAGTTTCAGCACCAACATACCAAAAGGCATAGCGGTGGTTTAGCTCTGTATTACAGAGATTGTTTAAAAGATGGCATAAAAATTGTAAAAAACGACTTTAATACAATAATATGGATAAAATTAGATTAAACTTTTTTTTCTTATTGATAATAATATTTATATTTGTGGTGTTTATCTTTGGGGAGAGGATTCCCCTGCATATCATATAATTAATGTTGATATTTTTGATATTTTAGAAACGATATAAGTATATTTGATGCATTGGGAGATGTATATATCTGTGGTAATTTTAACAGTAGAGTTGGTTTGAAACATGATTATATTGCATTTGATGAAAATAATTGTTTTTTAGATGATGTTAATTACGTTCCAGACGTAACCATGGTCAGGGCCCCACTGGACAATAAGTGTAATTCATTTGGTTATAAACTATTAGACAGGGTCATGTATGCGTATAGTAAACGGAAGGCTAGGGGATGATTTCGGTGTGGGAAATTATACCTTTATATCTAGTCAAGGAGTGTCATTTATAGATTACCCTTTAGCCAGAGAATGTAATTTTGCACGGTTGTCATGATTCACTATTTACCCTATTAATGAATGGAGTGACCATTGTCCAATGCAGTTTGCCCTGCTATGTAACATTGATTCTACTAATTAAACATATTATGATGATGTATCTGTGAAATGGAATGATAATTATAAATCTATCTTTCGTTCATCACTTATTGCAAAACTACCTTTATTTAACAATGTAATAAACGACATAAATTTAGATAAACAATCTATATTTAACGCGGTCAGGGATTTCTCTGCAATGATGCGTGAAGTAACTGACCCGTTATTTGTCAAGCATATAACACGGAAACCTTCCAACAGTTTTTCGGATTTACCGTTAGACAGTCGTAAAGAGTGGTTTGATAAAGACTGTAATGATGCGAGAAATCGTTAGTTACATGCAAATAATGTTTTCTGCCATAATAATTCTGAGGAGAACAGAATGTCTTTATGAAATCGTAAAAAAGAGAATAAATACCTAATTCGTAACAAAAAGCGTCTTTTTACGAGAAGAAAAATAAGTAATATCGAAAAGCTTAAGTTCTGCAAGCCTAAACAATTTTGGATGCATTTTAAAAAGCCAAAAAGAAAGGTTGAAGGAGGTTTATCATTAAATCAGTTCTATAATTACTTTTCAAACTAAGAAAATGATATTTTCAAAAGCCAAAATGAAGATGCGGATGCTTTTTGTAACGAATATGGTTTTAACATGGTATAACAGAAAGATTATGGTTGAGGAAGTGATTTTAGCTATTAATAATTTAAACCGCTGTAAAGCCATGGTATTGATGGGCTTATTAATGAATATTTTATTGAAAGCAAAGATATTATTGCTGGACATGCATGTGATATTTTTAACGCGATATTTGATTCGGGATGTTTTTCGGAAGAATGGACAAAGGGTATTATTGTCCCCTTTCATAAAAAGGGGGACAAGAATGACCCTAACAATTACCGTGGTATAACCTTATTACGTGCTTTTGCAAAATTGTTTACCTCAGTTTAAACAATAGAATTAATACATACACTGATATCTATTCAAAGATAGGCGATTAACAGTATGGTTTTAGAAAAAGTCAATTGACCGTTGATGCAATGTTTGCTTTACAATCTATTGTCCAACATTATATCTTTAATAAAAAAACGATTATATGTAGGTATGATTGATCTGAAAAAATGGTTCGATGGTATGAATAGAAATTCACTGTGGTTTAAAATACATAAAATGAGTATTAAAGGTAAGATGCTACGTGTACTAAAAATATGTATAGTGAAGTTAAGTCATGTGTGAGGCAATATAATAGCTTCTCTGATATCCAGCACAGCATCGAATATTTGCATTAATGATGTTTTGTTTAGTGTCTTACTATTTGCTGATGACATGGTCATACTGGGAGATTCTCCTAAAGATTTACAAAATAAATTAGACTTACTACATAATTATTGTCAACAATGGAGCTTAGAAGTAAATGTGCTTAAGACTAAAATCATGGTTTTCCGAAACAGAGGGCGGCATTTATCTTCTGAAAAATGGACATATAATTGAAATGAAATTGAAATTGTTGATACTTTTAATTATCTTGGAACAGTTTTTAACTATACAGGTTCTTTTAGTAATAATATTGAACATTATGCGGGAAAGGGAATCAAAGCACTGAATGTATTAAGTAATCACTGTCGAAAAATACCATTGACTCCTAAGTCCTTGTGTCAATTGTTCGATGCTTTTGTTGGTTCTATTCTTAACTACTCATGTGAGTTGTGGGGGTTCTGTACAAGCAAAAGTCTGGAACGTCTGCACTTAAAGTTTTGTAAAAATATATTAAATGTCCGTTCTAGTACAAGTACATGTACTGTAGCTGTATATGCAGAACTTGGATGCTATCCTTTATATATTGCTCGTTTTCTGAGAATTATTAAGTACTGTGTAAAATAAAACATTCTGTAAATAAAATAACTGTTATATTGTATAAACAATGTTTGGAAGATTGTTTAAATGGTTGCAAAGACTGGATTTACAATGTAAAAACCTTATTAGACAGGTATGTTTTTTCAGAAGTATTTCAGAATCAAATTCAATTAATAAGAAAACATTTCCTCTGATATTTAAACAACGTATTATTAACACTTTTAAACAAGAATGGTATGGCTTATTGAATAGTAATAATGTATTAGCTTTTTATAAGAATATAAAGGACATGCCAAGCTACGAACCATACTTGGATATTTTACCAAATGATCTAAGACATTTTATTACAAAAATGAGAATTTCTGCACATTCTCTAAGAATTCACACTGATCGATTTTCAAGAAATTCTTTATCTAGAGAAAGCAGATATTGTTTGCTCTGTAATAACAGAGACATTGAAGATGTCTTTCATTTTATTTGTATATGCCCAGTATTCACTGATTTAAGAAGAAAATACCTCAACTCAACTTGGTATAATAGACTGTCTGTATATAAAATGTGTTTTCTGTTTGAGTCAAAAGACACGAACATACTTATTAATCTCGCCCTTTTTATCAAGAAAGCAGCCTTAGTAAGAAGGAACAAAGCGTTAATAATACATAAAGTTCATTCTCAAATGTTGTTTCTTTTATTCTTTTATAATGTAACTATCACATAAAAAGCTGAATGTATTGTCATTACTATTTCGTCGCTTCCATATTAATAACTAAACCGGATACTATATTTGTATATTGTATTTATAATACGATGATGTACATGAGTACAAATCTGAATAAAATATGTTCTGCTCTGTTCCTAATTAAATACTACCAATCAAATCAACTTAAAATACATAACGTCTTCATGTTAGTATCTTACCCATGCTAGTTTTTCTAACAGATTGTGACCAGTGTGCACTACTGTCCGCAGCTTGTACACATTTCTTGTCGATAATTGCACATTGTTGTTATCAGACATATTGTGAAAACTGGTTTAACTGTTAAACGATAGAAGTCCATATTTGTGATGCATTCATAACTTATATACAGTGAGATAATAAGCACTCTTATCAACTGCCAACATTTATTAACCGTTATTATATATTTAAAGAAAGGAAAAAAAACCTCACATTTTCGCATTTACATGAAAGCATATTGTTTAAAAGGTTATGGCGATTTCGTCTACGTGAACTATTTATGAGAAAAGTTAAGTGTTTTAAGAAATGGATTTAAAGTAAACTTCATGCACTGTCCTTTGGAAAGTTTTGGCTTGGTATACCGGGTCTCTTTTGTTTGTAATTTAAGTATTGACACAAATTATTTAATTACATGTGTACATTTGACTTCTGTTCTTAAAATGTTAAATGTATTTTGAAGGTGCCGTTTTATACTTTACAGGTTCTTGGAAGACAAAGGTATTAACCTCCAAAAGACGTCTGTCTTCTGCAACCAGGACACGCCTAACCATGCGCTGGTTCTCCGCTACCTTCGCCAATATTTGATCAAACACCGACATAAGCGGAAGTACATCTTCACCTTCCTCACCGAACTTGCTCACAACTTCATCAACTTCCTCAACTATGGCGACGAAGACTTCGCAAACTTTTTCAAAATGATGAAAAAGGAGGGAGACTTAGATAGAATGGTGTTATTTGTATACAGCGATCACGGTTCACGATTCGAGAAGTTGCGTAATACTTACATAGGACGAATAGAGTCGCGAATGCCAATGTTGTTGATTTTAATACCAGAATGGATGCAGAAAAAGTATCCGGAGTTGAAACGGTCAATAGAATTAAACACTCAACGACTTGTAACTGTGTATGATCTTTATCAAACTACCGTAGACATTCTGCATAAAAACTTTAAAAAGCCTACTGTTCAGGTTTATAAACACAAGGTGCGTGGGATCAGCTTATTCCGAGCTGTACCGGAAGACCGGTCCTGCGCAGACGCAGCAATACCGGAGTCGTTCTGTGCGTGCTACAAGTCCTCTGCTATAAATGTAACAAACAATACGTTTATTAGCCGAATAGCAGAAAAAATTGTAGAAGTAATAAATAAAAAACTATCTAATCACCCACAGTGCCAAAAACTTTCGCTATCGACTGTATTTTCAGCGGCAGAAGTCTCGTTGGGATTAAAACACGTGGGTACCAGCCACAATACGCTATCATTTTACCGATTTGCTAAACCCGAAGGAAACAGACAGGGATATATAATTGATTTAGAAACAATTCCAGGAAATGCTAGATTTGAAGCATCGTGCGAATATAGCTCAAACGCTGGTTTGAAGATTACTGGAAATATAGACAGGACTAATATGTACGGTAACCAGTCCGCCTGTGTGGATGATAAAATATTAAAAACCTTCTGTTTTTGTAAGCTCACTTGATCATATGCGTCACGCACCCGGCGTCACGCGCCAATCCACATTCTTTATACGCCATCGCCTAGAGCTGACACCACTAGGCCCAATCTAGCGAAACGTCATCCGAAGCTTCAGCAGGCAGAGGGAATGAAACAATGAATTTTGATCTGTCGGTAAACATGGCCGCCAGAGGCGGAGTCAGTTTTCTATCTGGCATTATTGTACATAACATGTTTATTGTAAACCTTTGAAAAACAACCTGTCGGTAACTGTACGTGCTGGAGCCTTGATACTTGATATACATGTTGCTCTTAAGGTATTAGATGTGTAATAATGACTAAATTGAATCCTGACAAAAGATATATCACATTATTCTAAATTGTATTCTGGATTATTTTTTCAAATTTTAACAAAATTTCACCACAGCTAACTCCAGCTTTGCGAATTTTATTAACTAGGTCGACGTCCTCAAATCTGACCTTTAAATAATCTCGTACATATCAAATTTGGATGAATTAAAAAATAAAGAAAACAGAAATGTTATTTGTTTTCTGCATTTTTATCAGAGTATACTTTTCTAAATAAAAATACTCAAAAACATGTGAAAAACACACTTCTTTCTTTTTCCTCGCTGACCGCGATTCCTTGTCGCCATTTTGTAGTGAAGAAATTGACGCGATTTCATTTGATAAAATTGGAAAACTAAACTCGGGTGCTTTTATTCTCGGGAGGCCGAGTGTTGAAGTAAATGATCGAACATGTAACATCGTAAAACGCTAAATGCCGAATTACACGAATATTCATGAGATTAATTACTCGTCTAATACCTTAAAAGATTATGGAGAGACACATTATCCGACAGATAATATGGCAACTAGGCCAGTGACCGTTTTCCATATGTGGCTACATAAATTGTTATATTGTTAAAAATGAAAGTATTCTCTTCAGAAAATAATACAACCTTGAATTTTATTGTACCTGTCTCTTTGGTGGCCCTCAAAACAGATCATTCAAAGAAACTTTTATCCATAAAAATCATGGCCTAACCATTTTCTATATAAATCTTATGCATGTAGAAAAATTTTCAGAACAAAACCTCTAGACCTCTAGATGACATTAAAATTAAATGTCCGAAGGGTTCTTGTCATCCTTATTAACTCTGTTTTCATTATAAAGGTCTGCTGTTGTGGTGGGGGTGGGACTTACCGGCATTTTTGCCGATACTGTGCAGCGATTTTTCTATCATAATAGCACAGGGGCACTGACGAGGTGCCCGGGGACTGAACCCAGCCGGTACATTATACTGACACCGATTAGTCAGGCGTAATTCTGTCCCCTTAGTCTCGAGCGTTAGGAGGGAAGCCACTAACCCGTGACCTCCCGATCCGCAAGCCGACGCTCTACCAAAAGGTCTGCTATAAACTACGGTAATCATGTGAGCGAAATAGGACCATCGTGGTCCTCTTGTTAGATAAACAGGTTCTCGTTAGCATTGGCTATATTAGTTCAGACTGTATAAGAAGCTATTTGTTAAACAATTAAATGGACATGTACAGGTCCTACATAAGTAGAAGCTAGTTTTAAGTGACATTGGCAAGCGACACCGCCCATATATGGCGTACCCAAAAAAGTTCACATCGTTTGACGTGAAACGGCCAAAATTCCAACAATATTTTTCAATGATCCAAATTGTTCGTTTCACGCCCAGATCACAACCACTGCTAAACGACCTTTTCATGTTTCCAAATATCACCGTGGCTGTCAGCATTTATAAATATGAGAGATCAGTCTCGGCATTACGTTATATAAAATATACACAGGAAGCACCATGTCACTAGACAGACTCAGCACTCTTGCACTGATGCATGTGCATCATGACAAAATCATTGACATTGTCACACACGTGATTCTCGCAGCAACATCACAGAAAGCTTGAAATTGTCGATATTCTAAACTCTGATATTCTAACTTCTGACGTGCAAGTGTCTGTAATGGCTACATGTAAGTAAAGTGCACAGTTATGCGCAACATTTGCAGTTGATGGGGTGTAAAGTAAATAATTAAGATTCTTAATATCTGTACTTATAATGCTGCTTTTCGTGAAATGTGGTCGTTTGTGCATGTTGCACATATGTTAACTAAATTGGAAACAGAATGTGTCATTTGAACAGTAGTTGTTTTCTTTTTAACACAACCATTTTTATTACTTATAAGTAACCTAGGACTGGCTACATTATTTCCCCGTGTACCTGTGAATAAGTCAGATATGGGTCAGCCCCTGCCGCCCAAGAACGACGCATATCTTGAACGCTGCTAATAAAACCATACTTCACGGCGAGTTTTACTGGGAATATAATTTACACAAAACAAAGCATGTTATAATATGACAACTGTCAAATGATCCGGTCCCATTATATAACAACAATGTTTATCAAGTTTTGAACTTATTACACCAGTTATTTCTACAGGAACTTTTACGAAAATATGTCTTATGTTTTGTTAAAGGTAAAAAGAACAGTTTCTCCCTTGGTTTGCTGGGTTGTATAGTCCAACCAGAAAAAAACAACAGTTATAATAAGACTGTGTCTACATAATGTAGCTATAGTAATGCCTTCACTGTGTAACTCTTGACAGTATAGCACACATAGTCACATTATCTGGCAAGATGGCAGCGAAATGCGCAGGCCTTATTCTTATTACACCGTTTCTGATACCTCGAAGTGTTAACTGAAAATCAAGGAAACAACGAACATAAAAAGGGTGGCGAAACGTGCTAGAAATGCGACACATAATACCCTAGATTTTAACCTAAAATTCGAGATCTACAGCCCCGTTTCACTTAACGATACCACTTTATTTGTTTAATATCTCAGAAATTATATCAAGATAGGTGCACCAAATGTTCAACAATCATGAACAAGTCTCTCTTGCTGGTATTGCATATAAAACCATTGGCCTAACTAGAAATACCAAAATCGTTAAAAATGGTAGTGGTATAGCTCCGTTGCTACGCTCAATCATATATAAGAATAGTTCCACGACAGGTTGGCCCTGTGTCAGGATAATGTGAATGGGTTTGGTATTATGCCCTATGTTCACTGTATGCTATCCACAGTGAAGGCAGCGATATATCTGCTTTATGTGGACACCGTCTCCAAATAATAAGATGTTGTTGATAGGACGGTAAACCAAAACCAAACCAAAACAAACATTACTTGAAAATTGCGGACTACCGATGACGTAAATTCAGTGACACGCAATTTCAAAAGTCACAATTAAACCATAGACATATAATAAAGGGACCGCTGACTCGTGACGTCACGCTCTATTCACTATATAGGTTGACTCCGCAGTGCCATCACCGGGAGTCATAGAAAACTTCAGGTGTAAAGTAAAACAATAGATGGAAAGCTGGAAGCTGCGTTAACAATAATAAAAAAAACGCGTAAATCTCGTGTTAATGGGGGTACTAGGATGTTAAGTTATAATTCCAAAGGGTTTTACCAAAAAAAAAAAAAAAAAAAAAAAAGAGTGGCGGAGACACTATTTCTTGTTTGTAATCGTTCAGATGTTAGTGTTAACCAAGACACGACGCACATCTGCCCCGCCCACTTCGAACCTTCTATCATGGTATGTTATTTCTTTATTCGTTTGTTGTTGTATTTTATATGAATATTAAGTCTTATCGTTATATATAATCAGTCATTTTACATATTAGCTGTCAGGAAACCTTGTTCTACTTTCGGTTTCCATTGTGATAGTAAATGTTCAGTTTAAACTTCTGAATTAAATTATCCTTAACCACAAATCATGTCTGAAACTTATAGAAGTGTTTTTCTTTGAACAAATATATGCTTTATTTTCCATGGAAATAAATATTTTGGTTTATTTTATTTTTTTACTTTGCAGCCTGTAGTGGGCAGATCGTAGTTTGGTCTAATCTATTAGTCGATTCGGATATCCGATGCTTCGAACGGATATCCGGATATCCGTTGACATCCCTAGTTTTTATCAATTATGAAATAGAACTATTTGTAGAATCAAACCTACCACTTCCGTTACTCTTGTTGCTAAAGAATCATTTGAAACAAACATAGTGCTGCCTTTTCTGTGATTTCATGCCATGGACACCTGACATCAATTAAACCCAATAATTTTATTCTGAGGCTAGTGTTCAGTTTAAGTGTTGTCAAGAAATTGAACCCCCAAATGTATGTACCACTGTTTAAGGTCACATCTTAGGATCAAGCTTTTAACTTTGACCGCCCTCTTTCTGGGGTGGATGTGCTAGACACAAATATAGCAATACTTTCCTTGACTTACAAAACATTCAATATCAGGTTGTTATTGTAGTATATATATGCCTCAATAAATCACAAGTTTAAAACTTTCAAAGAACCATTTAATGGCACATTTATCGAGTACTTGCACATAGCCGATTTAAGTGCAAAAGAGAATAAAAACATCTGCTATTGTTATACGTATATTTATTGATATTTCAAGAGATCAAGTTATAAAAAACATATTTAATAAATTATTTGAGATTTATTTTCATAAAAAAACATGTGTGATGCATAATCATCTGCATATTTAAATTTATATTTATTTGTATTTATTTGTCATGAAATAATTTTTCATGCTACATTAAAACATTTGCTGTACATTATATAGTTGTGTTCTTTTTGAACCCCTTAAAATGAACGAAATGAAAAAAAATTAAAATGGTTAGTAATACATAACTATTCTTGTTTGTTCTGACAACATTAATTACAAAGTATGTTAAAATTCAGTCCAAGTTAGAGTATCATCTCTGGATGCAATACTTAATGGTTTTAAACCCAAACCCTTGAGCCAAGTCAAAAAGTTTCCTACTACAAGAAGAAAGGTTATCCTATATAAAGCAGGGATTTAAGCAGGTTGTAAATTAATAAAGACACTTGTTAGCTTTATATCATGAACCCAATTATTTCATACATTAAGTATTAAATAGTGTTTGAGTTAGTCCTTGGTTCTATATTGTTACCTATCCAACGGCCCTTAGGCGATTAAGTTTAGTTCATTTGTTAAACTGGCATGCTTATTTTAGCTAACTGCTTTATGTTTTACAATGTATACCGAATCAGAAAAAAACTGAGGAAGCTTATTCAGGGTCAGTGCAAATATATAACTAAAACTATATATTTTTATTTATTTATTAATAGTTAAAACATACATGTATTGTTGTGACTAGTTTACTAAAGAAACATTCTGTCAATAAAAATAACTTAAAGTACTGCATCAAACAATATACACTTCAGACTACCAGGTTTTTACATTTACTCAATATATGATTACTGTGCTAAAATATGTAAACCAGGGTTCCTCTGATATGAAATAAGTTAAAACCATGTCAGTAGTAGGTTATAAGCTCTGTCTTTTAATACTAGGATATATATCAAAATAAAACACACACCAAGATGACCACACCTTCAATGTTGTTAGTTGTTTTATATGATCTATTTCTCAAACTGTTCTTTTAAAGGTTATAATTTGGCAAAAGGTCTGAAAGTAGAGGAGTGAGACAGAAGACTGTGAAGGCTTCAACTATGTGTGTTGGGGGTTCTGCCCAAAAATAAATCAAGGGTTTTCCTTCACCAATAATAAACTGGACGTCACCAATATAACCATAACTATGTCAGTACAATATAACAAAAAACAACAGCAACAAAAACAAAAAAACATATGCGCAGGGTTCAGTAAAATACAGATTAACTGTCTCAAAATAAATTTTAATGAGGTAAATATTTAAGGTATAGATTTGTCTGAATTACCTTGCAAATGCCATGTGTTAAAGTGTGGAAGGAATTCATTTTGCAGGAACTGTAAATAAAGTTGCATATTATGTCATATACTACTATGACAACCTGGAATTGATTTTTTGTAAGTCAAGGAAAGTATTGCTATATTTGTGTCCATCACATCCACCACAGAGAGAGAGGACGCTCAAAGTTAAAAGCTTGATCCTAAGATGTGACCTTAAACAGTGGTACATACATTGGTAGTTCAATTTCTTGACAATACTCAAACTGAAGGTTATACAATACTGGTCTCAGAATAAAATAAGTGAGTTTTATGAATATGTCAGGATTTCGTGGCATGAAATCACAGAAAAGGCAGCACTATATTTGTTTAAAGTTATTTATTGATAACAATAGTAGCAGAAGTGGTGGGTTTGATTTTATAAACCGTCTATTCCATAAATGATAAAAACGAATAGATTAGACCCCACCCCTTCTGCCCACTACAGGCTGAAAAGTAAAAGAAAATAAAGCAAAATAATACGTCATTTTATCCATAGAAAATAAAGCTTATATATGTGCAAAGAAATAACACACCTTTTTTAAGTTGTAGACATGATTTGTTGTTTAGGATAACCTAATCCAGAAGTTTAAAATGAGCAGTTACTATTTATCACAATGGAACCGCAAAATTGAACAAGGTATTCTACTATAACTACTATAGACGTGTTGATTTTCGATTTAGCTATCTATTCAGCAGGAAAATAATCGTTAAATGACTGATTATATATTACGATAAACCCTTGTCATCAGATTAAAAACAACAAACGAAAAAAATGAATAACTTACAATGACAGCAGACTCGAAGTAAGCGGAGCATTTGTGATTCGTGTCTGGGTTAAGACTAGCGACAATCGATGAGAAGCCAAGAAATATAATCAAACGGTCTGGATAACCGGGGGAGCCTTGCCCCCCCCCCCCCCCCCTCCCCAGTAGGCCTGGACTTACACATTTTCATATATCTTCAGAAAGGGCCTAATCGCACAAATTTTGTTGACTGTGTATAGATCTTTCCAAAAAAAAGTGGGTTACGTCTCTTTAATGATTGTCGAATATTCGGAACGCTTCGGCTCTGGGTAGTAAATTTTTGGGCAAGATGGCGAACGAATCAGACGAAAATTCAAAGTTTCTCAGTGATTCAATGGTAGATCAGCTTTCGGTAGTCAAATTGAAAGACTATGTGCGTTTTCACGACTAACAAGTGACTGAGAAAAAGGCGGAACTTGTTCTGCGAGCTAAAGGTGTTGGAAAGCTTTCAAAATCAGACCATTCTGTGCATCGTGACCGGAGTAATGGCGCGGATTGAACTGAAGATTTGTTTTTCGTTGCCATCGTTTAGTGATGGTGACATATTCAATTACTGTGTGTATAAGGCAGAAACAAGAAGGACAAAGTCATATTATGACGAATAACATGTCGGCTGACAGATGTTTCGCTACCCAGATATTTTGCACCTGATGTTTGGCCCCTAGGTCCAGGATGTTATCAAATAAAATTGTCTTTGTTGTCAGTTTACAACCATGACCGTTTTGAACTTTTAAATATAAAAAAGTATTTGATGTCATTGGTAACCCTTCTTGAAAAGTTATTTATATTTAATATACAAGTTTATTAAACGATCAGAACGTATGTGTTATATATTCAAAGTTATTATAAGAATAACATGGAAAACGAGTAAAAGGGAAACATTTAAATATAGTTTCATGTTATTTTTTTTTTAAACGCGCAATTATGTGCATGTGTACACACACACACACACACACACACACACACACACACACACACACACACACACACACAAAGCGGAAATAAAAAGGTCACTAAAAGTCTGACTGTTGTTAATTGACGTACACCTTCGAAGTATTTTTTATGATCATTTATGTTAAATAAGTAAACATGTTGAAATCAATTGCTTATCTGCCGGTATGTTTATGGTTTCGCTAATTGATTTTAATGCTACTTATCAATCAAATATGTAAAGGTTAATTGTTTTCTGGCCATAAGTTTTCAATAATTTAATTTAAATCCGCAGACATATTATCATAAATTATATGACTAACCATGGTCACAAAGCATACTTTATGCCAAATTAAATGAGTGTATATAAAATATTTCGGTAACATTTCATATTATTTGTTGTGAAAAAAACATGACACCTTGTACTAAGTTGTAGAAATTGAAAAAAAATCTTTGCAAACCGGTATATTGCAATGTTTTGGTATATAAGGTAATATATTACATGTTAAGGACTAGTTAAGTAGGAGGGGGAAACAAGTTAAGTGTCTTTACAGAGTTGTTTGGGTTAGGTTAAGTGAGTTTTAGCTACAGGAGTGAAATAAATAAAGGAAAGATCAAAGTTATCGAGATAGGTAGCCCTTTACGACTCAGGGCGAAAGGTTCGAGATGTAGGGCATATCAAGATAACACAAAATACACACACAAAAATATAGCAAACAACAAAAACAACAACAAACAATAAAATAACAACAAACAAAACACAGAGACATGAAAATGAAACTAATAAAAAACAATTGACTCCGTTTAGACTCGAAACGATGTCCTTCGGAGATCGTATGGATTGTCCAATCTGCGGGTGCCTTTTACGTGAAATAATGAAACACTATAAATATAGTATTAAAGTGCAAAATAGGTTGCCTGATAATTAAAGCTAGCAATGTTAAATATAAACCCAATAGTATAAATAATAATAAATCCAATAGTATAAATCCAAAAATAAAAATCATAATCCAGTCTGCACGTAAGTGCCTTTTAACGAAATAACGAAACATTATAAATATAGAATTAAAGAGCAAAATAGGTTGCCTGATAATTAAAGCTAGTTATTAAACCGAAATGCTTTGGTGATAGACAGTGTTAAATTTAAATCAGGTGACAATGTTCTTGTTGATATAAAAAGTTTGTAAAATACACCGTTAAAATATTATTGGTTACATTTTCTGAGAAAAAAACACACACCCTAAAGCAGGCACCGCAGATCTGGTATGAGTTTGCTAGTCTAGATGTGGTATAGATATGGGTAAACGCAAACATGCGTAAGCATAGCAAAATAATGAAAATAATGAGAGGAAGTAAAATAACATGGTCATGGAGGTATCGGTATTAGTTCAGTTAAGTGCTGAAAATTTTGACATTACCTTTGAAACAAAAATACTAATTGCCTTCAACTTGACTGGATTTTCATTTAATAGTAGCACCATGATTGGGGTTCGGACAGTGAGCATGTTGAAGTTGGACTTGATAAAACACACACGTTCGGAGTCAAAGAAAGGACAGGCAAGTATATAGTGATTCTCTGTGCCGATAGCATTTGTTTGGCAAGGTTGACATAGTCTCTCTTGGTATGGAATACTTCGTAGCGACCCATCTCGACGGGAAGTGAATGGTTAGAAGTTCTGTACGTAGACATATTAATTGAATCAGTTTAACTTAAATGCCCAAACTATTTTTCTAGACCGAGTGAATCTTTAAAACTTAAATATGTGCGTCCTTTATTGGATAAAGTTAACTCTGAATGCCAGATCTGTTGAAATTGATCCACTTGTATTTGTTTCACGATCTTACGAATGTTTTTCAGATCTAAATTGATTTGGAATTCCAAAATATCAGGACGCCCTATTGATTAAAAAATTGACTTAACTTTGCTAATCCACTTAAAGTTACTTTGCTCGTTTACCATAAAGTTATAAACATTAGAGGCTATTTTGCTTTGTTTCCCGAATACTAGTTTAGACCAGAATTTTATCATTCGGGAGTTTACAATTATATATAATGAAAATATTCCTAACTCACCATACAAGAAGTGTAAATGATTGACTTTTTGGCCTTTTTTATTCGACGAAGAAAATAGCAGTGTATTATTTCAAGAATTTTTAGGTCTTCATATCGAAAACATTCTGATCCATATAATAAAACAGGCAAAACCGTGTGATCGAAAAGCTTTAAAATAAGGTCAGTAGGTAAATCTGCATTAGAGACGCGCGAGTAGAGAAGATGGAGGGATTTGTTGGCTTGTTCTGCCAGAAGAAGTGGATTTGTTTTGAATTATGAAAACATAATGAGATCACCGCTTTGAGACTGATTCGGATATAGAATAGAGTTTAAAGTTACATCCAAGCAAAATAAAAGCACAAACAGTGGCAATAGTTGTTAACATTTGTACGACAAAATCCCTCCGAGACAAAATCCCTTCCGTTCCTTGTAACATAGGCGAACAAATCCTAAAATTTAAATAAAAAAGACAAAATTACTTCCGTAAATTAATTAAAATATATATCTCGAAATTGCAATCTTACAACAAAAAGCTGATGTCATATTATTTAGCAGACTTAACAGTTCGAACCAAATAAACAATATTGCAAAATGTAGAAAATTTACAGGAGGAAATTTACAGGCATTGACAAATTCATGGAAATATCCCCTTTGTTAAAAGTAACAGAAGGAATTTTGCTCTGGAAGGAATTTGTCCGTACTCCTTTTTTTAGCAATAACCCAGGCTTTACAGACTTTAATATGTATCTAGTTACAAAAAGGAAAAAAGAGAAAATATATTGCTAAGGCGATGATGATTTTATAATCTACTAATCTGCAGCTGTAGGAAGCACCATGTGTAGCAATGTGCAGTTTTCGTTGGCTCAAAAATGTTGCTTTTTCAAACACGCAAACACATCTTTTATATGCTAATCGGCAAGTGCACTTATTTGGAAATATATAATTATATTTTGTGTTGCTCAAAGTATATAATATGTATATTGGAAAATTTGTTGCTTGCTTGTTAGTATATATCGTAGTTTATCGTACATTTTCCTGAGCGAATACTGTCTTGAAACACGGCGGAAGTTTGAAGATGTGTGCACAAACGCTTTGCTTAGAAAATATCTTGAAAATACTGAGTTAAATTTGGTTTGTTCCACAATATTTACTGACAGCAGCATATTTCGTCTGATAAAGCCTTCTCAGCAGATCTATGCTGTTTTGTATGTTATGCTTTGTTGAAGGCTCCAATTGAAATTCTGGTATTTTTATAAGACGAATTTAGTTGTAACTTCCATAAATACACTACATCGAAATTATGCAAAGCAAATTCTCGAACAACAAACTGAAATCTCAATGCAGGCAATACATGTTTGTTAAGCATAACATCCGACGATACTACAATGATTTTCTGCTGACAAACTAAGATAGCAATATTGTTATTATTATTATTATTACTATTAGTATTTTACTTCATATTATATGCAAAAGACGATCGATGGGAAAACAGAGGTACAAATGTAATCTAGCTGCATTTTATAATTCATATCGAAGGGAATTATGTGTTTGCCTCTCTCGGTTTATTTTTATGAAGAATTTGAACAAAGTTATATTGCTAAAGGTTCACGTTTCGAATTAGACTTCAAGAGTGCGTTTAATAAAACCATGAAAACGGGTAACCTTTTGTCCAGAAACAAACACCTCAGAACGCATCTAAGGCGTTTTAGAAACTTTTTTGCGGGGAAGCAACCCACGGACCCCTCCCCCCTCCCCCACCTGCCGAACATGTCAAATTCAGACCCCCCCCCCCCCCCCCACACACACACACACTGCTGATAAGTTCTGAATCCGGGCTTGTGTTATGGTCAAGGGAAATAAGTGTTTGCCTGTCTGCGCATATTTTTTGAAAGAATTTGAATCAGTTATCAGCAGCAAAGTTGTGTTGTGACGGCTTATATCCTCGCCCTTTTCCGAGTTGTAGGGTCAATTTAGTAAATCAATTAAAAGGATTCCTCTTTTGTCTAGATACACTTTATAGAGCATCTCCTACACTCTAGAAACATTTCTCTGGTGTGTGTGTGTGGAGGGGGGTCGGGGGTCACCACCCTGACTCACATAGAACGTATGTCTAAGTCGGTCTTCGACCCCCACCACAGTTGAAAAGTTCTGGCTCCAGATCTTTTATTTCTCACTCTGCCCCATCCCTCTCCCTCTCTTAAGGAGCTGATAATTAATGTGCTTATTTTTCACTTTTTCTTTTCCTTAACATAATTTAGATTTTATAAAATTGTTGATCAAGTGGCATTATTGAGTAAGGCCAAGATCGCAAGTACGCCATCGTCACTCATATAGGTATCCGGAAAAAAGTGCCGTCCGAAATTACAATACCAATTAAATATTCGTATTTTTTATCAGCCCAGAGAACTGATCCCTGACAACTTATCCATTAATAGCTTATATTTATGTTTTCTATCGATTGCGAAAAGAACTGTTCGCGTGAGCCACAAAATACATCTTTCCTTATACAAAATATAGACCATTATTTGCGTTTGCCTAATCCTATCACATAATAACCAGGGGAAGGAACTCCAGGCTAATTGGGATGGTGTCACATTTGGTGTAGTGTGCCTACATAGTTGTCGTTCTTTGCTATTCTCCACATAAAAAGTTACACACTGTCAAATGAATAGACTTACCCATAATTCCAAGGGCAAAGTGAAAACATAATATTCCGAAGGTAAATATGCGAGCTGTACCATGGGTTTTTGACTTATATTTAATGCAGAAATGTTAATTAATCGGTCGAGGCAGGACCGTTACGGCGATAATTCTAAATGAAAACAACGCCTAATCGGATATTAAAAAAACACATTTCAGAAGTACAAATACGAACTGTCGAAACTTGACCAAGCAAAATATGACGTCATTATCGTAAATAAATGTATTTTTTCATTTTTACAGGGTGTATCTTAACAAAAATAGGACAGTTTTGAAAGGAGCTTCTTGCTTCCTTTAAAGAACATGGATAGTGGAGATGAGATGGTGTATGAGGAAGATGAGTCCACTGAAGGAAGTGGAAATGAGGAAGACTTCATTGATATAGAGATGGAGGCTGAACCCTCGACTGCCAAAGAAGGCCATGATGATGGTGCATTTCCATATGAAGTTCTATCAGCAGAAAAGATTGTACATTTTATGGTTGAAAGCATCAAGGATGTCAATGCTGTTGTTCAGGTTTGTTATCACATATTTGGCAATCCTTCAAAGCTTCCTTCAGTTTAGAGCTTGACACAGTTATCAATTGCTAAGTACTAACTACACGAATGTCATATGAAGCATACCACAGGCTGCACAGCCTTAGCTTACCAGGACTTAGTGTACCACTTGGTCTGACAAAGCACTCCACCTTTACATGTTAATAATGTGTCAAATAATTTAAAAATTATAACTTTTGGTTCACAAATAATAATATAGCCATGAACTTCATAAATATCACCCTTTACACACACTGCTCTCTTCAACAGTGTAGGTTGTTCACCTCACCTCGAAGTGGGGCGCTTATTCAGTGATATTCGAACATGGTTCGTTTTGAACTGCACCTGCCGTAACTTGTTTAGGATGCAAGTGACTACAGTTACTGAGATGTCAAGGAAATTAACAAGGAAAACTAGAGTATTTAATAGAGATAATAAATTGATCAAAGGTGGGAGGTCACAGGTAGATCTCCTTACCTCGAAATGACAAAGTCATACATCAAATTTCACTAGCTGATAGATGACCAATTTTATAAATTTAAACATGTCCAATAAGATTGCACATGTACAGTTTTAAACCTCATACTATATTACACACAACTTGTCATTTAAGAAACTAATCTGTGTGGTGGTTACTATTTTTATGCCTATAGGCAGAGCACATAATTAATTTGCATTTAGAGCAAAGAAGGGTTGGTATGAATTTAGATCAACAATGATCTTTTTTTATAAGCTTGTACAATTGTCAGGAGTAGCCCTGCCTTCAGATACTTTTTATTTATTTTGACTAAACTTAATTCTTTGTACATGTGTCTGAGGCAATATCTAAGCGTACAAAACTCCTTGCTAAATTAAATATGCATACATCTGGAGAAATGATGTGTACAAATACATGGATTTAAGAGTTTCAGAGACCATTGAGATTAGATTAAGACTGTCATTTGCTAAAAAATCCTTGTGATTCATGTAGGTCATGAAATTTTGTTCTTTTGAATGTGATATAACAAAGCTAAATGCAGATTAGCTAATTTCCTCTCCCCAAACAGAAAAAATAGATTTCTTTGGAAATGCCTATTAACCACCTAATGAAGTTAAAAGCAATATAATTTTTATTACTAAATGGCGTACTCTCTTTTGCAGATTCCATCAACAATTATAAGGATCTTGCTAAATCATTTCAAATGGGACAAAGAAAAGTTAATGGAAAGGTATGTAGGTCTTATTTCTTTAGTTTTATATAAAAAAATAAAAAAGGAGTCAAAAATGTGTACTAAACATAAGCTCTGTCTTTCTATGATTTAGTGCTACTAAAATTAAAACCAATGTTTGAATATTGACTCATGCATTCTTTTTTGTTAGGTTCTATGATGATGATCAAGACAGACTGTTTTCTGAAGCCCATGTAGTGAGTCCATACAGAAATAATACAAGACAAGTGAAGGTAAGTATCTGACCCAGACAAACAGAGTATTGTCAGTGCTAGTTTCTTTATTTCTGGTGGCAATAGTTATGAAACCAATGACCGGTTAAACTATTTAGTCGTTTGACTGGTTAATCAGGTGAGTGTTATCACTGTATTTCAGTACTAAGAATAAGATACATCCATTTTAATTATACAGTATTTTTATCCTTTCAGTTAAGTTTTGTAAATTTTCATAAGCTACCTTTTTAAGGCTTTGTGCAGTTTTAAAGTAGGCAAGAGATATTTGTTTTTTTAACAATAAGGAACAGTGAGCAAATGTATGTGTGAAAAAATGTCGCATTTATTTACATTATACAGCCTAACATAGTTCAGTTCAAACTGTGGTCATTCTCAAACTACTGACGATTAAGATGTCTGTGTCAAACAATCAATGTTAAAGATGTACATTTTGTTCAAATATATACCAGAATGTACAATCAATACTCCTCACTATCCATTCTGATAAACCTGTCACTAGATCAGTAATTTATCGATTTGCTCACATAAAATATTGAAGAGGGAGGTGAGGGGTATGACTTTCATGGGGCAACAATGAATGGTATTTTCACAGTTCATTTCTTGGAGTTCTCGCTCTGACATCTTCTTCACCCATCTCATGATAAACAGCAGATAAGTAGGAGGGTTGAGGGTGTCATTTCAACAAGAGATTTCAAGAAAAAGACACTAATATAGTGAGTCAATATAAATATTCCTGAACATATTCTGTATTAATATGTAAAAAAGAAGATCAAATAAAAGTTGCAAGAGTAATTGCCTCTGTTAATAACACAGTTTTGTCAGGCTTTTTATCCTACAATTTTGTGTCAGTTTACAGTTATTCTTTCTCCTTGTTCTTGCATCAACATTGATATTTTTTAGCTCTCAAGGGCATAACATGCTTGAAGTGATACATTTTTATACCCCTTCATCCATCATGAGCAGTCTGTCATGTGTAGTGTGGCTTCAACAATTTGCTTTTGAACATTCTAGATGCTACTGCTTTTAATCAGTCTTTACCAACCTTGATGTATGTTTGTTTGTATGAAATCTTGGACAGGTTTGGAACTGGGTCATTTGGAATCAAAAGTTGGTCACAAGATCAGATTTTTTTGAAAACCTTGTGGATACACTAGAGGACACATTTATTCTTAACCAAACTAGGTCAGGTTGGTTTTATTTTCGCTCAACTCTCAGCATATAGGGTGCTTGCCATATGCTGAAAGGACAAAGGCATGGGTAAAAAAAACAATTCAGTCGATCAGAATGTTTGTCTTTGGTGAGATCATAAGTAGGGTGTTGCTGGGTCATGTAGTGCCAAAAAATAAGGCTACTAGGTCAAATAGAAAGACCTTGGCAATACACTAAAGGCCACATCTACGGCCCAGTCTTCACCTAACTTGGTTAGAATGTTTGCATGAAATCTTGGCTGAGTTTATGACTGGGTCACAAGAGTCCAAATAGTAGGTTACTAGGAACACCTTAAAAGCATTTTTTTTAGGTATGTTAGGGAACATTGAAATGTTTGGATAGATACTGAATGGTCGAATATATTTATAAAATTCAGTCATTTGGTAAACAATATTTAATTCTTTTCCAGTGATTCCAAAGCAAACTTTTATCAATTTAACCAAACTGAAATCATATAACAAAAAAATGACAAAGGCCATACTGTTTCTCGCTTAAGTGGTTATTTTTCACATTATATCTGTTTAACATACACACATGTTGCCAGTTAAGAGGTGTTTAATTGTGGTGGTCAGGTAATAAGCAGTGTCATAGTATCAGAATAGGAGTGTGTTTACCGTATTGTCCTTTTTCCTTTAATTTCAGCGGCATATGAACTAAACATTTCATCCACTATGCTAGTGTTCAACCTGGGGAATTCCCTCAAACTATTCATAGCAGCCGATAATGTGACAGTGCAACTGGTTACCCAGTCACATACTGTACAACCCCAGTAGGCGAGTAATATCATGGAACCAGTCTGATCAAAATGAGGTTTAATAAATTTATAATTAGATCACGTAATTTGTTTATTACATACAGTAATAAGAACATAATGCTCACCTTTTACACATCAATTAACCTGCATTTTTTATTGTTGTGTCAGCTTATATTAAGGCTGTCATCAATTCCAACGATATTGATGTATCGTCAATATTTCTTTGCCGATTCATTTAAGATACACACTGTCAAATAGCATTCTTTTCGCGGGAGGATAAAAGAACAAATTTTTTATATTTTTTTTTTCCAAATTTTGCAACACACTTGTGGCTGGAAACAGCAGCGCTGTCAAATTAGGTTCTTTATGAAACTTTGGCCAAAATAGCCTATTCAGCTTACTGTAGAATTGACATTAAGAACTAACAGTGCAGCTTCATTTGGCATTTGTTAATACCATAACTATCATGTTCACACAATAATTATTTTGAGATTAGTGATTTGAGATATTATACCTATAAGATAACCATTTTATTCATTTTGGAAGAACCAGTAGGTCTGCTGTGCTGCTACATAATATGTTCATTTTGTGAACTTTACAAATTAAACATGCTACTGGAATATGATTTGGAATTTGCCTTTTAAAACGAATTACTAGAAGTGTGTTATGTTTGTCAAGTTATATAAACACGCATCATTTACTGGTACTAGGCCTTTTGAAAATAGTTAGTCTTTCTGATGACAATTTAATCAAGAAAGTTAAACCATTTTTACTCTTTTTTTTTTTTAAACAGTAAACCGAACATCATTATCTCATATATTTGACTATGTGGAACTATAAAATACAACAAACAAGCAGAAGATTAGTAAGCAAATACCTTTTTAATTTGAAAGGGAGTTTGTTTCATTACATTGCTGATATATCTCTCTCCATGTATTGATATAGTCGATATGCAAAAAGTAGAATGTTTGACAGTCCTAGCATATGTATCATTTATACTGCTATAAGTAAATTCTAATTATGGTAGTATTGAAAGTTATTAATGCTAAGTTAGGAGCAAGGTGGAGGCAAGGACTGGTAGGGATGAGAACTACAAGTAGAAAATTTTTCTTCCACACGTATGTCTGGATAGCAGATCATGTGCCGAGATGTGGGAGGTAGAAGGGTGTGTTTGTGGGGGAGGCGGGGTCTTGTCTTGGGGGCATGCTGACTGTTTCTATGACAGTGATATCCTCCCCTACTAGCAGCTCCAGCCGGTGGTGACACTCACACCTACCACCCCCACCTCAGGTGACTTGTATAGGAAAGATAATACCTGTGCAATGGGATAAACCGGATACACAGAGTGTCAGTAAAGTATTGCACAAACTTAAGCTTGGGTTTAGGCCCGATTATTCTGTCATAATTATTGTATAGCAAAAATCTTGTACCATTTACATCACTATTGGTATATTGAAATAATTCCTGTATCAGTTACATCTGATCATCCAGTGTATGGAAGCATTTTCAATGTTCACATGACAGAAAGAGTATTGAATGCAACCTTTGAAACATTCCACTATTCTATTCTGATACAATGAGGAACTTAAAATACAACTGTTACAAACTCATTCTTTCCCTATTTTTTATTTTAATTCTGAAAGTAATTACAGAGTAATTTATACTGCATACTGCGAAATAAACTTTCCAGAAATTGGAACACTCGGATCTTACTGCTAAAACCATTTGCATGCATTCTTCACTATTTTCCATAGTTTTAGATCAAACAATTAAGCTCAACTTTCTTTTGTGGGATCCATAAAATTGTTCCTAAGTTCGAACAATCGGATGAAAAAGGATTCTAACATTCAAATGCTTATTGAGTGAATTTTGCCATCCCTATTTTTTTTACCAAATCTTCAGAGATTTTTTATCAGAACCTTAGTCTGCATAGCCAATTTGATGGGTTTATGTGTGCATGGATTTGCTCAACAAATAATGATGAATTGATGCCAAAGGAACAGTTGTGTATATTTAGTCTTGTTATTAGATTTTAAGCAAACAAGAAGCTAGGTTCTTCAGGTGAGCGATTCAGGGTCATGACGACCCTCTAGTTTTTACTTTTTCCTATTTTTTTAAATTTTATTTTGCTTTGTCAAATATAATGCAGGAGAGCCTATATCAGGTTTGATATTCTCTCAATTGTGTAGGGCTTGGAGAGCCTCGAGAACATCCTGATCCACGCGGTGGCATGAGATTAATTTCTTTGATCTATGCCATCAAGTCTGGTGTGTCCACGATATACTGGGGCAGAGTGTCTTATGTAACACAGTACATGGAGTTTTACTAGGCAAAGAGTCGCAGCGGTTTAGACATATGCTAATTAGCCATCATAGCGTTGCTCGACCTGCCATGCTATCATGATTTTGTACTTATATCTCTCAATTGTGTAGGGCTGGCAGAGCCGTGAGAACAATCTGCTTCACATGGCAGCACGATATAAATTTCTTTGATCTACGCCATCAAGTCTGGCTGTAAGCTATCCATTTTTCATATGTTTCTTAAAGAAAAACTAAGAATTCCTGCGGAAACTTGTTAGGCCTCCCCACTTGGAAGGCTATTTTCCAAAAATCCCCATCTTATAATCAAGTATATACAGTAACAATTTCAGTAGTATTCCTCTTATTTAGAGTGCTGGATGGTGGTAAGGGTGAAGGTAACTTGATCTATCTATAGGATTGCTTCCTCCTGTATACATATATATATATATATATATATATATATATATATATATATACACACACACACACACATGTATACAGGAGGAAGTTATCCCCTATATTTCGCACATTGGTTCCAAGAATCCTTTAGTTGGATGTGTCTATGTGAGTTTTTGTCCTTTCCAGAGATCCTCAAAAGCTGTCACATCAACTTCATCAAATGAAGATGAATGTGAAATCTGCTGCTTTCCCAGACCTAAGAATGTAAGTAATCAATCATATCTTCATTCAGCTACTGCAAGATTGTCACTTATAGAAGTTTTTCATATCATTATATTAGAACACAGATATTAACAATAAATCATTACATCAAAAGGTTTTATTCACAAAAGGTCTCTAAATAAGGTGAGTTAATCTAAATTCAAATAACAATATAACCTATAATATCTCTTTATCATTATATTATGAATATCAGTACTTAATATGAATGATTTCATTGGGATAGTACACAGGAGTATCCACTGCATATAGGCTGGAATAGAAACAAAAAAGTCTGCATATATGATTTGTTCTGTTCTGCAGCCCTGAATTGGGCTGTCGCATATTTCAGACTCTTAACCTATTTTTTCATTCTTTAATTAACTAATATTCTTTGAAACAAAAATTGAATGAAACTACTTTAATTGACACTTGACATGCACATTTATGTTCTAGATATACATCCTTTGTACTCATAATTTGGTGTAATTATTACACTAATGCTGGCACCTAATTAGTGCTTAGTTGACTTAAGAGATCATGACCTCATGTCACCCAGTGTACTATATTACAAATTGGAAACACACTGGAGGGCATCATTTTGCCGATCAGCAGGTGCAAATCACACTATGGGTGACTTGTTGTTCCAATCAAGATGGTCTCAACGCCAACTTGAATGTCATTGCTGTGTGTGTTCAAGGGACCGGGTTGTGACTGCACTAAATCTTTTATGATACAAAATTGGAAAGCAATAAATACATTGATATTGAAAGTTCAATGAAATCCTACTTGAAGAAAGTGATTTTGTAGAGATCTTTAGCCTGGGTTATGTTGGCCAGTATTCTACAATTTGATATTATTATCCCCTCACAAAAGTGAAGGGATATTTTTGATTCTGTAAGTCTTCATTCTTGCATAACCTTTCTCATATTAAACCGGCCGCAACAGCTCAAGTGGTAGAGCGTCGGCTTGTGGATTGGGAGGTCGCGGGTTCAAACCCAGACTGGGTCAAACCAAAGACTTTAAAGTTGGTAGTAGTGGCTTCCCTCCTAATGCTCGTGGCTAAGGGGACAGCATTACGCCTGACTCATTAGTGTCAGTATAATGGACCGGCCTGGTTCAGTCCCTGGGCATCTCATAAGTGCCCCTGTGCTATAATGATAGGGATGCCACTGCACAGTTTCGGCAAAAATGCCGGCGAATCCGATCCCATTCCCTTTCTCA
The DNA here is from genome assembly GCA_007844125.1 of Sinonovacula constricta. Taxonomy (NCBI): domain Eukaryota; kingdom Metazoa; phylum Mollusca; class Bivalvia; order Cardiida; family Solecurtidae; genus Sinonovacula; species Sinonovacula constricta. The sequence continues at coordinate 87,113 of CM017566.1, read as the reverse complement.
TAAAGTATTCAAGAAGGAACATTTAATGAAACCTTGCACAATGATATAACTATAGTAAAATGATTGCACTGTTTATGTTAAGGTTATGTTCAGTAATGTGCATTTATAAAGGGATCCATTGCCCTTAAAGTACCAAGTGGATATTTGTGATAAATCACACAATAATTGACTCCTATCAGCATACATGCATGGCCCACATTGTTGAGCAAAGCCCAAAGTCAAATGTGTTTAAATATTATTTGGTGGGGAATTTAATTCATCAGACTTACTTGTTGGTGGATGCTGAAGACTGGGGTTTAATTGTAAACAAGGTGAGGGAAGAGGCCATGCCTGTATTGGTTGCCAACTTGTAACTACAGTAAAACCTCTCAAAGCGGCACCTCTAAGCAGCGGCTACCTCTAAGCAGCGGCAGTTTTATTTCCCCCCAGTAGTTTTCAGCGCATTTTAACCTCTAAGCAGCAACTCCTCCACGAAGCGGTAAGCAGCTGTGTAAATCTCTTCCCTGACGCTAGTTTAACCTCTGTGTAGCCACACCAGTGCAGCTATTTTTAGAACAGTCTGTCGCGTACACCAGAAATGTCACGCGGTCAGCTGATCACTGCTTGTACCCTGTTTAGAAGGTGTTAATTGGCATCAAGTTGCAGTTGGACCGGAAACCAGCTGCATGCTACAAACATGCCATTGTAGATCTAGGGTATTGTGGGAACGTGTGAAAGAAATGTCAACTATTGATGATGTTAACGAGTTGGTTTGTTTTCTTTTATTGATCGAAAGATTAAAAGATATCACTGTATTGATTAAAAAGATGTTAACGTTAAGTGCTAAATGCAAACTGTCATTGTTTTAGTATGTCTCACTATAAATTCGATTTTTAATGCTAAATCTGTCTTTGCATGACTCAATACTGGAATACTGGTCATTTTGTCTTGAAATGTCTTATAAAAATGTTTATCTTACGTTAGAGCAGAGTGTTATTGCAATAAAGTTGTTAGAACAAGGAAGGTCAGAACAGTCTATTGCTACTGAGTTGGGCTGCGGCAGAACTCAGATACAGGTCCGTTACTGACGATACTGTTTTTGTGATAGACAAGCAAATGCTGATTGCATAAAGTACAAAACTATTTTAAAAAAAACGCACATTTTTTCTCGTCTCATAAAACCTCTGAGCAGCAACACCTCTCAGCAGCAACACTTTTTCGTGCCTCTGCCAGATGTTGCTGTGGAGAGGTTTTACTGTACTTAGTCCCTGAAGGAGAACATCCAGGTGGCCTGTTACGTTATAAGAAAATGACACATCAAATTATTTACAATAGATTAGTTGTTTATTAGCAGTCTAAGAGATTAATTTTATTTTATCATTCAAATATTTGTTTTTATGCAAAATATTTTATTTCTCCATGACTTTGTTTTGCATCAGTGCTAATCTTTGGATCCTCGTCCACCATCTTACTATATATTTACAGAATATTTCTTGTATAAGACATTATCTGATATATTTATGTGTAGGAGATGACAGGGTTGGAATGTGGCCATCAGTTCTGCTCATCATGCTGGCAGGACTACCTCACGTCCAAGATTGTAGATGAGGGCATGGGACAGACCATCTCGTGTGCTGCATACGGTTGTGATATTCTTGTAGATGATGTTACAGTCATGTAAGTACAGAGTAGATTATGATATAGTACTGTTTCATCAGACTTTGTGACAAACTTGCATCCTAGGGACAATCTAAATTAACTTGTTAATTATTTACTTGCTTGTCAAAACGTTGTAGGGAACTGCCTCAAGGTGGAAGGGAAACAGACTCTGAGATAAAGCATTGTTTGTAGGTAGTGGGAAACTGATTCTATGAGGTAAAGGAGTGACTTTAGGTGAAAGAGAACTGGCTGTAGATGGTAAGGAGCTTACTTATGAGGAACTGCATTGATTTTTTGGTAGGAAACTAACTAAAGGGGGAGGGGAACTTGCTCTAGGAGGAGGTCAACCTGCTCTAGGAGAACCGGCTCTAGGAGGAGGGGAACCGGCTCTAGGAGAACCGGCTCAAGGAGGAGGGGAACCTGCTCTAGGAGAACCGGCTCTAGGAGGAGGGGAACTGGCTCTAGGAGGAAGCAAACCCAGGCTAGGAGAACTGGCACTAGAAGAATGGGGAACCTGCTCTAGAAGGAGGGAAACCTGCTCTAGCAGGAGGGGAATCTGCTTAAGAAGGAGGTGAACCGGCTCTAGGAGGGAAACCGGCTCTAGAAAGGGGGGAACCTGCTCTTGCAAGAGCGGAACTGGCTCTAGAAGGAGGGGAACCTGCTCTAGGAGAACCAGCTCGAGAAGAACCGGCTCTAGGAGGAGGGTTGAAAACTGCCTCTAGATGGTGGAGAACTGCCTCTTGGTGAGGGTGGAATTGCTCTAGATGGTGGAAAACTGCCTCTAGATGGTGGAGAACTGTCTCTAGGTGGTGGAAAACTGCCTCTTAGATGGTGGAAAACTACCTCTAGATGGTGGAGAAATGTCTCTAGATGGTGGAAAACTGGCTTTAGATGGTGGTGAACTGGCTCTAGGAGGTGGAGAACTGCCTCTTGGTGAGGGTGAAATGGCTCTAGATGGTTGAAAACTGCCTCTAGATGGTGGAGAACTGTCTCTAGGTGGTGGAAAACTGCCTCTTAGATGGTGGAAAACTGGCTTTAGATGGTGGTGAACTGTCTCTAGATGGAGTAGACCTGCTATAGGGTGATAGACAACTGTCTCTAGATGGTGGAGAACTGCCTCTAGATGGTGAAGGACTGCCTCTAGATAGGGGAAAACAGCCTCTAGGTGGCGGAGAACTGTTTCTAGATGGTAGAGAACTGTCTTTAGATGGTGGAGAACTGGCTCTAGATGGTGGAGAACTGTCTCTAGAGGGTGTAGACCTGCTACAGGGTGGTGGGGAACTGTCTCTAGATGGTGGAGAACTGCCTCTTGATAGGGGAGAACTGCCTCTAGGTGGTGGAGAACTGCCTCTAGGTGGCTGGAGAACAAATTCTAGATTTTGGAGAACTGCCTCTAGATGGTGGGGATCTGTCTCTAGATGGTTAAGACCTGCTATGGGGTGGTGGAGAACTGTCTCTAGATATGGAGAACAGGCTCTAGGTGGTGGAGAAATGGCATTTGATGGTGGAGAACTGTCTCTAGATGATGGAGAACTGCCTCTAGATGGTTGAGAACTGGCTCTAGGCGGTGGAGAAATGGCTTTAGATGGTAGAAAACTGTCTCTAGATGGTGGAGAAATGCCTCTAGATGGTGGAGAAATGGCTTTAGATGGTGGAGAACTGTCTCTAGATGGGGGAGAACTGTCTCTAGATGATGGAGAACTGCCTCTAGATGGTTGAGAACTGGCTCTAGACGGTGGAGAAATGACTTTAGATGGTAGAGAACTGTCTCTAGATGGTGGAGAACTGCCTCTAGATGGTGGAGAAATGGCTTTAGATGGTGGAGAACTGTCTCTAGATGGTGGAGAACTGTCTCTAGATGGTGGAGAACTGCCTCTAAATGGTTGAGAACTGTCTCTAGATGGTTGAGAAATGGCTCTAGATGGTGGAAAACTGTCTGTAGATGGTGAAGAACTGTCTCTTGGTGGTGAAGAATTGTCTCTAGATGGTGGAGAACTGCCTCTTGATGGTGGAGAACTGCCTCTAGGTTGTGGAGAACTTTCTCTAAATGGAGAACTGTCTCTAGATGGTGTAGACATGCTATAGGGTGGTGAAGAACTGTCTCTAGATGGTGGAGAACTGCCTCTAGATGGTGGAGAACTGCCTCTAAATGGTGGAGAACTGTCTCTTGGTGGTGGAGAACTGTCTCTTTGTGGTGGAGAACTGTCTGTTTGTGGTGGAGAACTGCCTCTAAATGGTGGAGAACTGCCTCTTAATGGTGGAGAATTGTCTCTTGGTGGTGGAAAACTGCCTCTAGAGCTCGAAAACGGTCTCTAGATGGTTGACAACTGCCTTTCAATGGTGGAGAACTGTCTCTTGGTGGTGAAGAACTGTCTCTTGGTGGTGGAAAACTGTCTCTAGGTGGTACTGACACTAGATGGTGGAGAGCTGTCTCTTGGTGGTTGAGAACTGCCTCTTGATGGTGGAGAACTGTCTCTCCATGGTGGAGAACTGTTTTTGGTGGTGAAGAACTGCCTCTTGATGGTGGAGAACTGCCTCTCCATGGTGGAGAACTGTCTCTAGATGGTGGAGAACTGTCTCTTGGTGGTGGAGAACTGTCTCTAGATGGTGGAGAACTGTCTCTTGGTGGTGGAGAACTGCCTCTCGATGGTGGAGAACTGTCTCTTGGGGGTGGAGAATTGTCTCTAGATGGTGGAGAACTGTCTCTAGATGGCTGAGAACTGCCTCTAGATGGTGGAGAACTGTCTCTAGATAGTGGAGAACTGCCTCTAGATGGTGGCAAACTGTCTCTAGGTGGTACTGGCACTAGATGGTGGAGAGCTGCCACTTGTTGGGGAAGAACTGCCACTTGTTGTTGGAGAACTATTTAGATGGTGGAGAACTGTCTCTAGATGGTGGAGAACTGCCTCTAGAGTTGGAGAACTGTCTCTAGATGGTTGAGAACTGCCTCTCGAGGGTGGAGAACTGACTCTAGGTGGTACTGACAGTTGATTGTGGAGTTGTCACTTGTTGCTTAAGATCTGCCACTTGTTGGTGGAGAACTATTTAGATGGTGAAGTACTGTCTCTAGGTGGTGTAGAATTGTCTCTCTATGGTGGAGAACTGCCTCTTGGTGGTGAAGAACAATCTCTAGATGGCGAAGAACTCACTTTAGATGGTACTGACTCTAGATGGAGGAGAACTGCCACTAGTTGGTGAACTGCCACTAGTTGGTGGAGGACTGTCTCTAGATTGTGGAGATCTGTCTCTAGAACAGCCTATAGGTAAGGGGAACTGGGACTAGGGGCAAAGGAACCGCCTATAAGTTGGGGCGACAGGATCTCGGGGGTGGGAAACTGCTTTCTGATGGTGGAGAACTGCCACTAGGTAAGGGGAATTGACTCTAGGTGGTGAGGAACTGGCTCTAGATGAGGAACTATGTGTAGGTGGTGAGAAGGCTCTGGGTGGTAAGGAACTGGCTCTAGTTGGTAAGAAACTGGCTCTAGCTGTTGAGGAACTGGCTCTAGGTGAGGAACTGTCTCTAGCTGGTGAGGAACTGGCTCTAGGTAGTGAGGAACTGGCTCTAGTTGAGGAACTATGTCTAGGTGGTGAGAAGGCTCTGGGTGGTTAGGAACTGGCTCTAGTTGGTGAGGAACTGGCTCTAGTTGGTGAGGAACTGGCTCTAGGTGGTGAGGAACTGGCTCTAGGTGAGGAACTGTCTCTAGGTGGTGAGGAGGCTCTTGGTGGTTAGGAACTGGCTCTAGGTGTTGTGGAACTGGCTCTAGGTGAGGAACAGTCTCTAGGTGGTGAGAAGGAGCAGGATGTTAGGGAACTGGCACTACGTGGTGAGGAACTGGCTCTGGATGGTGAAGAACTGACGATGAACTGGCCCTACATGTTGTGGAATTGGCTCTCGGTGGTGAGGAAATGGCTCTAGGTGGTGTGGAACTGGTTTGAACTGGCTCTTGGTGAGGAGCTGGCTTGAACTGGATGTAGGTGGTAAAGAACTGGCTCTTGATGTCAAAGGTAGTGAGGAAATGGCTATTGGTGGTGAGGAAATGGCTCTAGGTGAGGAACTGTCTTAAGGTGGTAAGGAAATGGCTCTAGGTGGTGAGGAAATGGCTCTAGGTGGTATCTTGGTGGTGAGGAAATTGCTCTAGGTGGTTAGGAAATGGCTCTGGGTGGTGAAGAAGTGGCTCTAGGTGATGTCTAGGTGGTGAGGAACTGGCTCTCGGTGTTGAGGAAATGGCTCTCGGTGGTGAGGAACTGGCTCTAGGTGGTGAGGAACTGGCTTTTGGTGGTGAGAAACTGGCTCTCGGTGGTGAGGAACGGGCTCTAGGTGGTAGGGAACTGGCTGTAGGTGGTCAGGAAATGACTCTTGGTGGTGAGGAAATGGCTCTAGGTGGTGAGAAAATGGCTCTCAGTGGTGAGGAAATGACTTTAAGTGGTGAGGAACTGGTTCTCAGTGGTGAGGAAATGGTTCTAGGTGGTGAGGAAATGACTCTCGGTGGTGAGGAACTGGCTCTATGTGGTGAGGAAATGACTCTCGGTGGTGAGGAACTGGCTCTATGTGGTGAGGAAATGGCTCTCGGTGGTGAGGAACTGGCTCTATGTGGTGAGGAACTGGCTCTATGTGGTGAGGAAATGACTCTCGGTGGTGAGGAACTGGCTCTATGTGGTGAGGAAATGGTTCTAGGTGGTGAGGAAATGACTCTCGGTGGTGAGGAACTGGCTCTATGTGGTGAGGAAATGACTCTCGGTGGTGAGGAACTGGCTCTATGTGGTGAGGAAATGGTTCTAGGTGGTGAGGAAATGACTCTCGGTGGTGAGGAACTGGCTCTATGTGGTGAGGAAATGACTCTCGGTGGTGAGGAACTGGCTCTATGTGGTGAGGAAATGACTCTCGGTGGAGAGGAACTGGCTCTATGTGGTGAGGAAATGGCTCTAGGTGTTGAGGAAATGACTCTCGGTGGTGAGGAACTGGCTCTATGTGGTGAGGAAATGACTCTCGGTGGTGAGGAACTGGCTCTATGTGGTGAGGAAATGACTCTCGGTGGTGAGGAACTGGCTCTATGTGGTGAGGAAATGGCTCTCTGTGGTGAGGAACTGGCTCTATGTGAGGAACTCGCTCTAGGTGGTTAGGAAATGGCTCTGTGTGTTAGGGATTTTTTAGGAAATGGAAAAAGGTATATTTTTGTTTATTGCTGAGACAGTTTTATCCATACTTTAGTTAAAGACAATGTTATTCACTGTCAGTGGTTGCAGGTTGGATTTTGTGGGAAACCTTGACTTGGCAAGACTTAAGTTAAGTGCATATACATACAGGTTAATGTGCATGTACTGTCAAGCTCTCCATCAGAGTCCGTAGTCCGGGCGAAGGAATTAATGTGGGAAGGTCTCCCAGCTGGCCTACGGTGCACTGGTGGTCCTACCAAGACATTTATTTTGGGTCTTCTCCACCAAAAAGCTGGACATCACTGTAATGATGATAATTGGTTGCTGCAATCTATTTCAAAAACAAAAACTAAACACCTGCCATAGTATTGATATTTGTAATCAAGTGTACTATGACAGCTTATGTAGACAAAAAACAACTGATTACTGTCTTGTTCTTAACCTGCTTAGTACAAATTGATCATCACTCTTTGCTTTTAAAGTATATTTCTGTATCAACCAGCTGCTTTTGTGACTTATTTCTGTCTGATCAGGATCTGCACAATGTTTGCTTCCAAATCGCTTGCAATATGACCACTACCTTTTTCAGAAAAAACAACAAACTTTAGCCTTAACAATTGTTCATTTGCTTGTTTTATTTAGTGTGTCATCTCTTTGTATTTCAGGAAGTTGATAAGAGATGCCAAAGTGAGACTCAAATACCAGCATCTTATAACCAATAGTTTTGTTGAGGTAAGAAATTGTGTTTATATATCAGTACATGAATGTTTCAGCACTTTTGGGAATATCAGAGTTTTCATTCATAATGAGAATTTTGCCAAGGGACCAGGTAGTGTCCTGGTAGGGGTTACCTGCAAATTGAGACATTCTGGGCAACAAAATAATGGTCTTCTTGAATAATTAATAGCTAAAAATCGTCTTCTTTTAAGAAATCTGAAAATGATAATTTGTCAACACTGATTATTATACCCAAACAGACCCACAATTTTCAAATTTTGATGCAAACATTGTTTTATTCATACAAGTTTATTTAGTTGACAGATGAAGGAGTGTAGATGATTCTGGTTTACTTCCTTATAACAGTGTTACATGTTCTAAGTTCTGATTTGTTTGGTATGCCCTGCTGCTTATTTACATCAAACGCTCTCATGAAAGTGATATAGATATAAGGCTATCATGGCCCTCTTGTTTGAAAAGGAACCATGACTTTTAAACAATTATGTTACTATTTAAAGATATTCAAACATAATCAGATTGTCAGTGTATTTAACAAGCAGGAAGAAAAAGATTTTTTTTTAAAACAATGATTATTATCTGAAGACAGACATATTGCACTTATTGATTATAAGTGAATTGCACTTATTGATTATAAGTGAATGATGATTAAAAGATTTTGTTGCATGATAATTTATAAGATTAATTAATATGATTGACTACAGTTAAGATCAAGTTGAGGTACACTTCCTAAAAGTTGTGACTGACTCTGTTTACTTTATGAGTTATCTCCCTTTAGTTTATTTTCAATTCTGGAAAATAACTTGGAAACTACGGGGATAAGTTGACTTAAGACTTGGTAACATTATGTATACCCTACTGTATGTGATGAGAAGTAGTGATTAACCACAACTTATCCTGCTTCATTTAGTATTTATGTCCATATAGTTTTAAAACATGCAAGATACATCATCTAATTCATGGCATTTAAATTTGATAAGTATTTTAGTTTAAAATGGCAACAGTTAACCTGTTAACCTTTTCCAGCATGGCACCTACACATTTTTATTGGGTACTTTTTTGTTTATTTTTAAGTATTTTTTTCTTCTAGTTTAAGTGATGCCCACATCTCTCCTACTTACTGGCATGTTATCATCAAGTGAGCGATTAATGTGTCGGTGTTTGATACCATTAACTTTTAGGATGCAGTTCATGGTCACCACTTGCAAGTCATACCTTGTACCTTTCTCATCTGAGCGGGCATTTTCTTTGTTGGGGTTGAGGGTAAGCAAATGGCAAAAATATTGATTTTGAAGATAATTTTACCAAATCATGGTAGACCAGAATGTATGGTCTGGGTGTAATGATCATAAATTCTAGTATAAAGACGAGTACCACCACATCTTTAGCATTGGATGTTTGAATCAGTCAACCATTCTCATAATTCACTGTTTGAAATAGGCAAAAATATAAACTAAACTATGTGACTTTTAGTAGAGTTGGCATTAATTGATAATTGAAAAGGTTATCCAGTTACTGATTTTGTAACTGTTGTCATCCCTAATTTTAGTTTTTGACTGGCTTTATTTGTGTCCAAAACCAATTGAGGGAGTATAATCCAGTTTTTGTATTTCAGTGTAACAGATTACTGCGATGGTGTCCTGCCCCAGACTGTGGTCATGCAGTAAAGGTGCAGCATTATGACGTTAAACCTGTTGTTTGTGCCTGTGGCCATACCTTCTGGTAGGTACAACATTATGACGTTAAACCTGTTGTTTGTGCCTGTGGCCATACCTTCTGGTAGGTACAACATTATGACGTTAAACCTGTTGTTTGTGCCTGTGGCCATACCTTCTGGTAGGTACAACATTATGACGTTAAACCTGTTGTTTGTGCCTGTGGCCATACCTTCTGGTAGGTACAACATTATGACGTTAAACCTGTTGTTTGTGCCTGTGGCCATACCTTCTGGTAGGTACAACATTATGACGTTAAACCTGTTGTTTGTGCCTGTGGCCATACCTTCTGGTAGGTACAACATTATGACGTTAAACCTGTTGTTTGTGCCTGTGGCCATACCTTCTGGTAGGTACAACATTATGACGTTAAACCTGTTGTTTGTGCCTGTGGCCATACCTTCTGGTAGGTACAACATTATGACGTTAAACCTGTTGTTTGTGCCTGTGGCCATACCTTCTGGTAGGTACAACATTATGACGTTAAACCTGTTGTTTGTGCCTGTGGCCATACCTTCTGGTAGGTACAACATTATGACGTTAAACCTGTTGTTTGTGCCTGTGGCCATACCTTCTGGTAGGTACAACATTATGACGTTAAACCTGTTGTTTGTGCCTGTGGCCATACCTTCTGGTAGGTACAACATTATGACGTTAAACCTGTTGTTTGTGCCTGTGGCCATACCTTCTGGTAGGTACAACATTATGACGTTAAACCTGTTGTTTGTGCCTGTGACCATACCTTCTGGTAGGTACAACATTATGACGTTAAACCTGTTGTTTGTGCCTGTGGCCATACCTTCTGGTAGGTACAACATTATGACGTTAAACCTGTTGTTTGTGCCTGTGGCCATACCTTCTGGTAGGTACAATTGTTTTTCAGTAATAATAACTGTAGCATTATCATTGTCCTATTTCATTTTTTATTTATTACCGTTGTCATCATTATCACTGTCATGAAATTGATCAACATCATCCTTATTATCATAGCAAAAAAGCATCCTCCTCCCTTCCTCCATGTTGTTATTTTAACAAGTCTCTCCAAGATCTTCTTGCACTTCTTCTATTTCAGTCATCTTGTATTTGTCCATGTTTATTTTTGATGACAAAAATTTTACATACTGATTAAAGGATCTGACCTCTGTTGACTTCAAATATCATCTTGGCAAACACAACAAAAACAGGTCAAAACCACTGGGAATGTCCTAGAAGAGTTTTGGGCACTTAATCTACATAGATCTTCTAAGAATCTTTGTCTGCATGGAAGTCTAAATGGGTTAATCTGGGGAAGGATTTGCTGAACAAATAACTTGTGATCACAAGACAGTTGTGTACATTTGGTTTTTTGATAAGATTTTTTGAAGCCTGCTTAAAGCCCTGTGAACATTACAGGGCCATCATTGCCTTCTTGTTTCTACATCCAATCCATCTTATTAACACTTAACATATCAGGGAGTGGCCTGTACTGGTATCACATCAGGTGACCAGTACTGGTTTTCATGGTGAAGACAGTTTGATATCTGTTTCTGGTAACACTGTCTCCACAGAACTGGAAGATATATGTGATGCTAAATCTAACAAACAACACATGACTTTGTTCTTGAGATAGCATGAAGTAAAGATATTTATAACTTTTTTCAGCTTTGCCTGTGGTGAAAACTGGCATGAGCCAGTCAAGTGCAAATGGCTGAAGAAATGGATCAAGAAATGTGATGATGATAGTGAGACTTCCAATTGGATTGCTGCAAACACAAAGGTGGGTGGGTATTAGAATTAGGATGTTGCAACAATGAAACAAAATACTCTTACCAGCATATAATGATGTTGTTGACAGGAGCTTGGACTGAGATATATTATTGGTAGGAGTAGCCGGAAGCAGAACTTATAAATGTTGTAGCTGAAGTCTTTATATCATCCTCTATAAATGGATTGTTCAGAGCTTTATTAGATCCAATTAGATCAAGTCATGCTTAATGCTTCTTAACATTTTGCCCAGATAAACTCTTAGGATACTCAAACTTAATTGCAAATGGCTCTGAAAACTCAAACAAAAATATTGGCCATCCCCTCAATTTGGATTTCTGGGATCTTTGGAATTTTCTAATAAATATTTTGTTATTGTTGTGTTCAAATAAAGTGTAAAATACGAAATAATACGAGGGGCATTTATAAAGTATTAATCAGTGTGGCGCTTTAGTCGTAGGTAATATTTCTGCAGAAATTGTTAGACCAACCCTTCGAAGTATTCCCCTTTGACTTGGATGCACTTTTCCAAGCGATGAATCCAATCGGAAAATGCTTTTCGGTAGTTCTCTTTAGGTATAGTGTTTAGACACTGGAAAAGCGTGCTGCCGACGGCGTGCCGAGATTCAAAATGTCGACCTCTCATGTAGTTCTTGATATAAGGATTCAATCAAAAATCGCACAGAGCAAGATCAGGGCTATATGCAGGGTGTGGTAAAGTGTCAATGCTGTTGTCGCTAAGATACGGCTTTACCACCACTGACTTGTGGGCAGGTGCGTTATCATGAAGGAGCTTGATCCCGCCTAGCCGGTACGGGGATGGGCTGCAGTATAGTGGCTTACAACAGCAGAAAGAACCGAATCTCGGTAAAATATTCCAGTAACACTCCTGCCTTCTGGTATAGGAATTTGAGCCACCATTCCCTGGCAATAAAAAGATAATGCATACATAATGCGTTTGGAGGTGCAAGCTCTACGGGCAACTTGGGACCGTTCGTCATTTTCACCGACCCACATCTTATTTTTTTCTTTACTGTCAGGCTCATAAAAATATACCCATGTTTCATCGCCAGTCACAATTCATTCATGCGGTTTTGGTCAGCATTCTTGTATATATCGAGCAGCTGTGACACAATTCGCACGCGCTCCTGTTTTTGGTCCTCAGTGAGAAGGTGGGGTATCCACCTGGCGCAAGCCTTGCGTTGCTGTAACACGCGAGTCAATATTTGAAAAACAGATGACGAATTAATGCCACATAAATTACTTATCTCCTCCACTGTACAGCGGGCATCATCTTCCACAGCTTTTTTAACAGCGGCAATATTTCCGTCAGTCATTGTTGTAACTGGACGGCCAGGATGGGCCTCATCTTTTATCGCCTCTCTACCGGAGGTAAATAGACGGACCCATCTTCTAACTTTGGCATACGATAGGGCACTGTCCCCATAAACCTTGTCTAAGTCTGATTTAATATCAGGTGCAGCAACGCCAAGCAATGCGCATATTTTACAATACGCTCTTTGCTCATCTTGAGAATTGTTCTCTTTATCTGCCATTTTTAACTGCAGTGTACCTGACCGTAGTCGATTCAAGTGACCATTGCGCTCACTGTGTAGGTTTTTCCCGGTTTCCTCGTGCACGTAACTGTAGAGGAGAGTCTAATCCATACATGTATAACATGTACCAATTACGCTCGGATTAACGTTAAAAAATCGCACTGATTAATACTTTATAAATGCCCCTCGTACTGTAATGAGTAAGGATACTACTTGTTCCCCCATAAATATCACACTTCAAGCATCATTACATCCCTTAATGCTGCTGTTACCATAATTATCAGCCATTTATTTTGCTGTTTCCATGTTTCTGGGTTTCTTATTGCCTTATAACAACCCTACATTTGATTTTACCTAGTTCATGGACTTGATTCATGTAAAGCTTCTTCATGTCCTATTTGATGGTAGCACCCCAGGTTTTCGTTGGATGCCCTCTGCCACTTTTACCATTTGTCTCTAACAGTTACCTAATCTTTTTCACCAAGTTTGACTCGTATTTCTGCATGACCAAGCCATCTAAGTATCTTTTTTCTCATAATGTGGAATTCTTATAACGTGGAAAAGATTTTCCTAATCTGTTCTTATGTCTCAAGACAGCATCTGTACTATGCTCAGCAAGTCTCTATCCAATAAACGCCTGATTATGGTGTTGTCAGTATGGGTCATCCTGTCAAACACCTCCTTGGTTATCCAGGTCTCAGTACCATAAAGAAGACTGCTCCTGTTGCATGAGTTGTATACCTTCCCCATCATAGCAAGTGTTGAAGCTTTTGATTTAATGAAAAATGACAACTCATTTAGCTTGGCTCATCCATTATGGATTCTTGTGTTGGCTGCTAAAGTTGCACCCCCTGTGCAGTCCAGCATATCTCCAAGGTAATAAAACTTGTCCACTATCTCATAGCTCCCTCCCCATATCTCAAGGTGCTGCCCATCACCAACGGAGCATGCTGTGAGAAGTTGTCCAGTGCATTTCTTGGCACATAAATGAAGGGCCTTTAGAGCATAGGCTATCTTATATGCCACTGCATCTTTTATTTGTCGGTTGCTAACATTGAAAGCACTCGATGGAGTTGTCTCCCACTCCCTTTTAACATACTCCACATGGGTATAGTCTGCAATCAGAAGGTGCACCTTTTACAGAAAAAAGCATAATCTTTTTCTGGCTGTTGACCTTCATTACTTTGCTGTCTAGGAGTCTCTCTAAGTAGCAAGTTTTACTTTGAGCTCTTCTTCATTTTCTGCCATTAGGACAAGGCTGTTTGCTTAGAACATAACCTTGTTTGACTGACTTTCTTACAGTGTCCATAACAACAACAGTGAACTAAGGACAGATTTCTTAGATACCCCAACCTTGACCTAGAAATGCTGCTGTGTGAACTGTTGTCTCAGCTCCTTCAAACAGGGCCATGACTTCAATATCATTAATTTCACAGATGTGGTGCTTCCATTGAGAAGACCTTGCTTTGCTTAAATCAGAACAGTACCATACACTGTATATGTAAAAATGTTCTAATTGTCTTAAATGTTATGACCGGCTGCAATAGCTAAAGTGGTAGAGCATCAGCTTGCAGATTGGGAGTTGGCGGGTTCAAACCCTGGCCGGGTCACAGCAAAGACTTTAAAGTTAGTAGAAGTGGCTTCCCCCCTAACGCTTTGGGCTAAGGGGACAGCATTACGCCTGACTCGTCGTGTCAGTATTATGGACATGCCGGGTTCAGTCCCTGGGCACCTCATAAGTCCCCCTTTGCTATAATGATAGAAATGTTACTGCACAGTATCAGCAAACATGCAGACAAATCCCATCCCATCCTCTTAAAATTTATATAATAAACCTTAACAATATTTTTAAAGGTGTTACATCCCATACACTGAATTAAAAAAATATGAAAGGGTAACAAATATTACGGACAACCAGAATGAATTTTTGTCCAGCTGTCCTATATTTGAATGGTATATTTATTTATATTTGGTATATTTATATATCACAAAGTTATTTAACCCATGCATAGACTTCTTTAATACAGTAGTAAGCAAGCAGAGGTGGTTTTCACTTGACTTCTTGTATAAGTCATGTAACTTTAGATGGGTGATAAGCAGTTGATTGAAAAATCAGGAAAGAAGAGGAGTCAAGAATATTACCCCCAAAATTGGAATTTATTGTTTATAGAATAATGTTCTTAAATATTGTTATATAATCTATGATCCTTATTTTTTTATGATCTTATGTTTCAGTGATCTTGTTCTGCTGTGTTAAATATTCTGTTTCATTTTTATATGTGTCCCAAAGACCTTTTGAGAAGGATGTGTGGAATATAATCATATGATCTGTTTTCTATTCTATCTCTGCCTATCTGAAATGTTCTAAAAAGCCACTTGATGAAAGAAAACAAATGAAGGGTCACCACATGAACTTTAACCTGTTGTTCTTCTTAACTGTTCATATTTGGTTATATTTCTTAAGGTTTTAATAAAGTGTGTTAATTCTGTTCTAGGAGTGCCCCAAATGCCATGTGACGATAGAGAAAGATGGGGGTTGTAACCACATGATCTGTAAGAACCAGAACTGTAAAGCAGACTTCTGCTGGGTGTGTCTGGGGCCCTGGGAGCCCCATGGTTCTTCATGGTGAGTGGGACAACCTGGTAATATGTCATTTCTGGTTTGTATCATCAAAATTGACCCTTCATCAGGTATATGACTGACAGGCTTATTTAGCCAATCATATATCTGCATTGCTCCAAGTGGTCACGTTGCTTAGTAGTGGGACAGACAGAGGTCAGACAGTTAGAAAAGTGTTCTCCCCAGGTCATTAATGCCCTTCACATGCCTTCACTCCAGGGCATTGTCTTCTGATATGCCATAATATCCATGATATGCTTTGTGTCCAGTCATACACCCGCTTGTTTTTTATAAATTGTGATCAGTTGCATATAAGCTCAAAGATATTACTTCATACACAGTGAGAAATGATAAGGATATCATATTTATACCAATCAAAGTCAAGTATTAGATGTCACCAAATGAAAAGGCTCTGCCATAGTTACTAACTTTTTACTATCAGTGGATTTTTTCTGAAACAATCTAGTTTGGTACCATTTTTGTAATTCAATACAAATTAGCTGATATGCTTGTGTCAACATTCACACTGTTGCATACACATTATGCTGTCCAAGCACTGTATGATGTATCCCATTTAAATGAGAGTTGTGTTGGGCAAATATAGTCCATTTACAAAAAAAACCCACAAATATTTCAAAATATGAAAGTTTAAAAACTAGGTTTTAATTCTGGTGTGTGCCAATTGAACAAACCGTAAGTGAATTGCGTTTTAATAAACAAGAAATTACAATTGGTGACGTGAGATACAATTAAAAAAGAGCAGCACTGACAACATGTTTTTTAAAAATATCAAAAGAAAACACTCCTTCTGAAAAGCCCTCAGTGTCCAGTGTATCATGTCTTAAAAAACCCCTAGAGGTTCTAGATATTTTGTACACATCATGCACAATTCAAGCAATTATAACTTAAGTCACCGATGGTGAGCTAATTTAGAAATATTATTTAAAGTGTAAGTATCTTTGAAAAAGATTTTTGGACTGTGATGTCTGACCAAGGAACTTCAGATAGGTTCTGCTTTCCATTTTAAAAAAAATGGACAAAATGAGCATTTTTTAAATGAAAAATTTGTTATTTTCTCTGAATAATTAATCATGTAGGGATTCCTGATGTGTCAGCAATACATGGAAGTTATGTAGTTCTTTATGGTCAGTTTTCTACCTTATGTTCAAAAAAGCAAGTTGTTAAATGAAAGAGAGTTTGAGTCTGGTTTGGGGAGAAGGACTTAATGTTTGAAGGTATTCCAGCTTACCTGCGATGCATCAGTGGTTCTACCCAAAAATATGTTTGGGTCTTCTTCACCCCAAAATAGCTAGATGTTACTTTAATAATTGGTTGCTGCAGTGTATTTTTAAAAAAGTACTTTTAAAGATTTGCAGGTAATTTAAAAAAAAATAAATTCTGAGATGAACAATTCTGTCAATTGTTCTTAAAGTTTTGCTGCAATCCAGCAGTGGTATATTGAATTGGTGGACTCTTTTTATAATGTATTTTGTGACCTGCTGTTACATACTTCTTTTTATTATTTTTGTAGGTACAATTGTAACAGATATGATGAAGATGAAGCAAAAAAAGCTAGGGATAACCAAGAGGTATGTTGTATTTATAATCAGAAAAAATGTTTTCACCATTGTATTTATGAAAATGGGTTTGGTTTATAACCTGCTCCTAGTCTTAACAACTCCTACTAATTCAGTCAATACAGTGATGCAGATACAGTGGTCCAAACAGAATCAACTTGTATGTTTGTTCTCATTATGCATGCTGAATTGTAACAACTGAAAATAAAATAAATTCTTATTCAATGGTCTATAACTAGCATATAGTCTCCTCTTTGTCCATTCATCCATCCATTCCCGCTTCTGTCTGGGCTATATCTGCAAACACTGGTTTGAATTCAGTGAAACTTTAAAACTTTATGGGAGGTTTCTCCAAAAACTGAATGCACATATTTTCAGCACATTCCGTTTCATGAAAATGATTTTTCATGAAGTTATTGCCCTTTTTAATTTCTTTAAAATATTACATAGAACCATTCATGTCTGGGCTATTTCTCAGCAAGCACCAGATGGATTTCAATGACAATTTATGAGAAGCTTCACTAATAAGTGCAGATGTGCATGTTATCAGCACGTTCTAGTTTGATGATTTTTTACCTAGCCTGAGCATATGCTTAATATTCTTTAAACGACATCCTTTCTGAAACTGCTGGTTCAAATTCAATCCACAGACTTCATCAGAAGCTTCAGTAGGCAGTAAGAACAAAAAGGTGTTAAAAGAATTTTGATCCATCAAAACGTGACTGCCAGGGGCATGGCTATTTTCCCATATGGCTATATAGGACAAATAATGCTGTATAGTAAAACTTAAAAAATCTTTTTCAGAAACTACAAGAGCTATCTCCTTAATATTTGGTATACATGTTCCATGTGTAGCCCTGTATCAAGATTGTTAAAAAGTTTGATTGGCCAAAAAAAACATGGCCGCTAGGAGTGAAAGGCTTTGTAGTAAAACTTTGAAAATCTTCTTGTCAGAAACTCTTTTTTAGCAACATTTGCTGCATTCAACAAAACTATATATATTTATATATAGGAAGAATAAATTGTGAAGAACCACATTAAATAAGCAAAATCAGCAGGCGACAGTTTGTGTTTTCTGAGTTATAGCCCTTTGCTTGAGCTACCTATAGCATATTTTCCTGTGTCCCTATAATACCTCAGGCAGCATCCTTGGTTCCACTGATATCTGTAAAAAGTCTAATGATACATCTTTGTAAATTTTTAATAATAATCTTATTTAATTTCATTGCTACAAAAAATCTTTTTTTTTCCAATGGTTGACAGTCTTCTGGAGTTCAATAAAACAGTTGGATTTTTAGCTTAACTATATTATGATTAAAGAGAGCTTTTTCTCTCACCCAGAGGACTGCATCACTATAATGAAAAGATACCGTCAAGAGTAATGATCTGGTTTAAAATCTACTTCAGCAGCTGTCTTCACAGTTTTACTTTCTGGTCATTAAGAAAATTTATTGTAAATGCAGTATCAGCAGCTGAGACATAGCAATAGGAAGTCATGTGCAAGCTTTGAACTACCTTTACAGGGACCCATCTGTGTGGAGTGGAATATTCAAGGTTAATTTCTTGTATAAGAAATTAAGTGGCTACCTGACTGAGCCAAATCCCATGTCCTGCCACTAAATTAATATGCTTGTACTGAGGCTCTTAATCTGGAAGATCTTGTGGCATCTCTTGTGCAGATTAGATTACAAGCTTTGTAAGTCTTTGGATATCTCTGCAACTCACAATTTAATCATATTTTATAGATAACAAGTGTCACATCATGTACAATAAGTTCATATATCATAAAAATGTTTGCTCTATGTATTTTCAGCTGTCTCGATGCCAGCTACAAAGATACCTGTTCTATTGCAATAGATACATGAATCACATGCAAAGTTTAAAGTTTGAAAACAAGGTAAGCTATTGCAAATAGATAATTATTATTTTCTGGTGTTTGATTAATTTTATACTATGTTCTCATTAAAATAGCCTTTATTCGAGATAAATTATTCTTTCATCTGGGAAAAATGCTGCCTCTTCTCTGCTTTGGTGCCAGACTGAAATAATATAGTTTTTGTTGTAGTATTTAAACAAAGGCTCACAAGCTTCTTTATACAACAGTTATATTTGTAATTTGTTGAGTTTGTATAATTTGTATTTCTCTGACAGCATTTCCCCATCTTCTGTTTTTATGAATTTATACAGCAAGGAAACTGGTGACACCTTGTAACTTACATCTCTCTCACTGTCTAAACTTGAATATATTATAAAGCTCTGTGAAGCATTATGAAAATCGAGGGGGATTTATTTGGCATGCAACTGCCACTTGTTGCGATTTAAGAATAAAAGCAACACTGAACAGCTCTTTACCAAACTATCTGCTTGTCCATTTGTTGACATGCCTACATTGTTAAAATGTAAAGGGGACAACTTTACAACATAAAGCCTTTGATAAAATGGCAAGAGATTAATTTCTTAGCCAATAAACAATTCGGTAAAGTACTAAACCCAAGAGATAATTGGATTCTCAGCACTCACTTGCTTATTCTAACAATGCTGGGAACTGGACAACGAATGAATTAAAATATATGCACACAGTTTGCTTGCTTAACAGGGCTCATGAGTTTCTATTTTTAGTGTCGATATTGAGTACCACTGCCCCAGCCAAAATGGATTTTTTTGGCAAATTACATGTGAAATCCCCCTACATTAAAAAAATGTAAAAGATGAAAACAACAGTTCTAAACCAGCAACACACTAATCTTTAGCGACCCATAAGGAAATAGTATATAACGCTTTTTTGTCAAAACATAGTTCTGAACAAATAACTTTAACCAAATGTGCTGTCAAAATATAGATAAACATTATGTTAAAGCATCTCTGATTGGTTTAGTTGTTGATAATAAAGTGTAATGCAAAAGATAAGTGGGAATCACACTAAATTAACTAAATAAACTGGACCTGGTAGCGCAATAGAAAGAGCAGCGGCTCCAAGTACTGGAGGCCCCACATCCGATCCTGGGCCACGACATATCAAAGTCAGTAAAAAATGATGGTGGTATAATTACAAAACAATGCAGCTTACTGTAGAATTGAATGACTTGCTTTGTGAACCTAGTGCTTTACTGCTTTAATTAACAAATAAGTGTACAAGGTCATTTATCAAACATAAATTCATCAATTATGGCTTAAAAAACAGAATGTTATGAAACCAATAAGTTGTAGTTGTAGCTATACAAAGTCATAAACAAAAGTCTCCCTTCTAATGCCATTTACACTAGCTTGATGCAATTTTAAGATAAAATAGATTGGAAAACTGTCGTCACTTTTGTTTAAAAATTATAATGCTAAAATATATCTAGGGTATCAGCAACAGGCAGTAACAAAATTGTCGCTCATTCCATTTTAAATTTTGTTCTGATTTAAAATTGAAATAAGCTTTTATTCATCATAGTTAATAAAAGTTTTACAAACACTGACCTGCTGTTTTGTAACTTCTTAGCCCCTTACTGAGTGGATTGGAGTCCCATTAGGGTTGAGAACTTGTGTCTTGGGAGGTCATCCTGCTGACCTGCTTTATGCTAGTTGTTCTAACCAGACACCTGTCTGGGGTCTTCCGCAACCCAAATTTAGCTGAACGTAGCCAATATGATTTAATTTTGTTGGGGTGATGTTACAAGACTAAGCAAAAGTCCAACACTTACCATAGGTCATGATACTCACCACAAATAAATTCACATTACTGCAAACTTGGCTGTTGACTTTAAACAAGAATAAGTGGATTTAATTTTACAGAATCTAATGTAATGTAGTGTAATGGCTTCACTTAAATGGTGAACAGTTTTCCAGCAGCTCTATTCATCAATTCTGTACTGAATTGCTTGTATAGATAAAAGGTTTAACAACATATTTCTCCTGCAGCTCTATGCATCAATTCTTTAGCAAATTGCTTGTAAAGATAAAAGATTTAACTATATATTTCTCCAGCAACTCTATGCATCAATTCTTTACCAAATTGCTTGTATAGAAAAAAGATTTAACTATATAGTTCTCCAGCAACTCTATGCATCGATTCTTTACCAAATTGATTGTATAGATAAAAGGTTTAACTATATATTTCTCCAGCAACTCTATGCATCAATTCTTTACCAAATTGCTTGTATAGAAAAAAGATTTAACTATATATTTCTCCAGCAACTGTATGCATAGATTCTTTACCAAATTGATTGTATAGATAAAAGATTTAACTATATATTTCTCCAGCAACTCTATGCATCCATTCTTTACCAAATTGCTTGTATAGATAAAAGATTTAACAATGAATTTCTCCTACAGCTCTATGCATCTGTCCGGTTGAAAATGGAAGAGATGCAGCAGCACAGCATGTCTTGGATTGAGGTTCAGTTCCTGCGTGTGGCTGTAGATGTCCTCTGTAGCTGCAGACAGACTCTTATGTACACATATGTGTTTGCATTCTATCTCAAGAAGAACAACCAATCGATCATCTTTGAGGTAAGATGTCATGTTACGAATCTGACTTCCAGAAACCCATTTTTTCACGATGCAAAGTATGTTCTTTTCTTCTAAACTACATGCACATTATATATACGATATAGTCCATGACTTTATTCCCAGAAACTTCTATTCCATATATGCATATTATTAACATGCCCTGTCCTATTTCTTTCATTATCAATAGCCAAAATTTCATCTTCCAAAAAACCTGCAATAACAATAATGTTCAGCCTATTTAGACTGTTTTATTGACCATCATTCAACCAAAAAGTGACAACAACAAACATGGGACAACAGATAACAACCAATTTATTGTTTGCACCAGGTATAGGCTGCAAAAATGTGCTCTGTAAACTTGTAATTATTTCAACAAGAAATACTCGATGGATCACTGAAATTTGTCATGAGTGTCTATGAATGTGTCATGATTGGATATATATACTTTTTGTGTGGAATAAGTTTGCAGTTTTGTGGAAATTTGGAATTTATGAACATAACCAATATTTCAATTGAAGTTTCAAAAAAGTGTCTTGCCTAAGGCGGATTTAGCTGATCAGTGTTTTTACCAGGGATTATCCAATATAATAGGTGTAGCATACACAATATAAGGCAAATAACACCAGCAAAACTTGATCCATGTGTACTAGAAACATTGAAACAGCTAGACATGCTACAGCAATATAGGAGTACTAGAGGGGGTTGCGTCAATGAATGATGAATATGGAAAAAAAATGATGGAGTTCACCTTCATAATATTTGAACCTTAACACAAAATGTATCAACAA
Organism: Sinonovacula constricta; assembly: GCA_007844125.1. Lineage (NCBI taxonomy): Eukaryota > Metazoa > Mollusca > Bivalvia > Cardiida > Solecurtidae > Sinonovacula > Sinonovacula constricta. Next base: position 65,093 of record CM017566.1, on the reverse strand, counting down.
GAATAACAAATATTGAACATAGACAAAATCCCAAATTAAACAGTGTTAATCCTGACAACTTGAGAAAGATCACATTTGATGTTTGTAAAGGGCAAACTAAGATGCGTAATGGATCCAAAATTGCCCATGTTCCGCGCCAAGGTCGTGGTTGTGGAGTAGCGGTTATTTACAAGGCACCCCTAAAACTCACTATGCTTGCATCTAGTCGCAATACTAATGTTACTTTGTTTGACTATACAGACTGCAACATCACAGTAAAAATCTTTTCTCAACGATTAGCTGTGGTCTATAGGCCGCCACCAAACAAACAAAATGGCCTTTAGACGAGTACATCTCTTGATGACGAATGACCGACATTTCTTGCAAAATTTATGACTGCTAATAACGATATTACTGTGGTGGGCGATGTTAATTTTCACCTGGACAATCTGTCAAACCCTAACATGGCAAAAGTGTTTTGGAAGCGTGTGGCATGCGACTACACGTCACTGAACCAACTCATGTAGCAGGCCACATACTAGATGTGCTTACCAGAGATACAGACACAACGATATCAATATCCGACCCTGGACTCCCTGTCAATAACGGGAATACGTCTTGGATCACTTCGCTGTTGTATTTAATGCTAGCGTGTCAAAACCACCATCCATACGTAAAACTGTGACTTACAGAATCCATAGATGTTAATGAGTTTAAATCAGATATTTTGACATCAGATATTTTAAACAATTTAAAAGAAAGCTCCAATGTTGATGAACTTGTTGATGCTTACAGTAGTGGCCTTTCTTTCCTCCATGACAAACATGCGCCTCTCAAGTCCAAGAGCATTGTACTAAGACCAATGAATTTGTGGTATTCCCAAGAACTTCACGATGCTAAACATTTAAGATGCCAGTTAGAGCGAAAGTGGTGATTGACTTGATCACGCAATTTGCAGAAACCAATGCGCTGTTACTAATAAGCTTCTAAATGTGTCCAAAGTCAAATACTACACTGAGAAAAAAGAGCTATGTGGTCATGACATGAAAAACCTTCTCAAAGTGACCCTGCATTTGATGGGTGAAAACCACAGATGTTGTGCTGCCATCTGGTAAACCTGCAAACGTTCTAGCACAAGGCATACATAGTGATATAGCCAGGATCAAGTCTCACCAACAAACAGACTGTGCTGTCCTTGAAGCACCTTTCAATGGAGAGCAATTTTTAAACTTTCCAGTAGCCTCCAATATGGAAATTTCAAAGATTATTCGCAATTCTCCTAACAAATCCTGTGAACTTGACCCCATTTCAACATGGCTGCTGAAAGATGGTTTAAATGAACTATTACCATTGATCACCAAAATCATTTTAAATGAACTATTACCATTGATCATCAAAATCATTAACACTTCACTTGAGAAGGCCTATGTATCATCAGACCTTTAATAAAAAAGACAGGTTTAGATCAAGAGGTTATGAAAAATTACCAGCCACTATCTAATTTACCATTTGTCCAAAAGATTCTCGAGAAAGCTGTCTATTCCCAACTTTAAAGACATCTATCTGCACATAAACTTCATGAAGAGCATCAGTCTGCCTATAAGCTGTTTTATTCAACAGAATCTGCTTTATTATGTGTACAAAATGACATTCTCTGTTCTCTTGATCAGAATGAAGCTACTGTGCTAGTCATGTTGGACTTGTCAGCAGTTTTGATACGATTGACCTCCTTTGCCGACTTGAACAACACTTCGGCATAGTAGGCAAACCTTTACAATAGATGAAATCATATCTATGTGTGACTGGCTGCAAAAGCTCAAGTGGTAGAACGTCGGCTTGCGGGCCTGGAGGTCGTGGGTTCAAAACCCCGGTCGGGTCAAACCAAAGACTTTAAAGTTGGTAGTAGTGGCTTCCCCCCTAAGGCTCTGGGCTAAGGAGACAGCATTATGCCTGACTTGTCGGTGTTTGTATAATTGACCGGCCGGGTTCAGTCTCTGGGCACCTCTGGTTATTACCAGGCTACCACGTAACTGCCACATAACCCCTGTATTAAAAGGAACTACATTGGCTTCCTGTGCACATCAGAGTCAAGTACAAACTCCTTACATATGTGTTTAAGGCGCTTCATGGACAGGCACCTACTTACATACAAAACATGCTAGACATTTATATTCCATCCAGACAACTTAGGTCCCAGAATGATTGTTTAACACTGGTTGTACCGCGTAGTAGGACTGTGTCTCATGGTGATCATGCATTTATGACGGCAGGCCCCAAAACTCGGAATGCCCTACGTAATTCACTTAAATGCTGTGCAAGTCTACCAGTGTTTAAGAGAGCACTTAAAACTCACTTATTCAAGAGGTTTTATTTGGACTGATTTTTTTGTGTGTATCAGTGTTGTTTTTTTAACCAATTCTTATATCTTACCTGTATTTTAATTTTATGTGTGACTTGAGCAATATTTATGTTTTAATTTGTTTTTAAATATTGTATCATTTATTTGGTTATACTGTACAGTACTTTCGAATGTGTTAATGTACATGAAAAAAGTGGTTAAGAAGTTTGGTATATAATAATAATAATAATAATAAAAAATGCTGTACCTCTGGATCTTCAGGAGAACCAGAAGGACTTGGAGCATGCCACAGAGCAATTGTCAGAGTACCTTGAGAGAGATATCACTTCCGATATACTCGTAGATATCAAACAGAAGGTCCAGGACAAGTACAGGTAAAAACACACTATCAGTTACTCGTATAAGTGTTTAGCTTTGATTCTCAAGCATTTGTGTCTGGGGTTAGGACAGTTGGAATTTGTCTTAGTGCAACCTCATTCATCACATTAATCTAATCATAATCTTCAAAATCTGACCAGTCAAATACATATGCACTAAGTTGTGTAAATTGGGACCCATAGCTTCAAGTCAAGAGGAGTATTTTATACTAATTCCTTTATTTCTCAAATGAACTGTAAAAGAAGGAGGGTTGTTCAGAAAGTATGCAGGATTGTTCTGCAATTTTTCTGTCTATTTCAATATAGATAAGTGGTGAATAATATTGAAAATGACATTCATTGAGGAGTAATTTGAAGAAGTTATAGATGGATACAATTCACAACAAAGAGATATTATACAAAACAATCACCACCAATCTTTTGCCACATATTAACATCATCATAAACTAAATAAAACAATCAATCGTTATTGCTCGTCACATAAACTGTGAAGTGAAAAATGTTTTTGGATGACTTATGACATATTATGATTGTCTGTAAGAAAAGTCTACTCTTGTTGTCATAATGACCAGCCATTGGTCTATCACTAACCAATTGTTGTCAAATTGGCAACTTTACTAGTAATTCTATCTTCAGTCTATCAGAAATAAAGCTGATGTTGTACAGACTTCAGGTTGTTTTGCAGAAATTTTGATAATGTGCATTTAATATTTCTATCTGTTTTAAATTAACTGTTTATGGATTGCTATCCAAATGCAAAAAAAAAGGCCAGAATAGCTCAAGTGGTAGAGCGTCAGCTTGTGGATTGGGAGGTTGCGGGTTCAGACCCTGGCTAGGTCAAACCAAAGACTTTAACGTTTGTAGTAATGGCTTCCCTCCTAATGCTAGGGGCTAAGGGGACAGCATTACGCCTGACTCATCGGTGTCAGTATAATGGACCGGCCTGGTTCAGTCTCTGGGCACCTTATAAGTGCCCCTGTGCTAAAATGAAAGAAATGTCCCTGCACAGTATCGGCAAAAATGCCGGCAAATCCCAATCCCAAATGCAAAAATGTAATGCATTTAAATCAAAGCAACTGGGTCACTGTTGGTCCTGTTGCTGTATCACACTGAATCATGGAATAAAGTATTGCCTATGATCACTAGGTAATACCTGAAAATGCTGTGTCTAGGTTGGGAGAACCTGAAACTGTTTAGCTACATTTAGCTGTTTTTTTTGCCAAACATCCCATCTGCAAACTGCATTCATGTGAACTCTCCCACTTTTGGAGGTTCAAAATTGTTTGAAAATGAGGATGTTTTACAGATTTTCAGAAATCTTCATACTTGCAAACAGAAATCTTCCTTCTTTGTTTATATGAAAAGAACAAATCTCCCACTTTACAAGTGAAAATCTCCTGCAAGTGAAAATCTCCCACTTTGGCCTCAATGTAAGTTCGTATGTGTGACAGCCCACGTGTTTACTATCAAATCTACAAAACTGATGGTAATAGAAGTCTTTACCTGTTATACATGTATACTTTATGAATTTACAGCCACCTACACACTTTACATGATAGCATCTGCTTACCTTTCTTTAAAAAAGCATTACTTTACTTATTACATCTTACATATTGTCACAAATTTAAAAAATGATGCTCCTTTTTTTACATGATATTAACAGAAGATAAAAAAATGCATACCATACCTGATTACTTAGTACATGTAATAAAATCAAGAAAAAGGTTGCAGGTACCACAAGGATTGTCCAAGAGAAAAAGTCACTTGAAGTCAGCAAGTTCTACCCTAATGTTACATCATTTTTGTTTTTTGCAATGTGGCTATAATAGGACCTTCAGATTATTATCATATTTTCGGTCATTCTTTCTTACATTGACAATCAGAATGCTTTTTGTTCATAGGGTAAAGTTGTTTTTTTATACTTTAACTATCTGTGGATATGTTTGAAATATTTTCTATTATTCCCAGGTACTGTGAGAGCCGTCGCAAGGTGTTGCTGGACCATGTACATGAGGGTTATGACAAGGAACTCTGGGAGTACCAGGAGTTGTGATCTCCAGTGCTCTCCCTTAGATAGCTCTGGTACAGCTGAATGCTTTCTGATTTTCCAATTGCCTCTTTATGGGAAAAATGTATCACAAACAATCTCCTAATTTGCTTTGAAGAAAAATGTCATGTTGTCTCACTATCTCTGTATAGGAAAAATGTTAAGATGATTAAAATATTCTTATTGAATAATTATCAGTTGATTACCTGGATAATCTTTTGCTTTCTGATGCTCTAAGGAGAAAAATATATAATTTAATTAACAAGCTCCTAATTGCCTAAGTAAAATGATCTTTTGTTCAAAATTATTTTTCAAAATTATTTTCCTAAACTTGTATTTCTTTTGAAAAAAATGTATTACAGTTCACACACAAACTTTTACTGTCATAGAAGGATGATTTTGTTTTCTAATTGTCTTCATGTAGATAAATATATGCTAACTGATAGATAAATCTCCTATTTGGTTTCATTGAATGATTTCTCGTTTTCCAATCATAGAAGTTACAAGCTTGCTTAGCTGAATGTTGTTTTTTTTCTAATTGCTGGCTGTCTTCATATTGAAAAAGTCTGGTAATGGATGATGTACATGTGTAATTTTTTGTATTTTTATTTTTTTGTTCAAGCACATTAAAAAAGTGGCTGTTCAACAATTGGCAGTTCAAACAACTTCTTTTAAAAGTGTTCAGTTGTAGAAGAAATTAGCTTTAGAGCAATTTGTTTTGAACTTTACTTTCCTAATTGTTTTGTCTGAATTATAATAAAAATCAAGTATTACATGTGATACACTTGTACGTTTTCTGTAATGCCCTTGTCTTTGATTGTACTTCTTTGAAAACCACATGTTTATTACCCTGACTTGAATGTTTTATTTGTTTTCTTTTATATGATATATGTTTTTGAAAAGTTTGTTTTTATAAAACAAAAACACAATGCATTATGTTGCTATCAAACATACTTTTAACATTTTAAGGCACTGCCTCACAGAGTGAATTTAATCACTGCAATCCATTCAATCCCTATCTTCAATTAAGAGGTAACTTTGACCTGGTCAAGGACAAAATAATCAGGTTTATGTAAATTGTGCAGATCCAGGTCAGCCAGTTCCTTCTGGGAGTTGTCTAATCAGGATAAACACTATTTGCTTCATAGTCTCTATCATTACATCTTTTAGCCTTTGTAGGAAGTTGTTTTAAGATAAGAATGGTCACTGCTGATAAGGATCTATACTGTTTACTGGTTAGTCTCTAAACAAGTCTTGTTAACTTGTCATGGAGTTGTTTGTGGTAAGACTGTATAGTATGGGTTTGTGGACAGGAGTAGCAGGCTAAGGGTTAAAAATTGCTGGCTATACTGCTGGTGTCTGGAGGTCTTCTGGGAATCCTGCTGCCATTTGGTTACAAATCTGTTTCCAGATTTATCATCCACCAGCCTACACTTGACATTCTGCTGATGACCGAGCTGTACCAGTAGACATATCCTAATAATCGGTGGAGAAGCGATGGCAATAGAAGATATCCCCGTGGGAGTTTTAAGAGGGATCAAGTAGTTTCCAAAATGTTTTCAAAAGGTTTCCAACATGACAGCCCATGTGTTTTAGGAGTAAACAATAAGGCTTAATGAAATTTGTAACGCTTGCATCGCTTTATTTTCTTTTGAGATGGCAAGCATTTTTGGTTTGTTCAGGTGCTACAGCCTGTGATGGATGATGTCTTTTTGAGCTTTTTTTTCACTGTTAAAAGTAGCGAGTAGGCAGGGTAACGATGAGTGAAAATTGTATTTTTCCAACACATACAATATCACATCTGTAGAAAATAATTACAGAAAAGTGTTTGAAGTCTTTTCTTCTTTGACTTCAATGACTTTTGTAACAGAATTTTTTACCAGTGTTGAACAAACAATTAAGAACCATAACTCTACCTTCGTTAAATTATTCATTACCTCCCTTGTACGATAAAAAACATGAAAACTACTTGATGAAATGACTTGGTATATTTGTGCTTGGTAATAAGTAGCTCTGCAGTAGGGGCGTCCGTGGCCAAGCAGTTAGAATCGCTGGCTTGTAACTCCTCAACGAGTCCAGGTCAGTGTAAGAACTTTCATATGGGGAAGTTTTTTCAGCTAAACTGTCGATGGTCCTACCTTGACAAAATGGGGACTTTCTGAAGTGCTAATAAACTTGACATTGCTAATATGACCATTATTGTATTGGTGTGATGTAACAAAAACAAAACAGATGTATAGTGCACAAGATTATAGCTCTTCAAATGAAATTTTAAGTTGCCTCCCCTTTGTAAATCTTTATTTTTAATCAGTGCATGACAACAATAAGTAATGTTTTTGATTGGCTTATATTTCAGTGTTCAACTTCACATTGGGGATTATTAACAAGCTCTATTTGTTCCTTGTTGAGTTGGGAGTGGTTAGCAGCATGTCTGTTAGCTGCAGTGGTTGTATTATCAAGCACTCCTTTAGTTATACAGAGAATGTATATGCATGTCATTATGTCCATGCTGAACACTGTGACAGTATGATAAGCACACTGACAGGATATCCTCTATTACCCTTATACCAGGATGACCTTGCCAGTATAAGAAGAGTGTAAGCAAGGAATCTGTATCAATACAATTTTGTGCACAGTGGTGTCTTTATTGGGGGATCTGTACATGGAGCGTACCCTACTTACTGTACACCCAGGACCAAACATGATCAGTACTAATTACTTTATAATGTTCCCATGCACCACAAGGTATAGGGGTCTGGAAACTCATAGCTTACAGTCAACACAATCACAACTGTATACTCACATGGAAAACATTGCTTTAGACTAATATAGGAAAAACACACACCCTAAAGACAATGCTTTCTTTTCTTAAATATTATTTTTATTCTCCTTCACATACTGTGTAGACATTTATAATGGTATGTGTAAGGAGACACTGAAAATGATCGACAGTTTATAAATTAAATAGCTCTTAAAGTTTGTGTGATAAAACTTCCATTGTTACCAAGTAACAGCAAGTGTTTGGTTCTTTGCATATATATATTGTATGGTAGATGTATGATCAGAATCTACACTATTTGTAATATACTAAATCTTTGATATTTAAGTTAATGTGGCCTCGATCATATACACATTTCGAAGAGCACTGAGAATAACTCTTGTCACCGTTGTACAAAATGTTATATTTTTTATATTATTTTTAATTGTGATAGATGTAATGTTCAAGATATAGTGCTTAAAGTGATTTATGATTAAGGCCACAAAAGCCACCAATAATGAGGCAGACTAGATCGACAGTGTGGATTACCTGTTGGAGAGTAAATTACTGATATTGGGATACCATCTGTATTGTTTATGTAAAAGCTTTTGTTCTGTTTGCAATTATGTATTTATATGTTTGACTGGTTTTTGTGTATCTGTTTTTAAACATGTTTGAAGCATTAACAAGCAGTAATATTGTAATTTTTGTATGCCTTATGATGTGCATTGGACAATATGTGTTCATTTGTTTTGTAGAAAAAAAATTTACTGAAGGTATTTCATAACTGAACAACACAACACACTTAAATAATAAATATAATTTTTGAGTTTTTAATATTTAGACCACTAAAAGTTTATTTAAAATATTGATGAATCAAAATATTTTCCAAAAGCCCAATTTTTGTATCTTCCCAAAAAGTTTTGTATATGTTTTCAGTGAATCTTTTGCATTAACAAATGTTTCATGATGGCTATATCAAGAATTCCAAGATGCATTTCTAATATCAGAATAAAATTTAGATATGGATAATGATAATTCCAGCACAAGTTTCATTGAGCAATTTATTTGAGTGCGATAATAAAGTTATTAAATCGAACTGCTTTCAATTAAGAAAGAGCAGTAAAATAGTTAATTATACAAAACTAAAATGCCAAAAACAAATGCTATCATACCTAAAGTGTTTGGAGTGCCGAAATTTTAATGCCTTTTTAGAGCCAACTGTGAATGAACTGTGATTATTATTTTATTTTTATTCAATGTTTGTTGTATCCACTTGTGTCATAACTACCGCCATTTGCTTCCACGTACTTTCTCTCTTATGCATCCATAAAACTTCCACCATTTTGAAACAGCTTCTTTTGTATTGTGTTATTATCTGACAAGTGCATTTGACACCATCCACACCATTGTGTTATGTTTTTATGTGAACATGCATTTTATGAAAATGGGTGGTTGATTTCATAGCATTAACAACAATATTTAAGGTCCTGTCATTTTGATCACATCTGAAGTTATAGAAGACCTGCCTAGATGAAATAAGAAAGGGTTTTGCTAAACAGGGACAACTTTAATGTTACGAAACTTTGTAACTGGCATATTGCCATTTTACTGGGAATTACGACTTTCCAAATTGGTAAAATATGCTAATAAAGTTTTTGCTGCTGGAGTCATGTTGTTTTATTAAAGTTATATTAACTCGACCATCACTGTTTTATGTATTTTCACATAGGATGTTGACAGCTGTAAGAAATTCGGCTGTACTAGGCTTAAAACCAAGTTACAATATAGGCCTGTTGAGTAGCTGTCTGAGTGTAAGAAATCATATTGTCTGCATTTTATTGTCTGCATAAGAACCATTAAAATGCTTGAAATCGATAGTCGCCGATCGAAATAGTAATATTGTTTAGCTCCGTATAAAACTATCAATAATACTTTAATATTTTATTTTGTCTCCTTTATTCCTTTTCCTCTTCTTAAATGGTATAGACCATATAAATAATCAGGATGTTACTAATTCCTTTATCATTAAGCTCGGTTTACTGTAACAGGTCACTGCATGAGAGACTTATTTATCGTTGGTACAGTGTAAGTGTAGTTATATGATCTATGAGTTAATCCGTTCTTCCTGTTTGGGTGTTTGTTTTCTGCTCTTTGTTTTGATTGGCTGGAGAGTTATGCTAGCATCACCCTTTAAGTGAAGCTGTTTGTATTATGTTGATTGTACATTTTCATGCTAATAAATAAATAAATTGTTTTCTCTATGATGTATTTTTTTAGTATTTGTTACATGTGTGCTAAGTAACAAACGCAATTGTTGGTTCGTGTAGCCGATTTGCCGATCTCTACATGGATTCGAATCTTGTCTGGGTCAAAATTTGTAAATTTAAGAATAAAAGATAGCATAGTTTAAATTATACTTTAGGTGAAAATATAAAGAACTGTGACAGAAAACCTCAACATTTCAAGCTGACCCACAATGAAATGGCAGGGTTATCATCACTCTCTAGAGGAACGAATGACAACTCTGCATGGGAGATCGGGTTATCATTGTCACCCAGGGTTCCAAGGGAGGTAAATAGTAATTACTCTAGGCATGACAAAACTGCCGATTAAAATTTAGTTTTAAAACAACATAAGCATGAATAGTCGATTTCAGTGTATGATCCTATTTTATTTCCCTTCTATTCATAGAAACCACTCGTAAAAATGTATTTTTCTATGACCACTCTTTAATGCACCGAAATCGACAAGCATCCGCAATATATTCCACCACTAGCTGTATTGATTAAAAAAAGAATGTGCTGTTTATATTTTGCCACATTGTGCGTATAAAATAATTTACCATCTAAAAAGACAATTCATTTGTTCTAACCTTATCGTTGATGGTGTAAAACAATCTATATTTACGCTTATCAAAGTACTGTATAGAGCTGTTTATTGATACAAGGAGAACACGCACGTCGGCAGCGTTTCAATGAGGAATGTCCCGTATCGTGATGTGTTTACTTAACACCTGGCCAAGAAGCTCAGGAACAAAATTTGCATTAGTTTCATGTTGTGCCGCGTTTACCTGACACTTGGCCAAGAAGCACATGAATGACTATTCCATTAGTTCCATAGTCTGTCGTACTTATCTGACACCTGGCCAAGAAGCTCGGGAACAAAATTTGCATTAGTTTCATGTTGTGCCGCGTTTACCTGACACTTGGCCAAGAAGCACATGAATAACTATTCCATTAGTTCCATAGTCTGTCGTACTTATCTGACACCTGGCCAAGAAGCTCGGGAACAAAATTTGCATTAGTTTCATGTTGTGCCGCGTTTACCTGACACTTGGCCAAGAAGCACATGAATAACTATTCCATTAGTTCCATAGTCTGTCGTACTTATCTGACACCTGGCCAAAAAGCACGGGAACAAAATTTGCATTAGTTCCATATTGTGCCGCGTTTACCTGTCACGTGGCCAAGAAGCTCGGGAACAAAATTTGCATTAGTTTCATGTTGTGCCTTGTTTAGCTGACACCTGACCAAGAAGCACATGAATAACTATTGCATTAATTCCATAATCTGTCATACTTATCTGACACCTGGCCAAGAGGCACGGGAACATTTTTCTCCTTTAATTTCATATTATGCCGCGTTTACCTGTCACGTGGCCAAGAAGCACCGGAACAACTTTTTCATTAGTTCCATATTATGCCGCGTTAACCTGTCACCTGACCAAGAAGCACCGGAACAACTTTTCCATTAGTTCCATATTGTGTCGCGTTTACCTGTCACGTGGCCAAGAAGCACGAGAACAACGTTTCCATCAGTTCTATAGTATGCCGTGTATACCTGACAAATGGCAAAGAAGCACGGGGACAACTTTTTCATTACTTCCATATTATGTTGTGTTAACCTGACACCTGGCCAAGAAGCAGGGGAACAACTATTCGATTAGTGCCATATTATGTTGTGTTTGCCTGACACCTGGCCAAGAAGCAGGGGAACAGCTACTCCATTAGTTCCATATTATGCCGTGTTTACCTGACACCTGGCCAAAAAGCAGGGAAACAGCTACTCCTTTAGTTCCATATTATGCCGTGTTTACCAGACACCTAGCCAAAAAGCAGGGGAACAACTATTCCATTAGTTCCATATTATGTTGTGTTTACCTGACACCTGGCCAAGAAGCAGGGAACAGCTATTCCATTAGTTCCATATTATGCCGTGTTTACCAGACACCTAGCCAAAAAGCAGGGGAACAACTATTCCATTAGTTCCATATTATGTTGTGTTAACCTGACACCTGGCCAAGAAGCAGGGGAACAACTATTCGATTAGTGCCATATTATGTTGTGTTTGCCTGACACCTGGCCAAGAAGCAGGGGAACAGCTACTCCATTAGTTCCATATTATGCCGTGTTTACCTGACACCTGGCCAAAAAGCAGGGAAACAGCTACTCCTTTAGTTCCATATTATGCCGTGTTTACCAGACACCTAGCCAAAAAGCAGGGGAACAACTATTCCATTAGTTCCATATTATGTTGTGTTTACCTGACACCTGGCCAAGAAGCAGGGAACAGCTATTCCATTAGTTCCATATTATGTTGTGTTTACCTGACACCTGGCCAAAAAGCAGGGGAACAACTATTCCATTAGTTCCATATTATGCCGTGTTTACCTGACACCTGGCCAAAAGGCAGGGGAACAACTATTCCATTAGTTGCATATTATGTTGTGTTTACCAGACACCTAGCCAAAAAGCAGGGGAACAACTATTCCATTAGTTCCATATTATGTTGTGTTTACCTGACACCTGGCCAAAAAGCAGGGGAACAACTATTCCATTAGTTCCATATTATGTTGTGTTTACCTGACACCTGGCCAAAAAGCAGGGGAACCATTAGTTCCATATTATGTTGTGTTTACCTGACACCTGGCCAAAAAGCAGGGGAACAACTATTCCATTAGTTCCATATTATGTTGTGTTTACCTGACACCTGGCCAAAAAGCAGGGGAACAACTATTCCATTAGTTCCATATTATGTTGTGTTTACCTGACACCTGGCCAAAAAGCAGGGGAACAACTATTCCATTAGTTCCATATTATGTTGTGTTTACCTGACACCTAGCCAAAGAGCAGGGGAACAACTATTCCATTAGTTCCATATTATGTTGTGTTTACCAGACACCTAGCCATAAAGCAGGGGAACAACTATTCCATTAGTTCCATATTATGTTGTGTTTACCTGACACCTGGCCAAAAAGCAGGGGAACAACTATTCCATTAGTTCCATATTATGTTGTGTTTACCTGACACCTAGCCAAAAAGCAGGGGAACAACTATTCCATTAGTTCCATATTATGTTGTGTTTACCTGACACCTGGCCAAAAAGCAGGGGAACAACTATTCCATTAGTTCCATATTATGTTGTGTTTACCTGACACCTGGCCAAAAAGCAGGGGAACAACTATTCCATTAGTTCCATATTATGTTGTGTTTACCTGACACCTAGCCAAAGAGCAGGGGAACAACTATTCCATTAGTTCCATATTATGTTGTGTTTACCAGACACCTAGCCAAAAAGCAGGGGAACAACTATTCCATTAGTTCCATATTATGTTGTGTTTACCTGACACCTGGCCAAAAAGCAGGGGAACAACTATTCCATTAGTTCCATATTATGTTGTGTTTACCTGACACCTAGCCAAAAAAGCAGGGGAACAACTATTCCATTAGTTCCATATTATGTTGTGTTTACCTGACACCTGGCCAAAAAGCAGGGGAACAACTATTCCATTAGTTCCATATTATGTTGTGTTTACCTGACACCTGGCCAAGAAGCAGGGAACAGCTATTCCATTAGTTCCATATTATGCCGTGTTTACCTGACACCTGGCCAAGAAGCAGGGGAACAGCTATTCCATTTGTTCCATATTATGTTGTGTTTACCCGACACCTGGCCAAGAAGCAGGGGAACAGCTATTCCATTAGTTCCATATTATGTTGTGTTTACCTGACACCTGGCCAAGAAGCAGGGGAACAGCTATTCCATTAGTGCCATTTTATGCCGTGTTTACCTGACACCTGGCCAAAAAGCAGGGAAACAGCTACTCCATTAGTATCATATCATGCCGTGTTTACATTAAACCTGGCCAAGAAGCACTTGAACAACTATTCCATTAGTTTCTATATAATGCCGTGTTTACCTGACACCTGGCCAAAAAGCAGGGAAACAACTATTCCATTAGTTCCATATTATGCCGTGTTTACATTACACCTGGCCAAGAAGCACGGGAACAACTATTCCATTAGTTCCATAATATGCTGTGCTTATCTGACACCTGGCAAAGAAAAAGGGGAACATTAGTTCCATATTATGTCATGTTTACCTGACACCTTGCCAAGAAGCACGGGAACAACTATTCCATTAGTTTCATATTATGCCGTCTTTATCTGACACCTTTTCAAGATTCACGGGAACAATTATTATTTAGTTCCATATTATGCCGTCTTTATCTGACAACTTGCCAAGATTCACGGGAACACTTTTTTATTAGTTCCATATTATGCCGTCTTTATCTGACACTTTATCAAGATTCACGGGAACAATTATTCATTAGTTCCATATTATGCCGTCTTTATCTGACACCTTGACAAGAGTCACGGGAACAATTATTCATTAGTTCCATATTATGCCGTCTTTACCTGACACCTAGACAAGATTCACGGGAACAATTCTCTATTATTTATTATTTATTCTTTATTTCTCTAGTTCCATATTATGCGATAATAACCATTTTGAATCTTAATAACATCTAAACAGTTGTAAAAGTTAATATTACTGGTTTTAGTTTCTTAACTGGAGTTTAACCATACAGCTGACACCATTCTTTCATAGTTTAAAAAATAAAGCGGGGAAAAATATGACGATATTTGTTTAAAGGTGGTGAAGTATACTTAGAACCTGTAGTTAAATGCATGAGACCGAAGTTTATTCTACTTTCATACATTGCTATTGACAGTTCGTCTTCTGAACAGAAGCAGTATTCTGGTATTTACAAGCTGAGGTAATGCATAGAGCCTAAGAACTGACATCTCAGTGAGATCTGGGGCCGAAACCGAGACCATTCTATCGTTAGTCAAATACCTCCATTTGACCACATGTTGTCTTACACTCGGTAAAGAGACCTTTACTAAGACCTATAGATATGTATTTTGGCACTATCTTACCCCTCCGTTGTATTTTGAAGGTTCATATGTTCCCTGTTCTGTTCGGAAAGACGTGTCAACAGCTTCTATAAATTAATGGATTATAATGGAATATAATCCGTTATATAAAAGTTTTCTAAGAAATATAAAATTGTGTAAAATTGTGCTGTTTTGTTAGCTTGATATCTTACACTCTTTTTTTTTATTTTTGATTCATAAAATATTACCATTAACCAGTATAATTCACAGAAAGATGCTGATAGATATATATGGGATACGGACAAAAGCCCCTGAGGACAGAAGCCCCTGGGTCAAAAAATGTCAGGGTGGACAAAAGCCCCTGGGTAAATTTTAAAACTAGGACAAAAGCCCCTGGATGAATTTTACAACTAGGACAAAACCCCCTGAATGAATTTTACAACTAGGACAAAAGCCCCTGAATGAATTTTACAGGGGCTTCTGTCCTCAGGGGCTTTTGTCCTACACTCGATATATAAATTACTTCCATTATTTATATGTTGTTAAATACCAGTTGCAGGGGTTTGATGTTATTAGGAAAAATGTGATAATGTACTTTAATTTTAATACTCATACCTAGGCTACATATAATAATCAAGAGTGAAAAAGCAAACTTTATTACCATGGTAAAGTTCTCAGCATAAACTTCATGCCTTGACACATGTAAATGCAAATTTATTAAAATTGAAAACATTTGTGTCAAAAGAATGTCTTATTTATTAAAACAAATTTATTTGGAGAAATTGTATTCATAAATGTTGTTTGTCTTACTTTTAAAACTCTTCTTCATCTACATTAGTATTTTTTCCATATCAGCAGGTTAATCATGTTACTGTCTGTTTTACTAATTATTTTCACATTTTAGCACAATGTTATTTAATGAAAACTCCTGAAAATCTACTTCTGAATAGCACTGGTCAAAATACTAGTAGAAGAGGTTGAGTATCCTATCTGACATCCATTATATTAAACAGTCTGCTTATCTCTGATTTTCTTTTCTATTGTAAAGTGATACACAAAAGAACAAGTGTGAAGTTAGAACAGTTGTGAAATATGTTAAAAATACGTAGACAACAGCCGAAAATATTTGTTTATCTTTTATTTGTAAATTTTCTCACTAGTTTCAAAAGAACTTGGACGTTTTCTAATGGTCCACTTACATTTTGACATCTTCACTAAGTGTTTAAACATAATATCCTCCAAAATGTAGATTAAATGTACATGGCCTTTAAAATTAGCATCGGTTAATGAGTTAAACGTTTAAATACATAGGAAATTGGCTTTAAGTATAGAGTGGAATTATTTAGGGGAAAAAAGCAAAAATATATCTTATTTCTTATTAAGATAACAAACAACTGCAAGTGCTTTATTGTCAACATGAAATCAACATTTGTTTAAGAAACAAAAGGACATTCAAGAAGGCAAAAAGTATTGGCGCGGAGAAAAAAAAATGAAGATCCAAATAAATTAGTAGGAATAAGGTCATTTGATCAAATAGCAGTATTCATTGACACTAAATAAAACAGCTGGACACTGAGTGAAAATGTTGCATTATAAATCAGATAAATCAGTACACCTAAATAATGTCTATGTGAAAATAGCAGATTTGCCTGCAATGCTTTCATTGTGATTAAGTATAATGTCAATTGCTGACTATGTTAGCCAGGTACCGAAATCCTTTATCTTCTATGAACATGAGCCTAGTCAAAAAGCACGAGTACAACTATACAGTGAGCATAGATCTGTACTGTACCGTGTTTACCTGACGTTTTGTCATGGAGCACGGGGTTAAATGGTCAATGTGCAAAGTTCCGAATTATGCCGTATTTTAGGGATGGAAACAGTTACGAAATCAGTATAGCTTACATGCTTTCAGTCAAGTTCTCTTACTCTTCAGAATCTACCATTTTAAGGCTTTGAGCAATCAATGTTAACGATGTACGTGTTATTAAAATATATACATATGTCAGAATGTTCTGTCATTAGTCCTCGACTTTACATTCTGATAATTGTTATTTTGTAAACATTTACTAACCAGAGCAATATTTCATAATTTGCTCACCAACATTTCTGAGAAGGTAGGTGAGGGTTATGACTTGCCTGTGGCGACGATGAACGGCATTTTCACAGTTAATTGCATCTTGTGGTTCACACCCGGACACCATCACCCATCTCACAATAACTACCAGATTAGTAGGAGGGTTGTCGGTGTCTTTCCTCCATATGATTTCGAGAAAAATACACTTATATAATGCATAAATATAAATGTTACCCAACATATTCTATAAATATAATATGTGAGACCGATTAACCTTGGGCATCATTTGTACGTGCAAAGAGGTTAACCGGTTCAGCAAAGTCTCTTATTGTGCCGTTTTCACCCTGACGCTTGATCCAGAGGCACGGATACAGGTATTCAGTGAGCAAAGTCTCGTACTGTGCCGTTTTCTCCCTGACGCTTGATCCAGAGTGACGGATTCAGGTATTCAGTGAGCAAAGTCTCGTACTGTGCCGTTTTCTCCCTGACGCTTGATCCAGAGTGACGGATTCAGGTATTCAGTGAGCAAAGTATCGTACTGTGCCGTTTTCTCCCTGACGCTTGATCCAGAGTGACGGATTCAGGTATTCAGTGAGCAAAGTCTCGTACTGTGTCGTTTTCTCCCTGACACTTGATCCAGAGTGACGGATTTAGGTATTCAGTGAGCAAAGTTTCGTATATTGCCGTTTTTTACCTTGACGCTTGATCCAGAGTGACGGATTCAGGTATTCAGTGAGCAAAGTATCATACTGTGCCGTTTTCTCCCTGACACTTGATCCAGAGGCATGGATTCAGGTTTTCAGTGAGCAAAGTCTCGTACTGTGCCGTTTTCTCCCTGACACTTGATCTAGAGGCACGGATACAGGTATTCAGTGGGCAAAGTCTCGTACTGTGCCGTTTTCTCCCTGACACTTGATCCAGAGTGACGATTTCAGGTATTCAGTGAGCAAAGTATCGTACTGAGCCGTTTTCTCCCTGACACTTGATCTAGAGGCATGGATACAGGTATTCAGTGAGCAAAGTATCGTACTGTGCCGTTTTCTCCCTGACACTTGATCCAGAGTGACGATTTCAGGTATTCAGTGATCAAAGTATCGTACCGTGCCGTTTTCTCCCTGACACTTGATCCAGAGGCATGGATACAGGTATTCAGTGAGCAAAGTATCGTACTGTGCCGTTTTCTCCCTGACACTTGATCCAGAGTGACGGATTCAGGTATTCAGTGACCTAAGTATCGTACTGTGCCGTTTTCTCCCGGACACTTGATCCAGAGGCATGGATACAGGCATTCAGTGAGCAAAGTATCGTACTGTGTCGTTTTCTCCCTGACACTTGATCCAGAGGCACGGATACAGGTATTCAGTGAGCAAAGTTCCGTGTTGTACCAGCAAAGTTCCGTGTTGTACCAGCAAAGTTCCGCAAAGTTCCGTGTATCAGCAAAGTTCCGTGTTGTACCAGCAAAGTTCCGTGTTGTATCAGCAAAGTTCCGTGTTGAACCAGCAAAGTTCCGTGTTGTATCAGCAAAGTTCCATGTTGTACCAGCAAAGTTCCGTGTTGTGCCAGCAAAGTTCCGTGTTGTCCAGCAAAGTTCCGTGTTGTATCAGCAAAGTTCCATGTTGTGCCAGCAAAGTTCCATGTTGTACCAGCACAGTTCCGTGTTGTATCAGCAAAGTTCCATGTTGTGCCAGCAAAGTTCCGTGTTGTATCAGCAAAGTTCCGTGTTGTCCAGCAAAGTTCCGTGTTGTCCAGCAAAGTTCCGTGTTGTATCAGCAAAGTTCCGTGTTGTCCAGCAAAGTTCCGTTTTGTACCAGCAAAGTTCCGTGTTGTATCAGCAAAGTTCCGTGTTGTATCAGCAAAGTTCCATGTTGTACCAGCAAAGTTCCGTGTTGTGCCAGCAAAGTTCCGTGTTGTATCAGCAAAGTTCCATGTTGTATCAGCAAAGTTCCGTGTTGTGCCAGCAAAGTTCCGTGTTGTCCAGCAAAGTTCCGTGTTGTATCAGCAAAGTTCCGTGTTGTACCAGCAAAGTTCCGTGTTGTATCATCAAAGTTTCATGTTGTATCAGCAAAGTTCCGTGTTGTGCCAGCAAAGTTCCGTGTTGTCCAGCAAAGTTCCGTGTTGTATCAGCAAAGTTCCGTGTTGTACCAGCAAAGTTCCGTGTTGCATCAGCAAAGTTCCATGTTGTACCAGCAAAGTTCCGTGTTGGTCAGCAAAGTTCCGTGTTGTCCAGCAAAGTTACGTGTTGTCCAGTTCCGTGTTGTATCAGCAAAGTTCCGTGTTGTACCAGCAAAGTTCCGTGTTGCATCAGCAAAGTTCCGTGTTGCATCAGCAAAGTTCCATGTTGTACCAGCAAAGTTCCGTGTTGTCCAGCAAAGTTCCGTGTTGTCCAGCAAAGTTCCGTGTTGTGCCAGCAAAGTTCCGTGTTGTCCAGCAAAGTTCCGTGTTGTATCAGCAAAGTTCCGTGTTGTCCAGCAAAGTTCCGTGTTGTGCCAGCAAAGTTCCGTGTTGTATCAGCAAAGTTCCGTGTTGTATCAGCAAAGTTCCGTGTTGTCCAGCAAAGTTCCATGTTGTACCAGCAAAGTTCCGTGTTGTGCCAGCAAAGTTTTGTGTTGTCCAGCAAAGTTCCGTGATGTACCAGCAAAGTTCCGTGTTGTACCAGCAAAGTTCCGTGATGTCCAGCAAAGTTCCGTGTTGTATCAGCAAAGTTCCGTGTTGTACCAGCAAAGTTCCGTGTTGTGCCAGCAAAGTTCCGTGTTGTCCAGCAAAGTTCCGTGTTGTATCAGCAAAGTTCCGTGTTGTCCAGCAAAGTTCCGTGTTGTATCAGCAAAGTTCCGTGTTGTACCAGCAAAGTTCCGTGTTGTCCAGCAAAGTTCCGTGTTGTACCAGCAAAGTTCCGTGTTGTGCCGTGTTTACCTGACTCCTGAATTGGTATGAAGTAAACGGCCATAGCAAGTAAACGGGTTCAGAATTTTTAAGATGTTATGTTAACTGTGAAACCTTCTTTTGACAATAACAAGTAATTTTAACTGGTAAAGAAGCATTTAAGTTGCTGTCAATGTCCTGGATATCAGGAGAGTCTTGCTTTTTGGACTGGTTGACACTTGTACTCCTTAATATTTGAAAGTGATGGGTTCAATCACTAGCCATATGCAGCTCAAAAGATATTTCCAATTAGCACCACCTTAACTATTTCCAGGCTCAAATGGTCAAGTTTGTACAAATCTCGCTTCATTCTACATAAAAACTCATATGACTTTAAATTAGCACGATGGGGATTTGAGCTAAAATAGATATCGTCGTCAGAGCGGATTACTCGGAAAGTGACGTGAACTGAAAAATAGGTGATCACGTGGTTTTCTCAGGTAAAAAATAGCTAACTGAGCAGCGTGGCTCGGAAAGGAAATACATTTTTGTAATGACAAGTTGGATGTAATACTTTACTTTTTATATAAATGTAGGGAATCAACATAATTTAGTGGGATCTTTCCAGGTTATAATGATTTTGGTTGCATGAGAGAAAAACAAAATGGTTCAAACTATCGGATACCACCTTTATAGATATGTCGAAGGATTTACTGTTTAACTTTGTTAGGTTAATTATCCAGAAGGATTTAATTGTGAAGACAAGATATAAAACTACGTCAAGTATATCGTGTTTTGTAAGTAAAAAGAGTTTCATAACATTATTTTTCTCTAAGTTTTCCCTCTATTCGAAGACTATATTGAACGGAAATCACTGTGTCTAAACAAAAGTATAATGAAATGTCAGATTGAGCTTTTCATGAATTTTTATATATTCTCACTGAATGTATGATAAATTCGACTTAACTATACAGAAGGCCGTGCATACCCTCATTCACAAACACCATAAGACAATGGTTTTATATCGTCGAATGTAAAATAGTGCATAAAATAAATGTGAATTGTCGAATACCAATTAATTTTCCTTCATGCGGACAATTTGACAATGTGCGGACAGGACCTTTTAAAGAAAACGTTAAGATTGGCCAATAACCTCGGGAGATTAACGGAAACAGACCCTAGAGGACTTTCCATCTAAATGTCATATAATTAAGGTCACAAATAAAGCAATGCAACGAGTTTTCGGCTAATTCCAAATAATTTCTCTGTACAGATCGATTCACTAAGAATATGCGAAAAGCAATCATAGCAGAAATTCTCTTCCATTATAAAAATAAGTTGCGAAGATGTTTAAACATCATTTATCATGGCATGCGCCAGGGAAATTGAATCTGGACGACATTTCCAGCGATAACTTGATTAATGTCGTGATTTATGCTCTCGGTAATCTGTTTCGGACTACCCCCTGGAGGGTCCTGGGGACTCAATTGGATGGAGTTGTCTGCCGACGGTTGTCATCTCACGGGGCCTTGGTCCAATTCAGCCTCTAGTTTTTGTCAGCAAGACTGTTCTATCAAATTATTCTCCTTATTGGCAAGAGCTGACATTATTTGTGGAACTATAGCATAGTTGTACTAATCTACACGGTAATACATACATACGTTCATGTATACATACGCACGCGCGCACGCAGGCAGGCAGGCAAGCAGGCAGATAGACAGACAGCAGACAGACAGACAGAAAAACATACTACAGACAGACAGACAGGCAGACAGACAGACGGACAGACAGACAGATAGATTACAAGTCGGAAAATAAGTAATTACTCTCAAAAGTTTCCATATATTCATCATTTAAAGAATATTCTTACATTTTTTCCCTTTTGCATAATCTATAGAAAAACGTATGCTGAATTCAAATATGGAAAGAAAAAAGGTGTTTACGTGCTCTTTCATTTGGTAATAACCATTACCCTGACCATAGGGTCACAGACCTTTTCTGTGCATTTTTAAGCACTTTTCCATGTTAACAAAGTATTTCAATACACAATAAAAGTATGACTAATAATATTTTCCTGAAAAAGCTCTTCTAATGTGTTGCATACAATCGATTTAACATTGAAGTATGATTTGATATTATGTACACTGTATAGTAAAATATATGCGATTTCCAATACAGTATGATACTTTGACCATAATTTACTACGCAAATAAAATCAGTTTTTTTTTTAAAGTTTGACAAATTTCTAGAAAACTGTTTCATATTTTTTCATTTTGTCATATATTGTTCTTCTTTGTATGCTGAACATACCAAATAAAAAAGGACACGGCTTACGCTTTTTAAAATTCTCTCTCTGTGTGTGCGTGTGTGTGCACGTGCGTCCGCGCGCAAGAGCTCTCGTGTTTGTGTGTAAAATGGGAACAACTAGGGGCATATGCTCGTAAGGAGTTTGGCACATTCAATCAATTAATAGCTGTGCAAAATTTAAATGAAAAACACCAGTGTGATAAAATTGTCTCGCGCATCCGGTCGAACTCTCAGGCGTGTAGCTGCCTGAAATCAGAATACGAAGCTGCGTACACACTGTCTTATAAGAATGAAAGTAAAATTGCTAAATCGATTTAGTAACTTTCTGTAGCTCCTGGTATGGGACAAGTTGTGTATACTTATACTCCAAACAGGAACTTCTTTTGGACGATTTCACCATCACAGTATCTGGTGGAGGGATATAAACCGAATTGCAACCTTTTGCTCTTCGCTTAGTTCGTTACTTTTCATGATTCGTTAGGTATATAATGGTTACTGCATTTAATTGATGATTTAAACATTTGTATTTGCTGACGACGTACTAATCGTTAAGATATTTACATTTGTTTAGTCACGGGATTTATTGACATGAATTCGAGATATAATTATAATTAAACATACTTGTTTTACCTTTTGATTTATATCAATTTGACTAATTCCACTTGAACAATTTGTCTGTTGTGATTTCTCAAAAAAGCTTAAATGCAAGTTTCTATATCTCCGTTTCATAAAAGTTTGCTTGAAGTCGCGGTAATAAAAAATAAGTGTGCATAAAAACAACTGATTTCTTCTTTGTATTAATAATTAGCGTAGATACAATTTTATATAAAAGGTCATTAACCAGAAAATTGACGCTTGTGGTTGAGTAGCCCTCATTGGAAATAAAGAAGTTTGTCGAAACTTATTACAATTCTTGTTGTGATATTAAATTTTGAACTATAATATTTTATTTAAAATCTAGTTATATCATCATGCCGAAATCTCCCGAAAGTCGCCAAACACGATCTAGACTATATTATCCTTTGGTTTCTTGCTGATTGACACTAGTTTTGATCTATTCCATTGGAACCATTTGTCTGTTGGATTTCTCAATATATGTAACATTTGTTTTCCTCCAATTTACGATATTTTGCTTGAAGACACGGTGATAAAAATTCGTTCACATAAAACAGCTGATTTATATCTTGTATAAATAAATAGAGTGGATAAAAATAAGCATAATTTTTCATAATCAGAAAATTGGCGCTTGTGTTTGAGTAGCCTTTCTATTTTGAAATAAAATATGTCATGATTAAATAAAATTAAGGGTCTGTTACATAACATTGTACTTAAAATCTATTAATATCTTGATACCGAAATGTCTCTAGAAGCCGCGGCATACGATCTAGAAACGCAACATTTCCCAACATGCCCCTGGATCCAACTAGCCTCCAAGCGTACACATCATATCATACCTAGCTACGCCTCTGACTACTTTTTAAATGCATAAATTCCATGCCGCACTTGGAGTTCCAAACGTCTTCAAATACTATAAATTCTAAATGTTAAGATTTTAAGGGATTTTGTTATAAAAAGACAATAGTTAAGAAGGATTTAAATCCCTTCGTATTTTTTATCCAAGTTGTATGACTGTATGTATGTAGTGACGTACATTTCTACGAAAACTACAAGTTTATCTATGTCTGTTTGTAAACACGGGCTTAAAAGCAACATATCTACGAGTTGTTCATATTCAAGAAAGAGTTGATGCAGAACGTCAAAGTCACCGGAAATTGATGTAAAATAAAATGCTATAAACAGAGCATTTAACAAAAGAAAATGTTTTCGCAATAAAGATGCATATATGAGCTTTAATTCTCATATATTTATGACCAACAACAATCTTATACCTCGGACCAACAGTTACATTATTAATTAACAGAACAACTCATTTAGTATATATACAGGTCCTGTTTTAATAGATACATCATCATCGAAATAAATTATCCATAAAATATTTTTAATACACAATAATTTACCCTTTAATACCTAAAAAATATTCTCTGACTGTTGGTCTATGCCTGTCTTTGTTGGTCAGTTTCGGCCATTACAATGTTAATTCGTACCGATTTTGTTTCGTATATATGCTCAGTTGCGTTGTATATATTTTGATCCAATTATCTACTTCAGGGCGCATTTAAGTTGTTTTACCTGGTCATTAAATGTAGATGTATGCAAAACCATATAAAATGTATTCCTATAGTATCCAAAGCACATCAATTTCAAATCGGAAACAAATTATACAAGGTATCTCTTTATAAATTCATATTTGGCACATTTTACATTAGCACCGTGTGACCGAGGTCACAAGAGTGTCCGGAAATGCACAATAGATGGAAAACGCTCAACCGCTGTACAATATGCGTTGGAATTAGCTTGTGTGCCAATCGCGAATCGCCAGTCCTTTCTGTTTTATGTGCGCATGCACTATATACAAACTAACCATAAAAAGTACAACCCAACGGTTTAAATCACAATAAAACTTGAATGTCGAAGAAATTTAACATATTTATCTATTAAAATGTTTCTGTAGAAGTTGCAGATAAATTAGTGCAGTCATGTAATATAAAATATGAATCAAAAATTGATATTAGTATAAGATTTTAATTGTGGTCATAGTTCTTACGTTCATTTTTTTAGTTTAGGTGGAAAATTATTTAAGAAACAAAAGAGACAAAACAACATCACAAATATATTACAATGTGGTAATTTAACTGCTGAAAGAGCATTTAAACATAACCGTTAAAATACGATCGCTTCTTAAAGCGGTGACGTCACTCCAAAGACATTTCCATAACAAATTATAAATACAAGAATGAGAAGGATGTGAGACATCCCCTTGGATGTAGACAGCATAAGCTGGGACCTTACCACACTCTTACACTGTCGATTAATTACATAAACATTTGTGTATCGAACCATAACTCTGATTGGAAGTAGAGTATTTGTTACCTTGTTTTCCTTGTTGTCTGCTACATCTGTATTTACAAGCTGCATTGCTAACTTCGGTACTCTCGTGTTTTTTTTACTACTTCACCAAACAGCTATAAATGCCAGCTACTTTCAATAATTGCAAGCTACAATGTTAAAAAACGGAAAACTCAGTTATTTTCTTTGGAAAAAATATCGCAGAACAGCTGCGATTTCCTGTTTTGCCAGCTATACCATCTTCCCCATAAAATGCATTCAATAACATGCACCGATCTCAAGACCGGCGCCAATAAGGCAAACATGCATTTGTCCCGCGGATTTAAAAAGAAGGAAACTATAGAAAAATGGTATAAACTACGCAGCGACCTCAAGCGTTTAAATACAACTGGCTCCCGGCTTCCGGCTTCGTATTAGGTAATTGTTAAATTATAACAAGATATCATTGAGGCAAAGCATCAAAGGTCGCCATCAATGGCCTGTTCAATAATGGAACAGTTTTGCCGAACAACAAACCGACCAAGACACAGCAAAACCTTTTTGTTATTAAAAGATTTCAAATGCCGTCAAATTTTCATGTCATCTATTATATGCAATAATGAATTGTCTTTGGACGCATGGAAAATGTCCAAATACAAACAACAGAATAAAGCATAGCATTTGACTTGTACATAATGCATCGTCGTAACAAATGCAATCAAACAAATTATACATACATATATAGAGCATAAACAATTTCAAGTGACAGATAATTTTTAACCACAATCTAGTTTAATTCTGATGTTTACCAAAGTTTAATAAATACTAAAATTCAGTGCATAGAAGCACCGAAATTCACTTGCTTATAGAACAACATGGTGCCATCCATAGGACTTTGCCAGGAACGATGACAGATAGGCGACAGTGGGGACGATGCTATTGCAGCACGATTATGTTGTTTGGAGGGCGCACTTTTATTTTTAGTGCTGATTGTTGGTATCACGTTGCAGTTGATTCTCTTTTATTGAATAAAGCATGCTGAATACAATACTGAGTTACACAAATTTAAGCACAAGAACAAAGATAATATTGTCATACTGAAACAAAAGTAAGAACATGAAATTACTATTTTAACAATAATTAAAACTTCAAAAGTACATAATTGCAATTTAATTTGCATAACATCGATTGACATTAAAATGGGCACGATGTTTAAGGAATTACCATGTTGAAATGTGAACGACAATTGATCGGTCCCGTGAAATACACATTGAGTGCGATCTCAATGTTACAAAATTAAAAGTGGATGACTTTTTGTGCATTGTGTGTATTGTTGCTGAAAGAAAAATGTTTTAATATTTGTATGACCCATCTTATAGGCGTGACATTGATTATATTTGTATGACCTATTTTATAGGCGTGACATTGATCTCTATTGGTATGACATATTTTATAAGCGTGACATTGATCTATATTGGTATGACCTTTTTAATAGGCGTGACATTGATCTCTATTGGTATGACATATTTTATAAGCGTGACATTGATCTATATTGGTATGACCTTTTTAATAGGCGTGACATTGAACTATATTTGTATGACCTAGTTTGTAGGCTTGACATTGATCTATATTGGTATGACCTATGTTGTAGGCGTGACCTTGATCTATATTGGTATGACGTATTTTATAGGCGTGACATTGATCTATATTTGTGTGATCTATTTTGTAGGCATTACATTGATCTATATTTGTATTACCTATTTTGTAGGCATGATGTTGATCTATATTGGTATGACCTATTTTGTAGGCGTGACATTGATCTATATTTGTATGACCTATTTTGTAGGCGTGACATTGATCTGTATTGGTATGACCTATATTGTAGGCGTGACATTGATGTATACTGGTATGACCTATTTTGTAGGCGTGACATAAATCTATATTTGTA
This sequence comes from Sinonovacula constricta, assembly GCA_007844125.1. Classification (NCBI taxonomy): domain Eukaryota; kingdom Metazoa; phylum Mollusca; class Bivalvia; order Cardiida; family Solecurtidae; genus Sinonovacula; species Sinonovacula constricta. The sequence continues at coordinate 38,253 of CM017566.1, read as the reverse complement.
TGACATGTTTTGTATTCGTGACAATGATCTTTATTGGTATGACCTATTTTATAGCCGTGACATTGATCTATATTTGTATGACCTATTTTGTAGGCGTGACATTGATCTGTATTGGTATGACCTATATTGTAGGCGTGACATTGATGTATACTGGTATGACCTATTTTATAGGCGTGACATAAATCTATATTTGTATGACATGTTTTGTATTCGTGACATTGATCTATATTGGTATGACCTATTTTGTAGGCGTGACATTGATCTATATTGGTATAACCTATTTTGTAGGTGTAACATTGATCTATATTGGTATGACGTATTTTATAGGCGTGACCTTGATCTACATTTGTATGACCTATTTTGTAGGCGTGATATTGATCTATATTTGTATGATCTATTTTGCAAGCGTTACATTGATCTATATTGGTATGACCTATTTTGTAGGAGTGACATTGATCTGTATTGGTATGACCTATTTTGTAGGTGTGACATTGATCTATATTGGTATGACCTATTTTATAGGCGTGTCATTGATCTATATTGGTATGACCTATTTTGTAGGTGTGACATTGATCTATATTGGTATGACCTATTTTGTAGGTGTGACATTGATCTATATTTGTATGATCTATTTTGTAAGCGTTACATTGATCTATATTGGTATGACCTATTTTGTAGGTGTAACATTGATCTATATTGGTATGACCTATTTTGTAGGTATGACATTGATCTATATTGGTATGACCTATTTTGTAGGTGTGACATTGATCTATATTTGTATGACCTATTTTGTAGGCGTGACATTGATCTTTATTGGTATGACCTATTTTATAGCCGTGACATTGATCTATATTAGTATGACCCATTTTGTAGGTGTGACATTGATCTATATTGGTATGACCTATTTTGTAGGCGTGACATTGATCTATATTGGTATGGCCCATTTTGTAGGTGTGACATTGATCTATATTGGTATGATCTATTTTGTAGGTGTGACATTGATCTATATTGGTATGACCTATTTTGTAGGTGTGACATTGATCTATATTGGTATGACCTATTTTGTAGGTGTGACATTGATCTATATTAGTATGACCCATTTTGTAGGTGTGACATTGATCTATATTGGTATGACCTATTTTGTAGGCGTGACATTGATCTATATTGGTATGACCTATTTTGTAGGCGTGACATTGATTTATATTACTATGACCTATTTTGTAGGCGTGACCTTGATCTATATTGGTATGACCTATTTTGTAGGCGTTACATTGATCTATATTGCTATGACCTATTTTATAGGCGTGTCATTGATCTATATTGCTATGACCTATTTTGTAGGCGTGACCTTGATCTATATTGGTATGACCTATTTTGTAGGCGTTACATTGATCTATATTGCTATGACCTATTTTATAGGTGTGACATTGATCTATATTGGTATGACCTATTTTATAGGTGTGACATTGATCTATATTCGTATGACCTATTTTATAGGCGTGACATTGATCTATATTTAAATAAACATTCTCAAAACAGCGCATTTATTCGATGCAGTTAAGTGCTACTTGGTTCTGTACATACTAGGTATCTAGCGTTTCGGACATAATGCCAAGTATAAACAATCAAATAAATAAATTTAATATGAATATTTAAAGTGAACTATGATACGATACGTCTACCTTAACGTAGAGCAAATGTAACGATGCACCTCCAATTGAAGAGTATCAAAATTAGGGTTAAAATGCTTCAAAACTGCGGATTCGGGGTTTCCGGTATGAACACGCATAGTCAACTTCTTTTTAAATCTGATTAAAATCATATCCTGAGCACCCCTCCGCTATTAGGATCTGACGACGAGTCAATAAAACCCTTCCAACCAATCAGATTGTCGACTACAAAATCGCAAAAGTAAATGATGATCCGAAGCTTTTCGAACGTATCATTTTAATGGCTGCCCCCATTAACAGCACAGCAATTAGAAACAATGAGAAACTCGAGTTTGGTTTGTAAACAATTAATTACATACTTGGAATAGTTTGAGTCATATCAAACCGGACACATTTCAGCAAGTTCACAGTAAAGTATAAATGGTCTTTAGCTTACAATAAATTTTAAAAGATCTCTTACTTAAAGGTGGTATCGGACACATAACTTCGAGGTTACAGTCAGTTTTAAAGGGTCTCTTACTTAAATCTGGTACCGGACACATAACAGCGAGGTTACAGTCAGTTTTACCAAGGCCTCTTACTTGATGGTTGTACCTGACACATTACAGCGAGGTTACAGTCAGTTTTACCAAGGCCTCTTACTTAATAGTAGTACCTGACACATTACAGCGAGGTTACAGTCCGATAGTACCTGACACATTACAGCAAGGTTACAGTCCGGTGGTACAGGACACATTACAGCAAGGTTACCGTCCGGTGGTACCTGACACATTACAGCGAGGTTACAGTCCGGTGGTACAGGACACATTACAGCGAGGTTAAAGTCTTTTTAAATGGTCTCTTAATTAAAGATGATACAGTATACATTACAGTTAATTTAGTGTCAGTTTTAAATGATATCTTACTTAAAGCTGGTACCCGACAAAATACAGCGAGGCTACAGTCAATTTTAAAGGATTAATTACTTAAAAGTGGTACCGGACACATTATTTATCAGTCTAACACATACATGTTCATGTAATATCTGTATGCATTATTTATCAGTCTATCACATACATGTTCATGTAATATCTGTATGCATTATTTATCAGTCTATCACATACATGTTCATGTAATATCTGTATACATTATTTATCAGTCTATCACATACATGTTCATGTAATATCTGTATACATTATTTATCAGTCTAACACATACATGTTCATGTAATATCTGTATGCATTATTTATCAGTCTATCACATACATGTTCATGTAATATCTGTATACATTATTTATCAGTCTATCACATACATGTTCATGTAATATCTGTATGCATTATTTATCAGTCTAACACATACATGTTCATGTAATATCTGTATGCATTATTTATCAGTCTATCACATACATGTTCATGTAATATCTGTATGCATTATTTATCAGTCTATCACATACATGTTCATGTAATATCTGTATGTGTGTGTATAATTCCATTATTTAAACTGCCCGGATTATGTAACAGATTAAATAATATACACATTCTAATAAGACTAATGATTTATGTGTCCGTAGTTTTGTGGTTGCAAAAATCATTATCCCATAACAAAACAGACTTAAATAAATAATTTTCTCCTTTAAGTGTGACAAAGAATATTTTCAATATGTAAGAGTTTCCGTGTACGTTTAAAAATCTGCAATTAAGAATTTTCTTAAATTCCCTAAAAGAACGAATCTGAACACTCCAGAACAATAAAAGTATTGTTTTTCTTCTGAGAAAACATTTCTGCGCATATTGCTTCACACTTCAATATAACTGTCACAATTATAGCATTTATTTCTCTTTTACTGTCGTGTTATGAAATATTAAGGTTTAAAATGATGCTTAAATGATAACAAGTGTGACATAATGGCAGTCCCCAGTTGGCTATTGTCTGTCGTTGATGTCTACATGTAGTCGACCATTGCCATAATTCCACAAGAAATACTGGACATTAATGTTGCTATTTTTTTATTAAAAAATAAACTTGACGAATATGCTTCAGATTTCTTCATTTTATTTTATTATGGAGAACGAGTGTAACCAGAAATGTCTGATCACTTGTTGTTTCGTTATTTCATTTCTTGCTTTTTTGACCTTTTAAGTCGTTTTGTGGTAAAATAATTCTAAATGGTCCTTTCCTATAATTTATTATGTTGCGGTTAATTTCAGTTCGTGGATCACGTGAAGTTTGGCGGGAGAGTTATCTTATTGGATCACTATCTGCTGATTCGTACGGAGGCAGTTAGCAGTAGTATTTCATAATACTTGTGTATTGTTTAACTCATTATTTTGTTTTATTGGTTGTCTAAATGTTATTTTATAGCGTTATGAGCTGTAAGGTTTATACATTTATTACCAACTTCGATATTGGACTTTTTGTGAATTGTCATGTAGATTCGCGATATTCAGAAATGCAGCACTGGATTATGACATAATCAATGGCTTGTTTTTATTTACTGGATAAGTAGTTTTTGTATAACTATCCCTGCATGTTTTAACATGTTTAACATTACCGTAACATACACGAGTGAATGATGAGAAGGGGGAAATAGACTGCAGGCAATTCCACATATTGGTAAGAGAAATAATTTGACAACACATGATGTAGTTATTTTATTTATTTAAATGGGTGTTTTGTTTAATATATGTAATTTTAATGTCAGTTAAATTGTAAAGATAATTTGAAAAAATCACCACAACAAAATGATAATGTTTATGTTTATAATGTTCATATAATTTGTTTTATCATTTATGCTCAACCATTTATGTCATTTATAAAGTAAATTTTATGTTAAATTGTATATTGTTTGTAGAGTGTTTGAATGTTATTTATTATGTAAGTTATGTCGTTATTTGAAATACTTAATTATGTCAGGAGCTAGCCCTCGACAATTTGTACATATTAGGTGCCTTACGTATTATTTGTTTCAGGCTGTAAAAATAATGAAATGTGTAGTATAGAAGAATAAATCCACTGTGCCAATACAAGTAACTGTTTCATACAAAAAAAATAATATAATAAACAAAATAATTACACATTTTAACCTTACATCTATCTTAAAACTTGGCCCTCAGAATAAAGGATTAATGAAATGAATAAATAACAAAGTCACAGGATGACTTGGAAATGTATTTTAAAACAGTGTAAAGCTATCTGGCTTCCTAGTTACCGAAAACTGCATTTTGCATCAGTCAGTTGCTGGAATATAGGTTTAATGATGAATGTGCACATGTTGCGAATATTCATGTAGCAATTCCCATCAAATGATGAACATATCGCATGTAGCGAATTTTCATGTAGTAATTCCCGCCAAATGATGAACATATCGCATGTAGCGAATTTTCATGTAGTAATTCCCGCCAAATGATGAACATATCGCATGTGATGAATATTCTTGTAGTAATTCCCGCCAAATGATGAACATATCGAATATGGCAAATATTCACGTAGTGATTCTCCCCTAATGCTTCGGTGTTCTAAATCAGTAGCCAAACTAAACACATACCCAGAAACAACCCACTTTCTTACATCACAATTACATCTAGAAAAGTCCAGCTTGTTCTGTAAACAATTTTTATAGCATTGCCAAACTAGCAATGTATAATGTGTATAATATTTGTATGGCATGAAACACCTTATTTGAGGAAGATAAACGGATCTCTTAATAAACTTACGCATTTCCGAACAAAAAACAATAACCAAAAGTCATGTTTCATTCCATATTCCATATTAGCGAGCACGTGTACACGTTTACTTCCGTTTTGGTTGACTGAAAGAGTTTATTTTAAGAATATTATACTGGTAGCAAGCGCAGGGCATGTATCTGCCAGGACCGTGTACAGGTTGCCGAGAGTGCTGGAAAGGTATCGACCTGCAGATTTTACAGGTTGCGGAGATTGCGGGGGAATTATCTGCCTTTTTACAGTTTGCGGTGAGCGCAGGACAAGTATCTTCCTGGACTTTATAAAAAGGGCTGGACCCGTATCTACCTTAACCTTTTACAGGTTGTGGAGGGCTCAAGACAGGTATCTGCCTTGATTTATTACAGGTTGTTTAGAGTGCAGGACAGGTATCTGATTGCATCTTTTACAGGTTGCGGGGAGCGCAGGACAGGTATCTGCCTGAACCTTATACAGGTTGCGGAGAGCGCAGGTACAGTAGATGCCTGGACCTTTTACAGGTTGCGGAGAGCGCAGGACAAGTATCTGCCTGTATCTTATACAGGTTGCGGAGAGCACAGGACAAGTATCTGCCTGGATCTTATACAGGTTGCGGAGAGCGCAGGTACAGTATATGCCTGGACCTTTTACATGTTGCGGAGAGCGCAGGACAAGTATCTGCCTGGATCTTATACAGATTGCGGAGAGCGCATGACAAGTATCTGCCTGGATCTTATACAGGTTGTGGAGAGCGCAGGTACAGTAGATGCCTGGACCTTTTACAGGTTGCGGAGAGCGAAGGACAAGTATCTGCCTGGATCTTATACAGGTTGCGGAGAGCGCAGGACAAGTATCTGCCTGGATCTTATACAGGTTGCGGAGAGCGCAGGTACAGTATATGCCTGGATCTTTTATAGGTTGCGGAGAGCGCAGGACAAGTATCTTCCTGGACCTTATACAGGTTGGGGAGAGCGCCGGGCAAGTATCTTTCTGGATCTTATACAGGTTGCGGAGAGCGCAGGACAAGTATCTGTCTGGACCTTATACAGGCTGCGGAGAGCGCAGGACAAGTATCTGCCTGGATCTTATACAGGTTGCGGAGAGCGCAGGACAAGTATCTGCCTGGATCTTATATAGGTTGCGGAGAGCGCAGGTACAGTATATGCCTGGACCTTTTAATAGGTCGCGGAGAGCGCAGGACAAGTATCTGCCTTGATCTTTTATAGGTAGCAGAGAGCGCATGACAAGTATCTGTCTTGACCTTATAAGGTTGCGGAGAGCGCAAGACAAGTATCTGACTGGACCTTATACAGGTTGCGGAGAGCGCAGGACAAGTATCTTCGACCTTATACAGGTTGCGTAGAGCGCAGGACAAGTATCTTCCTGGACCTAGTACAGGTTGCGGAGAGCGCAGGACAAGTATCTTCGACCTTATACAGGTTGCGTAGAGCGCAGGACAAGTATCTTCCTGGACCTAGTACAGGTTGCGGAGAGCGCAGGACAAGTATCTGTCTGGACCTTATACAGGTTGCGGAGAGCGCAGGACAAGTATCTTCCCGGACCTTATACAGGTTGGGGAGAGCGCAGGACAATTATCTGCTTGGACCTTATACGGGTTGCGCAGAGGTCAGGACAAATATCTTCCTGGACCTTTGACAGGTTGTGGAAAGCGCAAGACAATTATATATCTGGATCTTTAATAGGTAGCGGAGAGCGCAGTACATGTATTTGCCTGGGCATTTTACAGGTTGCGGAGAGTGCGGGAGAAGTATCTGCTTGGACCTTATACAGGTTGCGGAGAGCACAGGACAAGTATCTGTCTGGACCTTATACAGGATGGCGAGAGCGCAAGACAAGTATCTGCCTGGATCTTATACAGGTTGGGAATAGCACAGGACAAGTATCTGTCTGGACTTATACAGGATGGCGAGAGCGCAAGACAAGTATCTGCCTGGATCTTTTATAGGTTGCGGAGAGCGCAGGACAAGTATCTTCCTGGACCTTATACAGGTTGGGGAGAGCGCCGGGCAAGTATCTTTCTGGATCTTATACAGGTTGCGGAGAGCGCAGGACAAGTATCTGTCTGGACCTTATACAGGCTGCGGAGAGCGCAGGACAAGTATCTGCCTGGATCTTATACAGGTTGCGGAGAGCGCAGGACAAGTATCTGCCTGGTTCTTATATAGGTTGCGGAGAGCGCAGGTACAGTATATGCCTGGACCTTTTAATAGGTCGCGGAGAGCGCAGGACAAGTATCTGCCTTGATCTTTTATAGGTAGCAGAGAGCGCATGACAAGTATCTGTCTTGACCTTATAAGGTTGCGGAGAGCGCAAGACAAGTATCTGTCTGGACCTTATACAGGTTGCGGAGAGCGCAGGACAAGTATCTTCGACCTTATACAGGTTGCGTAGAGCGCAGGACAAGTATCTTCCTGGACCTAGTACAGGTTGCGGAGAGCGCAGGACAAGTATCTTCGACCTTATACAGGTTGCGTAGAGCGCAGGACAAGTATCTTCCTGGACCTAGTACAGGTTGCGGAGAGCGCAGGACAAGTATCTGTCTGGACCTTATACAGGTTGCGGAGAGCGCAGGACAAGTATCTTCCCGGACCTTATACAGGTTGGGGAGAGCGCAGGACAATTATCTGCTTGGACCTTATACGGGTTGCGCAGAGGTCAGGACAAATATCTTCCTGGACCTTTGACAGGTTGTGGAAAGCGCAAGACAATTATATATCTGGATCTTTAATAGGTAGCGGAGAGCGCAGTACATGTATTTGCCTGGACATTTTACAGGTTGCGGAGAGTGCGGGAGAAGTATCTGCTTGGACCTTATACAGGTTGCGGAGAGCACAGGACAAGTATCTGTCTGGACCTTATACAGGATGGCGAGAGCGCAAGACAAGTATCTGCCTGGATCTTATACAGGTTGGGAATAGCACAGGACAAGTATCTGTCTGGACCTTATACAGGTTGGGGAGAGCGCAGTTAATGTATCTGCCTGGACATTTTACAGGTTGCGGAGAATGCGGGACAAGTATCTGTCTGGACCTTATACAGGTTGCAGAGAGCGTAGGACAAGTATCTGTCTTGACCTTATACAGGTTGCGAAGAGCGCCGGACAAGTATCTTCCTGGACCTTATACGGGTTGCAGAGAGGTCAGGACAAGTATCTGTCTGGACTTATACAGGTTGGAGAGAGCGCAAGACAAGTATCTGTCTGTACCTTATACAGGTTGTGGAGAGCGAGGACAAGTATCTGCCTGGACCTTATACAGGTTGGGGAGAGGTCAGGACAAGTATCTGTCTGGACTTATACAGGTTGGGGAGAGCGCCGGGCAAGTATCTGCCTGGACCTTATACAGGTTGGGGAGAGCGCAAGACAAGTATCTGTCTGGACTTATACAGGTTGCGGAGAGCGCAAGACAAGTATCTGCCCGGACCTTATACAGGTTGCGGAGAGCGCAAGACAAGTATCTGTCTGGACCTTATACAGGTTGGAGAGAGCGCAAGACAAGTATCTGCCCGGACCTTATACAGGTTGCGGAGAGCGCAAGACAAGTATCTGTCTGGACCTTATACAGGTTGGAGAGAGCGCAAGACAAGTTTCTGTCTGGACCTTATACAGGTTGGGGAGAGCGCAAGACAAGTATCTGTCTGGACCTTATACAGTTTGGAGAGAGCGCAAGACAAGTATCTGTCTGGACTTATACAGGTTGGGGAGAGCGCCGGGCAAGTATCTGCCTGGACCTTATACAGGTTGGGGAGAGCGCAAGACAAGTATCTGCCTGGACCTTATACAGGTTGGGGAGAGCGCAAGACAAGTATCTGCCTGGACCTTATACAGGTTGGGGAGAGCGCAAGACAAGTATCTGTCTGGACTTATACAGGTTGGGGAGAGCGCCGGGCAAGTATCTGCCTGGACCTTATACAGGTTGGGGAGAGCGCAAGACAAGTATCTGCCTGGACCTTATACAGGTTGGGGAGAGCGCAAGACAAGTATCTGTCTGGACTTATACAGGTCGCGGAGAGCACAGGACAAGTATCTTCCTGGACCTTATACAGGACGAACGAACGGTATGACAGACGAATATACTAACAGACAGACCAGTCTGAAGAGAGACAGACATATGGGGGAACGTACTAAATGATCGATCAAACGTGGTACAGACATACAGACTGAGAAAAGTATTAAAGATCAATCAGAAGTCGCACAGACATACAGTCTGTCCAAAAATTGTCAGAGAAGGTTATATATACTAACTCGATATTTAGATAATGCATCTAGTTTCACGGAAAATTATTGTAAGTAAGGAAACCGAGGATAGAGTTAAACAATATCTTTAAAGTATTTTAATTTTACAGCTTGCAATTGTGCACAACATGTTTACTTTGTGTTGACAGTCTCAGTAAACCATGACAACACTTGCATACACATGTACTTATAAATGTACATAGGCATATCGTCGGAAGTAAATAATCGTCGGGCTAATTGTGTATACTTAACGTGCATACAACACGTTTTTTGTTTGTTTGTTGTTTCTTTTCTCTTTTTTTTTTGGGGGGGGGGGGGGAAGTGTTACGGCTCAATATATCGTTACAACCAGCAGCTAGAACCACCGGCGGCAAGATATTAATGGTGGAGAAAGACCACAGTATGGTTACAACCACCGTCAGCTAGCTGGTATTGGTGGAGGAATATCACAGTATGGTTACAACCACCGTCAGCTAGCTGGTATTGGTGGAGGAAGACCACAGTATGGTTACAACCACCGTCAGCTAGCTGGTATTGGTGGAGGAAGACCACAGTATGGTTACAACCACCGTCAGCTAGCTGGTATTGGTGGAGGATGACCACAGTATGGTTACAACCACCGTCAGCTAGCTGGTATTGGTGGAGGAAGACCACAGTATGGTTACAACCACCGTCAGCTAGCTGGTATTGGTGGAGGAAGACCACAGTATGGTTACAACCACCGTCAGCTAGCTGGTATTGGTGGAGGAAGACCACAGTATGGTTACAACCACCGTCAGCTAGCTGGTATTGGTGGAGGAAGACCACAGTATGGTTACAACCACCGTCAGCTAGCTGGTATTGGTGGAGGAAGACCACAGTATGGTTACAACCACCGTCAGCTAGCTGGTATTGGTGGAGGAAGACCACAGTATGGTTACAACCACCGTCAGCTAGCTGGTATTGGTGGAGGAATATCACAGTATGGTTACAACCACCGTCAGCTAGCTGGTATTGGTGGAGGAATATCACAGTATGGTTACAACCACCGTCAGCTAGCTGGTATTGGTGGAGGAAGACCACAGTATGGTTACAACCACCGTCAGCTAGCTGGTATTGGTGGAGGAAGACCACAGTATGGTTACAACCACCGTCAGCTAGCTGGTATTGGTGGAGGAAGACCACAGTATGGTTACAACCACCGTCAGCTAGCTGGTATTGGTGGAGGAATATCACAGTATGGTTACAACCACCGTTAGCTAGCTGGTATTGGTGGAGGAATATCACAGTATGGTTACAACCACCGTTAGCTAGCTGGTATTGGTGGAGGAATATCACAGTATGGTTACAACCACCGTCAGCTAGCTGGTATTGGTGGAGGAAGACCACAGTATGGTTACAACCACCGTCAGCTAGCTGGTATTGGTGGAGGAAGACCACAGTATGGTTACAACCACCGTCAGCTAGCTGGTATTGGTGGAGGAATATCACAGTATGGTTACAACCACCGTCAGCTAGCTGGTATTGGTGGAGGAAGATCACAGTATGGTTACAACCACCGTCAGCTAGCTGGTATTGGTGGAGGAAGACCACAGTATGGTTACAACCACCGTCAGCTAGCTGGTATTGGTGGAGGAAGACCACAGTATGGTTACAACCACCGTCAGCTAGCTGGTATTGGTGGAGGAAGATCACAGTATGGTTACAACCACCGTCAGCTAGCTGGTATTGGTGGAGGAAGACAACAGTATGGTTACAACCACCGTCAGCTAGCTGGTATTGGTGGAGGAATATCACAGTATGGTTACAACCACCGTCAGCTAGCTGGTATTGGTGGAGGAATATCACAGTATGGTTACAACCACCGTCAGCTAGCTGGTATTGGTGGAGGAAGACAACAGTGTTAGAAGAACTGTCGCAGCTGTGCAAGTCCGCTGGAATACATTATGCCAATGAAATATTCTTCACAACGGGGAATAGTAATCAGGCAAAAGGCAGACGACGTATTTGTCGGCGGCGACAGTAACCGCTCGGTCACTTGTGCTTAATGTTGTTTGTTTATTAGGTTTTATCGTCCCTCAAACGGTATTTCGGTTATTTGGAGATAGTGTCCACTTGAAGCAGATATAGTGCTGTGTCCACTATGTATAGCATGCCATATACACCTAGCATGATACCACACCCACTCAAATTACATGTACATATATCCTGACGCCGATCCAACCAGTCGTGAAACTTTTCTTACATTTGCTTGAGCGTTGGCAAGTTAACTTGCCACAACCATTTCAGTAACTTTTGTATGTCGCGGCCCGGAAATGAACAAGGGGACTAATTTAAAAAGTAACAATTACTATACTTGGACATTTAATGGCCGTTGATGCTAACCCACTTTTATTTTCGTCTAACTATGATATATTATAATAAACAGCGTGGCATAAATGAAAGCAGAAAAATAACTGGACAAGGGCGCCAAATGGGCGAATGCAAATACACATACATTACTGTAAAATTATTGTCAACTACAGCCTCACACATACGATTGTTGACAAATGTTCGTGGATATATACGGTAACTATTCACTACACATGTGTATTTTCGTATTATTTATATTTAATGAAGCAAACAAGTGCATCGTTATGCAAAACAATGTGCAAAGTACTAAATTATTTGTAAGTTATTTATCATTGCATATATCGTTTGTTATTTTGCAAGTAAACAACAGATATATTGTTGAGATATATAGATAATTAATGAATAAGAGAGTAGCTGTGTTGATTTGATCTGTTTTGTCCGCGAACATTCGGCTATCCCCTCGTACAGACAACCAATCATACGTAGCTTGAATAAGAGGGTATGGTGGTTATTTGTATGTGTACGGTGGCAGAACGTGGGAATTCGATTACGATAAAAACAAAACATAAATGTACCACAAAAACTGTTTATTTTGGCATATATACAAATAAACAAAAATAAGACATTTCGTATTACATACTTGTAATTTTTTATGTTTTAATTATATATTTTAATGTCCAACTTTTACTATTCCGACATAAAGCGTTTACAAGTTTTTTAGTTCTTTTACTAGTTCTCTATTCTTAGATAGATACATTGAATGGAATTTTTAAAACAAAACACATCTTCACCAATGCATTTGCAGTCGCAATCCAATTAAACATAAAACAACCTGGCATGACCTTGCTTATTTTGCTCTACAGTAGTGTTTATGCATTAATTTCGAAATAATCTGATCATCAATTATTGATTTCCATAAGATTTTTGTGAATAAATTTAAATGTAAAAATAAAAAATAAAAAATAATACAAAGCAAATAAATATACGATTTAATGACATGATTCCCTGTTGTTTTCCTTTTAATACACCGGCTACACATATTGTTATATTACACTAGTGTAATACAGCTTTTTTGCTGATGACTTTCATCGACGTCATAATAATGCAGATCGTCTCATACGAAAAATTCGTAAAATCGTAACCTGGCGATTAAAATCGTGTGACAAAAAGAATATGACACTCGTTGTCATTTAATAAAACTCCAGGAAAAATGATAGCTGGTCATAGGCTCGCTTACTATCACTTTTACTGAACTCGTTTAATACATGTTTGTATTAAATGACAACTCGTGCCAGATCCTCTATATTCCAAATCAGTTCAGTGTTGCTGGTAATCTTTCTTTCCTTGTTTTTTTTCAGTGGATGAATTGCTTTCGTTAATAAGACGGGTGTGTTTATTTATGCCTTCCATCTCAAAGAAATTGTTTAACAAAACATTTATAAACATTGAAACTTTAAAACAGATAAAGTGGGCTTAAGTAATGCATAATCATTTTTAAATGTTTGACCAATTTATGAGTATCTAAAGTGCTTCCCGTAAATAGAAAAAAAGAACCACTGAATATAAACATGATAACACACATGAAGTAGTTTTCGAAACAAAAACAAAACATAACGCACACAAGAAATAAAGAAACAAAAAAAAAGAAGATATTTACTGTAAATAGTACATCTGGTTGATCCTTGGGCCAGTTAAAATGTGTAACAACACTAGAGACAAGATGATTTGAAAGTACTGCTTTAATACCTTATACAATTTTGTAAACGGGATATTAGAACGCCACGACGGCAAATTCAACTTTAAATGTTGTAAAATACCAAAATATTTCAATCTTCACAATCAATACAACGTCGACAACTAGATATAATCAAATGCATTTGACAATGATTTAAAAAAGTAAGGAAATATCAGATATTGATATATCGATATTTTGCTTTGTTATGAATACGGTTGTAATGACATAACATAGAGTTTGAACAAGAGAACAGTTACATGTAGTTTACTTCCAGCAAAGCTTACACGAGACTTTGGAATACCATCTCTTTATCTCTCGCCGAAACGGAGCTTCAAAATAGCAATAAATCACCCAATTAAACGAATTGTTTATAAAGACAAACCAAATCAGCAGGTTGTGAATGCTTCGCTGTGTCATCGACAACCCGGAATATATTGCTGGTCTAAGCGACACCGCAACAACCAAAATTTCATGAAACACGTAACTGAACAAAAACATTGCCGTGATCCAAGCAAACATGATCACATAACGCCTTTGCTTTAAGAATTTTTTTATAGATTTGCTGGATCCCGCTTTTGTTTCTTTTTTTGGCTGATCCATGGCAGAAGAAGTGTTGGGCGTGGTGACCACAATGTGTTCATTGCGGTCACTTTGCTCATCAATATGTTCATTTCGGTCACTTTGCTCATCAATATGTTCATTGCGGTCACTTTGCTCATCAATATGTTCATTGCGGTCACTTTGTTCATCACAGTTCCTGTACGACTCGTCAGGGACAGATGATATGGTGAACGGCGATGCGACAAAATCTGATTGTTTTGAATCTTGCTGGCGGTCTGAGCCTGTCATCGCGCCTGTTGATGTTTCTTGTGACATTGAATACTTGTTGGATCCAGGCGTAGAGCACATAGACTGTTCTGCCATTTTTTGGTTCAGAGAGACGGAAGTATGTTCTTTTGTCATGGCAGTATCGACCGAGGATAATGACATATTTAGATCCAGCTGGACAGACGTGGTATGTGTTTCTGAATGTCCGCATCTTTCGGTCAAAGCATCGGAACTATTGTCATTTGAGATTTCAGAACTACCAACGGTATGTCTACCTTGTTTTGACAAAAATTTTGTGCGGAATTGAAGATGTCTAGAGATGTTGTATGCTGTTATCGAATACAGGACAACGAGAAGTACAAATCCAGTTCCTGAGAGAATAAGCAATGAGCTGTTGAACACTAAAGTTTGCCAACTGCTTCTTAATTCTTCTTTGTAGTTGCATTCGAGTCCTGTTATATTAGGGGAAACCTCAGTTTCAAAATAGCCAGGTACAATTTTTCTCGGCTTTACAGTATATAGCAACAATGCGGGCCACGAGAACACAGTCGAAAGAACGACTGATAGTCCGCATAGAAACATAGCCAATTTCTTACCAATTTGCCTTGCCAGTGGCTTACTTATCCGTCTATGTCTATCTATTGCAATCATTGCAAGTATAAATCCAGAAGAAGTCCCCGAGAAATAACCGGAAGTTGAAAACATCTTGCATGCCGGTATGTTATTGAATGTTAACGGCTTTAGGTTGGTTACAACGACGAATGGCATTGTGAGAACGCATGTCGTGAGATCAACAAACGCAAGAGCGAGGATAAAAATTATTCGTGTTGATCGGCGCATTTTAAATAGATACACAAACACAATATGCAGGTTTCCGATCGTGCCAATTATACTGAGAATAAAGACGAACATCGCTGCCGGAAGATACCTCGGCAAGACACTCGCTTCCAGTTGCCGTAGTAGCTCAGCATTTTCACGGGAAACGTTGGAGTTATTGTAAACCATATTCTTGCTTTAATTTTAGTCCGTGTCCAGCACTTTTTAACAAAATCGATCAAAATAAGCCCGGAGCACTTACGAAGAGCTGCTATTAAATAGTGTCTTTGAGGTACAGC
The DNA here is from genome assembly GCA_007844125.1 of Sinonovacula constricta. Lineage (NCBI taxonomy): Eukaryota > Metazoa > Mollusca > Bivalvia > Cardiida > Solecurtidae > Sinonovacula > Sinonovacula constricta. Next base: position 22,642 of record CM017566.1, on the reverse strand, counting down.
ACATTCAGTTATATTGGTGTGATAATAGAGTGACTTAATTATATTTCAGTATCACAAAGAAATTACCTTTACTAAATTACTAGAAACACACAGTCCTCTACACTTTCTGGTAATGTACGTGATCACATGACATTCTGACGGATGTTTTCTTTAGCCAAGATTAATAAGGTCGCCTTTGTTAATATACAAGCCCTACACAAATGAGGTACACAAATCCATGGTTCATGTATCTACACACAAAAACTGCTACAGGCTATTCAAATCGTCAGTGGATTTAAAAGGCTGTTCAATCTGGTTACTCGGTCCTTACATGACAACGTGTGTCAGAGAAATCGCCGTCGGTCGAAATGGATTGCTTTCAACACGAAGATGGCAGATACAAATAGGTGCAGATAGTCCGAACTAAGAAAATGAAATGCGTGTTTGTTGTGTTTACCGTCAACAAATATCTTTCCGCTATCTGATTTCTATGGAAGGGATTTAGGGGAAAACATCGAACATGGTAATTAACATTAATATATGGTAATTACTTGTGCGTGATTAAAACTTTCAAACCAAATGATTTGTATGCGATTTTAACTGAAATTTTAAATTATATAATTTATTTATTTTAATTTTGTTAAAATATTATTGGAATAAATAAATAGATAGATAAATAAATAAATAAATAAATAAATAAATAAATAAATAAATAAATAAACAAATAAATAAATAAATAAATAAATAAATAAATTAAAAAATAAATAAATAAATAAATATATATATATATATATATATATATATATATATATATATATATATATATATATATATATATATATATATATATATATATATATATATATATATATATATATTATATAAACAACATTTCAATTCTAATTACGACGGAAGATTTAATTTTTAATTTAAGTTAAGTATTATACTGTTTATCTGTATATATATATATATATATATATATATCCAATTTCTGTTCTTGTTGTTTCAATTCATGCTGGACATCTTATGCTAAATTTTTAAGCCATTAGAACTCAAGTTTTTCAAATCACAATAAGAATGAAAATAAATTGTGGACATATTCCTCTTTTTGCGCTAAAACTGCGCATCATCATAAAAATGGCATTACACATATAAAAAAATCTACTTTGTTTATTAGCTCGATATTTTCCACCGAAATCCCGTTCACTTTCAAGTAGCAGTGTGCTATACGACCCTTCGAACACATTCTTTTGACATGTCGAGCATTGATCTCATGTAGATCAATAATCCCAAGTATCTCACTAGTGTAGGGCTTATTCCGACAGTATTAAAGTGCCTGATCTCCATCATATCGACACAAACAACATCATCATGAACATAGTCTGGTCATCATCATCCTTATTGTTGACATCATCATCAATAGCAGCAGCAGCAGCAGCAGCAGCAGCAGCAGCAAACACGTTGGTAAGTGGTATTTAAAATTACATTAGCTCTAAATCTCGATCTATCTTGTTATATAATAAGCAGGATCTTTTTTATGCTAAACAGGGGTGTCCGGGCTAAATCCCTTATTAAACAATTAACAGAAAAAACGAATACTTAATATTTTTCTGCAATACCCTTTTAAACAAATAAAGCATATTCCGGTAAGATACTTTCTTTTTTTATAAACAAGAGATATAATACACATAGTTTTAAAATATAGAAATATAGATGCGATAAACAGATGAGCCGATAAACATACGAGCAGAGGAAAATTCCATTGTCTTTGTCGAGGAGAAAATGGGATTCACACCGGCGTGTAGTTCGCAGCAAACTGAAGCGTTTTAATAGAACTAGTTCTCGGCTTTTTATTATGGTAACTTTTAGATTAAATAATGAGGTCAATAATATTGTAAAACTCTCATAGTTATTAAAATGACATACTTTTACTTTTAGTGCTGATTGTTATTATCCTGTTGCAGTTGATATTATTTTATTGAGTGATGCGTACTGAATTCAATATTGAGTTACATAAATATAAATTTAAACAAATAACCAAATATAATATTGTCATAATAAAACAACAGTAATAAATAACTATTTTTACAATAATTATAAAATGTAAAAGTATAGAATTACAATTTCATCTACATAACATCGATTGACATTAAAATGTGCATGATGTGTAAGGAATTACCTTGGTGAAAAGTGAATCAACATGTTCGAAATTTAGCCTAAATCCCTTCCATAGGTGTCAGCTCAATAAATGTGTATGGCAATAAGTATATAAAGTATAACGCACGAAAATAAATGTGTTATGAATAGCAGACAACAAAGGCTGAATGACACATTCACATAATTGATTATCCTGATCATGTAATGCTAATACGGGTGATGCCCAGCTATTAATGGCGGAGGAAGACAAAAGCCACATGTCATATAAATCGACCACACTAATCATTGCCACGGTCAGCACCAAAATCGACCGCACTAATCCTTGCACACGGGCAACCCCTCAATCGACCACATCAATCCTTGCACGGGCAATCCCTAAATAGACCCAACCAATCCTTGACCACGGGCAAACCCTCAATCGACTGCACCCATCCTTGGGCACGAGCAACCCCTCAATCGACCACATCAATCCTTGCACGGGCAACCCCTAAATAGACCCAACCAATCCTTGACCACGGGCAAACCCTCAATCGACTGCACCCATCCTTGGGCACGAGCAACCCCTCAATCGAACACACCAATCATTGGGCACGGGTATCCTCTCAATCTTCCACACCGATCCTGGACCACTGGCAACCTCTCAATCGACCACACCAATCATTGGGTACGAGCAACCCCTTAATCGACCACACTAATCATTGGGTACGAGCAACCCCTTAATCGACCACACTAATCATTGGGTACGAGCAACCCCTAAATCGACCACTCTTATATTGGGCACGGGCAACCTCTCAATCGACCGCACCCGTCCTTGGGCACGGACAACCCGTAAAATGACATACGGATCAGGTATGTGAATCTGACAATATTTTTAATCAATTCGTATTGCTTGTAATATTCTAATACTAAATCATAGATATAATTTGTTCTCAGGAAAATAGTACACACATCGTTATAATATGATTCCGATTATTGTACTTGAATACAAAAAAGGAATTTTTTATTTAATCAAATATAACTTGTACATTACGTGTCTTACAATATATTTAAAATGTGCGCCTCCGCGTGCGTACTTGCTTTGGGTTATTTAAACAATAAATGTGTACCTCCGTGTGTATGCTTGCTTTGGGACTTATAAACAATAAATGTGTGCCTCCGTGTGTATGCTTGCTTTGGAACATATAAACAATAAATGTTTACTTTCGGGTCTATGTGCTTGCTATGAGACATATAAACAATTAATGTATCCTTCGGGTGTGCGCTTGCTTTGGGACATAATAACAATAATTGTGAACTTCCACGTGTGTGCCTGCTTTGGGACATATTGTTATCAACAATAAATGTGTACCTCCGAGTGTATGCTTGCTTTGGGATATATAAACAATAAATGTATCCTCATTAAAATCATGTTCTAGTGTTTCATTTGTTTGGAGTTTGAGGCGGATAAGAGGAAAGTGTTATAATGTTGGACTAGATTGAGGTTTGACGAACTTGATATGAATTTTGATCCTTAATTTTCTGATTTTCTCCATATAATGAAATCTTTTTACCTGGTTGTGAAATTTTGCACCCACTGTACACGCTTGTGACATTCGCAAAAAGCAAGAAAAGCGAGAAAGGTAAACGCTAAATCCGTTAAACGACTACCCTCTCACACGTTGTTCATTAATTACTGTTAAGAGTAAGTACGCGTTCAAGTCAGTACACAATGGAACCTTCGCCGTGTGGTACATCAACCCCAGTTCCGGACTCGAAGAAGAGTTTTCCGTTTGAAATTAACGATCAGAAGAAGTTAAAAATCCGGATCTGTCTCGTTGGACTCAAATGAGTCTAATCTTTCTGCAATATACGTTGATATGGCCCCTGCAATTGAGTCATCTGTATTTGAGCTCAGACAATGTGACATTGACCGCATATCTTCAGCGCTGCAAGCTTCTGTCGAGGGTAAACTGGCTGATGCAGTCAAGTCAATTGTGGAGGGTGTTCTATCTGGTGTTCTATCTGGCATATCACAAGATCTTATTGAGCTTAAGGCTGAAAATGCACTGTTGAGGAAGCGTGTGGCTTATCTTGAGGCCAGAGCAGTTGCCAGTGAGCAGTATAGTCGCCGCAACTGCCTACGAGTTTCCGGCATCAAAGAGACGGGCAGCGAATCTACTGATGCTCATGTGCTGGATATGGCGGCTGCGATCGGAGCCGACGTAACTTTAGGAGACATTGACCGCAGTCATCGTGTAGGCCCAAAACCTATTGGGAGCACAAAGTCCTGTGCGATTATAGTTAAGTTTGCGTCATATCATGCTCGCCAGGTGTTTTTTAGTGCACGATCGAGGGCGCGTGGCAACGGTTACCGCTGTGTTTTCGTGAACGAGGACCTCACAATGTTAAGGAACAACATTTTATATGTTGCCCGATGTAAGGTCAAGGACAAACTTTTGCTGGGCGCTTGGACTCACGACGGGACTATCCTAGTGAAGGACCACGACAACAGAGTCCATCGTGTCGCCAGTTTATCCAAGTAAGACCAGGTAGTGGCACGGAGATAGTTACAGCGTAACTCCTGCTGCACAGTGTAAAGTTCACATGTCCATTGCCGGTTATAACAGTCCACTATCATCTTTACTGTGTATCTGAGACGTATATTATCGACTTTCATCTGGACCATTGTTTAGCTACCTGCGATTATCATCTAATGTCATTTTTGTTCTCTAATACGCTAGACAATAACAGTATCAAGTAATATATGTATCCATATACCTAGGTTGTGAGCCACTAAAATATAGTTAGTTACCAATTGTATCAGTACATATACATCTTTAATCATAAATTGTACATTACCTGGGGTGCTTTTCATTTCGTTTCGGCAAGGCGTCCCTAATGGTTCTATTATATTTTGGTTACTTTCTGATACATTACAAGAACATCGGCATTCAATTGTCATACCTTATTCCAAGTTATTTTAAATTACTCCACTAGTTTTACGTACGCAAGTTATCTTTTTCGCGCAGGATAACGGTTAGTATTCTTACAATATTGAAGAATGCAAATAATTCATGTAGCGTGGTTGACGATTTAAAGTGACACTGTATGTATAGATAACGTATAATGGAGTTATATAAGTATGATGTATAATAATGATGATTGTTGACTTGATGCTTGTCTTTGACAGGTGTTAAATAAAATCATGTACTTAGTAATTCGGTTATTAGGATTAATTAGTTGTATCTAGCCAGACAGTTAATAAGTGGTTTTGAAAGCTGTTTCATTAAGTAAATATTGCTAACACATAAAGTCATATATTAAATGATACAATGTATAATGCTTAATCTTATATGCTTATATGACAGTGATTAATCGAAATAAGGTGATTTAATGTCGTTTTTTCACACGACAACGTTGTTTGAATTTTGCTTTAACATTGATTTTTCTGAACAATATTCACGAAAATGAAATTGTTGCTGTTGTTGATGATGACGATGATGTTGATGATAATGATATGATGAGGACAATTGTAGCAATTTTGATGACTGACATTTTTGATGTTTGAATTTTGCTTTAACATTGATTATTCTGAACAATCTTGACATGAAGTTGTTGCTGTTGTTGATGATAACGATGATGATGATGATAGTGATATGATGAGGACAACTGTGACAATTCTGATGACTATGGCACTAAAAGATGTGTAAGATTATGATGATAAAAATAAAGTGTGTGTTAGTTAATACTGAGGGCTATATCAATATGTTAAGAGTCAAATCCTAGCGTCTTTGTGATTGTATAGAAATAGCATTATTTTTTATGTATAACCACGCTTCCAAGAATATATACGCGCTAACTTTAATAATCGCGTAGCTTTTATGATGAAGATGGTGATGACGAAGACGATGATGATTATGATGCTGATGATTATGATGGTGATTATGAGGGTGATGAGGATGATGACCACGAAGACAAATGTGATGATGAATGTAATAATGATGATGGTGACGGTGATAATAACAATGATTATTTCATTTATTTATTTTTTTGATAATGACGAGTATGATCATATAAATTTAATGTCGATGATAACGATATTTGATGATTTCCACATAATACACTCCTGACTGTATATAATTGTACAATATAATATGATTATTGACTGATGATAAGTATGACCTAGTATGTTTTGAACTGTATTACGCGTGACTTACGTGTGATAGGTGATGTTAATAATATCAGTAGTAAATGTAATATAGAACTAATATTATACATCCGCTCTCAACTTCTCTCGTACTCCTTTAACATTTATGTTTTCATTTAGTTCTACATTTTACATTCTTTTTGTTTTCTTCTTTAATTAATCTTTTATCAGGACAATGGCTAGAGTGGCGGTTCTTTAGTGCGGGATTTCTGTGTTGATTACAGCGTTTTCGGGTTTCCTGAGGCTGACATGCTGGCTGCATTTATGTCGCATACATTCTGTAACATGAATAGTAATAAATGCAAATATCTTGTCAATCTCAGGTTTACTCGTGTAAGTAGAACATTCCCTCTCTTCATTTGTATTTTCTTTTTAGTAAGCATGCAATATAACGTCCATAACAGTTACTCTATAGAATCACATTTACAAGAACGCTTTCGTTTGTATCTTAAGTTAAACAAATGCCACTTTATATCCAGAAAGATCACTGCATCGTTTATGATACTTAACAATATATGTTTTTGTATTAACATAGTCAAATGTACTTGTGCACTCAGTATTCTCCTAATACTGTCAATATTATTATTGCAATCTGGTGACATACACCCAAACCCTGGTCCAGAGCCAGACAGCAGTATTATACTATCGTCCGGTAATAGCGATATTTCGCTTGACATGTCAAAGTATTTTTCATTTATTCATTATAATGTTTAAAGTCTGTATCCCAAACTAGATATTTTATCAACGGAACTTCAAAACTTCTACATTTTGGCATTCTCTGAAACGTGGCTTGGAACGAACATTAAATCTGATGATTTGTGTATACCTTCTTTCGCATCGCCTGAAAGAAAAGACCGACTTGATGGCAGTTATGGCGGTGTCATTATTTATCTTAAAAATAATATCAGTAATAAACGTAGGTTAGACCTAGAACCTCAAGGCATTGAGTGTATCTGGATTGAAGTAAAACATAATTGTAAAAATATTCTGTTTGGGCTATATTATAGACCGCCAAGTACTAATTCTGCTCAGCACTCTTTAATTGAAGACTCCATCAACCTTGCATGCGATTCTAAAATTGATAATATCATAATAACCGGAGACTTTAATCTTAATTGTAACATCATTGCGTCCAAAAAGAAATTAGAGTCATTATGTTAACATAACTCTCTTATTCAGTGTATCAAAGACCCCACCCATTTTACAGAGACAACATCTAGTATATTAGATATCATAATGGTACACCGCGTTGAGCATGTCTTAATTAGTGGGGTAGGGGACCCTTTCCTTGAACAATCAATACACTATCATTGTCCCATAAACTGTAATCTTAATTTAAAAAAAAAACAGTTGCAACGAAAATAGTACGACATATATGGTATTATAATAAAGGGGATTATAACAAATTAAGGGTTCTGGCTGGTAACACAAACTGGTCTGCTTTAGAAGATGAAGACATTAACAGACATATTACAAATATTACTGAACATATTCGTAAAATTTCGTTGGGCTGTATCCCTAATAAAAGTATAAAACTGTCTCCTAATGAACATCCATGGATTACAAGCCTAATTAAATTTTTAATTAGATCACGTAAAAGAGCATATCGTAAAGCCAAACGAACTGGCTCTTCCCATCACTGGCACAATTTTAGACAGATAAGAAATAACGTTGTATTAGCTATTAGAACAAATAAAGCAGAATATATATCTAAACTATCATTAAAACTCAAGACTGACAATAAATCGACTAGGAATTGGTGGTCAGCATTAAAACAACTTATAAGTGGCAGTTCACAAAATGAGATTCCACCTTTACAACACGATAGTTTTTTTATTACCGAGAATACTGTCAAGGCCAATTTACTCAATAACTATTTTCAACAACAAACCTTATTAGATGAATCAGCGGCAGAACTTCCTTCCCTAGCTAAACCTCCTACAGCTACCCTTAGCTCGATTCACCTTGAACCACTAGAAATCAGTGATATTCTCATGACATTACAAGTTAATAAAGCTGTTGGTCCTGATTTAATTAGCAATTATATATTGCGTGAACTTGCAAAAAAACTAGCAGTTGCCCTCTGTAGTCTTTACAATAAATCGTTAAGTACGGGTGTAGTACCTTTAAGTTGGAAGACGGCAAATGTATGCGCAGTGTTTAAATCCGGCGATAGGTCAATAGTCTCCAACTATCGCCCAGTTTCCCTACTTTTCTCATTAAAGAAGGTTCTTGAAAAATGTATTTATAAGCATATTTATAATCATTTCCTCTCTTGCAATACGATATAATCTTTTCAGTCAGGATTTACCCCACGTGACTCAACAGTAAATCAACTGACATATTTATACGACTCTATTAGCAAAACGGTTGATTCTGGAAAAGAAGTTAGGGCAGTTTTCTGTGACATCAGTAAAGCCTTTGATAGAGTATGGCACACGGGTCTTTTACATAAACTGAAGGCTGCGGGTGTCATAGGAGAACTTTTCTGTTGGTTCGAAGATTACTTAAAAATCGTTCCCAATGTGTTGTCCTTCTAGGTGCTAAATCAGATCCTGTATTCATTAGAACAGGTGTACCTCAAGGTTCTATTTTAGGTCCTCTTCTGTCTTTACTTTACATAAACGACATAGTTGTTGACGTTAAGTCAAATATACGGCTTTTTGCCGACGACACCGGGTCATTTATAGATGTTGATACTCCTCTTAGTGCGGCAGTTACAATTAACAATGATTTAGATAAAATATCAAAATGGGCAAAATAATGGTTGGTTAGTTTCAATTCCAATAAACCTGAATCTGTGATATTTTCTAGAAAGAGACAATCAGGGAACCATCCTATTGTTTGTATGGACAATCAAGTAGTTACTGGTGCCACTAAATTAGTATCATTAGTCAAAACTCGATGGGACTCTCTACAAAACAGAAGGGGTAAACATAAAGTAATATTGTTCTACAAAATGTTGCATGGATTAACGCCACCTTACCTTCACCAGTTGATTCCGAACAGGGTTGGCCTTACATCTCGTTATAACCTCCGTAATTCAGATAACATACAAAACATCCACAGCTATTCAAACTCTTATTATAATTCTTTTTTGCCCTCTGCTATAAGAGAATGGAATCAACTTACCGATGATATAAAAAGTGTAAATTCACTATCTGCTTTCAAAAGATCATTAGAAATCGACTGTTGTAAAGCACCTCTTCATTTTTTGCACGGAAACAGAAATCAACAAATCCTTCATGCAAGATTAAGATTGAATTGTAGTTCCCTCAACCATACCCTATACATGAAAAATATTGTCGCCTCTCCTTTATGTGTGTGTGGGGAGCTAGAAACTGCTGAACACTTCTTTCTACTCTGTCCTAATTATTTCGTAGAAAGAAATCATCTTATTGATCGTCTAACTCTTCTACCAAAAGTTGATGTTAATATTTTGTTGTTTAATGATAACTGTTTAAGTCTGGTTACAAACATTCACATAGCAGATGCCGTACATGCGTATATCAAAGCAACAAAACGTTTTAATAAAATTTAAGAGGGATAATATCCTGTCATTTTCTCAATCCTCTAAAAACTGTTACTTCTGGCCATATGTCCTGGTTCTCTTTTCGTTTTCTTTGGATTTCAGTTAGATTCCTAAATTGCACTTTATTACTCTCTAATTGTTTTTTTTTTACTTTTTACATACAGTTTTAATCTTTTTAGTTTGCAGAATACTTTTTATATCTAAAATGTAATGTCAGTCTATTGCCATATCATACACTATTGTGCTTTGAGAGAAACACGATAAGCTTAAGCTTTCGTTTCAATCCTTTTTCATTTGCATTGTATACTCTATGATAAATCATGTAAAATATTTGAAATAAAATTTGTTTAAACTAAATGTATCATCCGTGTGTATGCTTGCTTTGGGACATAGAAACAATAATTGTGTGCCTCCGCGTGTATGCTTGCTTTGGGACATAGAAGCAATAATTGTGTGCCTCCGCGTGTATGCTTGCTTTGGGACATAGAAGCAATAATTGTGTACCTCCGCGTGTATGCTTGCTTTGGGACATAGAAACAATAATTGTGTACCTCCGCGTGTATGCTTGCTTTGGGACATAGAAACAATAATTGTGTACCTCCGCGTGTATGCTTGCTTTGGGACATAGAAACAATAATTGTGTACCTCCACGTGTATGCTTGCTTTGGGACATAGAAACAATAATTGTGTACCTCCAAGTGTATGTTTGCTTTGGGACATAGAAACAATAATTGTGTACCTCCAAGTGTATGTTTGCTTTGGGACATAGAAACAATAATTGTGTACCTCTGCGTGTATGTTTGCTTTAGGACATAGAAACAATAATTGTGTACCTCCACGTGTATGCTTGCTTTGGGACATAGAAACAATAATGGTGTACCTCCACGTGTATGCTTGCTTTGGGACATAGAAACAATAATTATGTACCTCTGCGTGTATGTTTGCTTTGGGACATAGAAACAATAATTGTGTGCCTCCGCGTGTATGCTTGCTTTGGGACATAGAAACAATAATTGTGTGCCTCCGCGTGTATGTTTGCTTTGGGACATAGAAACAATAATTGTGTGCCTCCGCGTGTATGCTTGCTTTGGGACATAGAAGCAATAATTGTGTACCTCCGCGTGTATGCTTGCTTTGGGACATAGAAACAATAATTGTGTACCTCCGCGTGTATGTTTGCTTTGGGACATAGAAACAATAATTGTGTACCTCTGCGTGTATGTTTGCTTTAGGACATAGAAACAATAATTGTGTACCTCCACGTGTATGCTTGCTTTGGGACATAGAAACAATAATGGTGTACCTCCACGTGTATGCTTGCTTTGGGACATAGAAACAATAATTATGTACCTCTGCGTGTATGTTTGCTTTGGGACATAGAAACAATAATTGTGTGCCTCCGCGTGTATGCTTGCTTTGGGACATAGAAACAATAATTGTGTGCCTCCGCGTGTATGCTTGCTTTGGGACATAGAAGCAATAATTGTGTGCCTCCGCGTGTATGCTTGCTTTGGGACATAGAAACAATAATTGTGTGCCTCCGCGTGTATGCTTGCTTTGGGACATAGAAACAATAATTGTGTGCCTCCGCGTGTATGCTTGCTTTGGGACATAGAAGCAATAATTGTGTACCTCCGCGTGTATGCTTGCTTTGGGACATAGAAACAATAATTGTGTACCTCCGCGTGTATGCTTGCTTTGGGACATAGAAACAATAATTGTGTACCTCCACGTGTATGCTTGCTTTGGGACATAGAAACAATAATTGTGTACCTCCGCGTGTATGTTTGCTTTGGGACATAGAAACAATAATTGTGTACCTCCAAGTGTATGTTTGCTTTGGGACATAGAAACAATAATTGTGTACCTCCAAGTGTATGTTTGCTTTGGGACATAGAAACAATAATTGTGTACCTCTGCGTGTATGTTTGCTTTGGGACATAGAAACAATAATTGTGTACCTCCACGTGTATGCTTGCTTTGGGACATAGAAACAATAATTATGTACCTCTGCGTGTATGTTTGCTTTGGGACATAGAAACAATAATTGTGTACCTCTGCTTGTATGTTTGCTTTGGGACATAGAAACAATAATTGTGTACCTCCAAGTGTATGCTTGCTTTGGGACATAGAAACAATAATTGTGTACATCTGCTTGTATGTTTGCTTTGGGACATATTGTCCCTTTATCTATTACATGACCAGAGAGGTTCAGTCCTTTCAGCCTGTAGCTATCATCTTGAAATAATTACCCTTTGTTAATCTAGTTTTTTACTAATGTCAGAAGATTACATTTGAAACATAAATTTCTTTAGTCGTTGCTGCTGATATTGGCGTTCCCAGGAGGAACACGATATCAAGCTCGTAAGCACGATTGTAGTGTTAGTTTACTTACGTCTTAAAGTAACATTATGTAGTCGCCTTTTGCTACCTTTTAGATCATTTTATTCCGTGGAACTTTATCTGTCTAGTTTTCTTAATTCGTTTTATAGTTATAACAAATGTTGTATTTTGTCTATTTCTTACCTATCTACTGACGACTTTTTTTAAGGCAGGCTTTAGCACTAAAAGGAGAAAAAAAACCTCTGTAAATCGTCATTTATTTATTGCGAGCAAACGTTCCTCAAGAAAACGCAATCCTATATAAACCTATAAATCATCTATTCAACGGACGTTACGGCTTGTGCATGGCTGAACGTGTCTGATAATGTTTTCATTCTTAGATATTTCTGGAATGGGTGTTGTGTAGAAACCAAATGCATATAAATTAATAGTAAAAGCCATTAGTCCTTGAACTTCTAGAGATGCTTGTGTTGCGAGCTGAGCTGGTTTCTAATGGATGGAGCCGTCTTTAGAAAGCACATTTATTGTAAGTTTTTCCAGAAATATTCTCTTAAAAATTACGCCTTTTCCATCTACATTAAAAATTAATTACACAATACATCACATTTTAAGAAATCACTTACATTCGTTTGGTTTTATTTTCCTAAAATCTCAATATAACAAACATATACAATACAATTGTTAAAAAAAGTGACAAATGGCTAAGGTGCTATCTCATGCAAACAAATACATTATTGTTACCTGAAAAAGATCTTGTGAAATGTTTTGGGATTGGGATTTGCCGGAATTTTGCCGATACTGTGCAGCGACATTTCTATCAGTATAGCACAGGGGCACTTATAAGGTGCCCAGTGACTTAACCCGGCCGGTCCATTATACTGACACCGACGAGTCAGGCGTAATGCTGTCCCCTTAGCCCCGAGCGTTAGGAGGCAAGCCACTACTACCAACTTTAAAGTCTTTGGTTTGACCCGTCCCGGGTTTGAACTCGCGACCTCCCAATCCGCAAGCCGACGCTCTACCGCTTGAGCTATTGCGGTCGGTCTAATTACGAACGAAGCAAGTTTCTATGTTACTTAGACAACTGCACGAGCTTATCTTCACCACTTTGACCACTGGACCCTAAAGTGTGACTTTTTTACAATATCCAGTGTGGGCCGAGTTATCAACTGTTTATGAATCCTCAATACATACGAACAGGTTAATTCCGTACCATTTTAGTTTTTTCTTTTTATTATTTTTCATTTGACTCATGTCCATTTCTTTTTATCTCTCATTTTTTTCTAATTATCTTCTCTACTTCATTCCAAATTACTGTCAATTTCCCATTTTCATTAACATTTATTTCTCTTTCCTTATCCGCCTCTCTCTTATTCGTCTTTTATACATTCCTTGCATATGTTTTCGTTGTCCCATTCTGTCTAAATATTTTTCTAGTATTTTTCTTTTCTCCATTCTTTCTCCCATATATATTCATTCCGTTCCTTCTTATTCTTTTCCTCCATCCTTTCCATTCTTATTTTCTGTCAACTTTCTTCCTTCCACCATTTCTTTATACAGTTGTCTTATTTTTACCATTCTCATTTATTGTGTTCTTATTTTGCTATACTGTTCTCATATCTCTCTTCTTCTATTTTTTTCTTTCGTTATACTACATCCTCTCTATTTCTTCATTAATTTCTTCCGGTTATTTTTCTTATCTTTTTTACTTTCTGTAAGATTACTGTTTTTCCTTTATTCTTTTTTCATTACTTCCCTTTTCCATCTTGCTTTATTTTATTTCAACGTTTCTTTCGTTCTTCCTTTATTGCTTGCGCTGTTGACTTTTTATTACTTTTATTCTTGATTATTTTGTCCTCTTGTATTTTCATTTTTATTCGTTTTTCATTCTTTCTTCCTCAAATTCTTCCTGTCCTTTTCTCTTTCTAATTTCTTTCGTTTTGTTTTCTGGCTTTTATTCCATCTTTAATTCATTTCATATTATACCTATTCCTTTCCATCATTGTCCCTTCCTTTAATTCTACTTTTCTACTTATAGTTTCTTGTTCCTTATTACATAACTATTGTCTTGTTCCTTATTACATGCCTAGTTTCTTGTTCCTTATTACATGCCTAGTTTCTTGTTCCTTATTACATGCCTAGTTTCTTGTTCCTTATTACATGCCTAGTTTCTTGTTCCTTATTACATATCTATTGTCTTGTTCCTTATTACATGCCTAGTTTCTTGTTCCTTATTACATAACTATTGTCTTGTTCCTTATTACATAACTATTGTCTTGTTCCTTTTTGCATGCCTAGTTTCTTGTTCCTTATTACATAACTATTGTCTTGTTCCTTATTACATGCCTAGTTTCTTGTTCCTTATTACATGCCTAGTTTCTTGTTCCTTATTACATGCCTAGTTTCTTGTTCCTTATTACATGCCTAGTTTCTTGTTCCTTATTACATATCTATTGTCTTGTTCCTTATTACATGCCTAGTTTCTTGTTCCTTATTACATAACTATTGTCTTGTTCCTTATTACATGCCTAGTTTCTTGTTCCTTATTACATAACTATTGTCTTGTTCCTTATTACATGCCTAGTTTCTTGTTCCTTATTACATAACTATTGTCTTGTTCCTTATTACATGCCTAGTTTCTTGTTCCTTATTACATGTCTACTTTCTTGTTCTTTATTACATATCTATTGTCTTTTTCCTTATTACATGTCTAGTTTCTTTTCCTTATTACATGTCTATTTTCTTGTTCCTTTTTGCATGCCTAGTTTCTTGTTCCTTATTACATAAATATTGTCTTGTTCCTTATTACATGCCTAGTTTCTTGTTCCTTATTACATGTCTAGTTTCTTGTTCATTATTACATGTCTATTGTCATGTTCCTTATTACATGTCTAGTTTCTTGTTCCTTATTACATGTCTAGTTTCTTGTTCCTTAATACATGCCTAGTTTCTTGTTCCTTATTACATGCCTACTGTCATGTTCCTTATTACATGCCTACTGTCTTGTTCCTTATTACATGCCTAGTTTCTTGTTCCTTAATACATGTCTAGTTTCTTGTTCCTTATTACATATCTATTGTCTTGTTCCTTATTACATGCCTAGTTTCTTGTTCCTTATTACATGTCTACTTTCTTGTTCTTTATTACATATCTATTGTCTTGTTCCTTATAACATGTCTAGTTTCTTGTTCCTTATTACATGTCTATTTTCTTGTTCCTTATTACATGCCTAGTTTCTTGTTCCTTATTACATGCCTACTGTCTTGTTCCTTATTACATGTCTAGTTTCTTGTTCATTATTACATGTCTATTGTCATGTTCCTTATT
This sequence comes from Sinonovacula constricta, assembly GCA_007844125.1. NCBI lineage: Eukaryota > Metazoa > Mollusca > Bivalvia > Cardiida > Solecurtidae > Sinonovacula > Sinonovacula constricta. Next base: position 7,118 of record CM017566.1, on the reverse strand, counting down.
ACATGTCTAGTTTCTTTTTCCTTATTACATGCCTAGTTTCTTGTTCCTTAATACATGTCTAGTTTCTTGTTCCTTATTACATATCTATTGTCTTGTTCCTTATTACATGCCTAGTTTCTTGTTCCTTATTACATGTCTACTTTCTTGTTCTTTATTACATATCTATTGTCTTGTTCCTTATAACATGTCTAGTTTCTTGTTCCTTATTACATGTCTATTTTCTTGTTCCTTATTACATGCCTAGTTTCTTGTTCCTTATTACATGCCTACTGTCTTGTTCCTTATTACATGTCTAGTTTCTTGTTCATTATTACATGTCTATTGTCATGTTCCTTATTACATGTCTAGTTTCTTTTTCCTTATTACATGCCTAGTTTCTTGTTCCTTAATACATGCCTAGTTTCTTGTTCCTTATTACATGCCTACTGTCTTGTTCCTTATTACATGCCTAGTTTCTTGTTCCTTATTACATGCCTAGTTTCTTGTTCCTTATTACATGCATATTGTCTTGTTCCTTATTACATAACTATTGTCTTGTTCCTTATTACATACCTAGTTTCTTGTTCCTTATTACATGTCTACTTTCTTGTTCCTTATTACATGCCTATTGTCTTGTTCCTTATTACATAACTATTGTCTTGTTCCTTATTACATACCTAGTTTCTTGTTCCTTATTACATGGCTAGTTTCTTGTTCCTTATTACATGGCTAGTTTCTTGTTCCTTATTACATGCCTATTGTCTTGTTCCTTATTACATGGCTAGTTTCTTGTTCCTTATTACATACCTAGTTTCTTGTTCCTTATTACATGGCTAGTTTCTTGTTCCTTATTACATGCCTATTGTCTTGTTCCTTATTACATGGCTAGTTTCTTGTTCCTTATTACATAACTATTGTCTTGTTCCTTATTACATACCTAGTTTCTTGTTCCTTATTACATGTCTACTTTCTTGTTCCTTATTACATGCCTATTGTCTTGTTCCTTATTACATAACTATTGTCTTGTTCCTTATTACATACCTAGTTTCTTGTTCCTTATTACATATCTACTTTCTTGTTCCTTATAACATGCCTAGTTTCTTGTTCCTTATTACATGTCTAGCTTCTTGTTCCTTATTACATGCCTATTGTCTTGTTCCTTATTAAATGTCTGGTTTCTTGTTCCTTATTACATGTCTAGTTTCTTTTTTCTTATTACATACCTATTTTCTTGTTCCTTATTACATACCTAGTTTTTTCTTTCTTATTACATGCATATTGTCTTGTTCCTTATTACGTGCCTAGTTTCTTGTTCCTTATTACGTGCCTAGTTTCTTTTTCCTTATTACGTGCCTAGTTTCTTGTGCCTTATTACATGCCTAGTTTCTTGTTCATTATTACAAACCTAGTCTTTTCTTTATTACATGCCTAGTTTTTTGCTTCTTATTGCATGCCTAGTTTCTTGTTGCTTATTACATGCCTAGTTTCTTGTTCCTTATTACATGTCTAGTTTCTTGTTCCTTATTACATATCTACTTTCTTGTTCCTTATAACATGCCTAGTTTCTTGTTCCTTATTACATGTCTAGCTTCTTGTTCCTTATTACATGCCTATTGTCTTGTTCCTTATTAAATGTCTGGTTTCTTGTTCCTTATTACATGTCTAGTTTCTTTTTTCTTATTACATACCTATTTTCTTGTTCCTTATTACATACCTAGTTTTTTCTTTCTTATTACATGCATATTGTCTTGTTCCTTATTACGTGCCTAGTTTCTTGTTCCTTATTACGTGCCTAGTTTCTTGTGCCTTATTACATGCCTAGTTTCTTGTTCATTATTACAAACCTAGTCTTTTCTTTATTACATGCCTAGTTTTTTGCTTCTTATTGCATGCCTAGTTTCTTGTTGCTTATTACATGCCTAGTTTCTTGTTCCTTATTACATACCTATTGTCTTGTTCCTTATTACATGGCTAGTTTCTTGTTCCTTATTACATGTCTAGTTTCTTGTTCCTTTTTACATACCTAGTTTCTTGTTCCTTATTACATATCTACTTGCTTGTTCCTTATAACATGCCTAGTTTCTTGTTCCTTATTACTTGCCTACTGTCTTGTTCCTTATTACATGCCTATTGTCTTGTTCCTTATTAAATGTCTGGTTTCTTGTTCCTTATTACATGTCTAGTTTCTTTTTTCTTATTACATACCTATTTTCTTGTTCCTTATTACATACCTAGTTTCTTCTTTCTTATTACATGCCTATTGTCTTGTTCCTTATTACATGTCTAGTTTCTTTTTCCTTATTACGTGCCTAGTTTCTTGTTCCTTATTACGTGCCTAGTTTCTTGTTCCTTATTACGTGCCTAGTTTCTTGTTCCTTATTACGTGCCTAGTTTCTTGTGCCTTATTACATAACTATTTTCTTGTTCCTTATTACAAACCTAGTTTTTTTCTTTATTACATGCCTAGTTTCTTGTTCCTTATTACATGTCTACTTTCTTGTTCCTTATAACATGTCTACTTTCTTGTTCCTTATTACATGTCTACTTTCTTGTTCCTTATTACATGCCTACTGTCTTGTTCCTTATTACATGTCTACTTTCTTGTTCTTTATTACATGCCTAGTTTCTTGTTCCTTATTACATGCCTAGTTTCTTGTTCCTTATTACATGCCTACTTTCTTGTTCCTTATTACATGTCTACTGTCTTGTTTCTTATTACATGCCTAGTTTCTTGTTCCTTAATACATGCCTAGTTTCTTGTTCCTTATTACATGCCTACTGTCTTGTTCCTTATTACATGCCTAGTTTCTTGTTCCTTATTACATGCCTAGTTTCTTGTTCCCTATTACATGCCTATTGTCTTGTTCCTTATTACATAACTATTGTCTTGTTCCTTATTACATACCTAGTTTCTTGTTCCTTATTACATGTCTACTTTCTTGTTCCTTATTACATGCCTATTGTCTTGTTCCTTATTACATAACTATTGTCTTGTTCCTTATTACATACCTAGTTTCTTGTTCCTTATTACATGGCTAGTTTCTTGTTCCTTATTACATGGCTAGTTTCTTGTTCCTTATTACATGCCTATTGTCTTGTTCCTTATTACATGGCTAGTTTCTTGTTCCTTATTACATACCTAGTTTCTTGTTCCTTATTACATGGCTAGTTTCTTGTTCCTTATTACATGCCTATTGTCTTGTTCCTTATTACATGGCTAGTTTCTTGTTCCTTATTACATAACTATTGTCTTGTTCCTTATTACATACCTAGTTTCTTGTTCCTTATTACATGTCTACTTTCTTGTTCCTTATTACATGCCTATTGTCTTGTTCCTTATTACATAACTATTGTCTTGTTCCTTATTACATACCTAGTTTCTTGTTCCTTATTACATGTCTACTTTCTTGTTCCTTATTACATACCTAGTTTCTTGTTCCTTATTACATGTCTAGTTTCTTGTTCCTTATTACATATCTACTTTCTTGTTCCTTATAACATGCCTAGTTTCTTGTTCCTTATTACATGTCTAGCTTCTTGTTCCTTATTACATGCATATTGTCTTGTTCCTTATTAAATGTCTGGTTTCTTGTTCCTTATTACATGTCTAGTTTCTTTTTTCTTATTACATACCTATTTTCTTGTTCCTTATTACATACCTAGTTTTTTCTTTCTTATTACATGCATATTGTCTTGTTCCTTATTACGTGCCTAGTTTCTTGTTCTTTATTACGTGCCTAGTTTCTTGTGCCTTATTACATGCCTAGTTTCTTGTTCATTATTACAAACCTAGTTTTTTCTTTATTACATGCCTAGTTTTTTGCTTCTTATTGCATGCCTAGTTTCTTGTTGCTTATTACATGCCTAGTTTCTTGTTCCTTATTACATACCTATTGTCTTGTTCCTTATTACATGGCTAGTTTCTTGTTCCTTATTACATGTCTAGTTTCTTGTTCCTTTTTACATACCTAGTTTCTTGTTCCTTATTACATATCTACTTGCTTGTTCCTTATAACATGCCTAGTTTCTTGTTCCTTATTACATGCCTACTGTCTTGTTCCTTATTACATGCCTATTGTCTTGTTCCTTATTAAATGTCTGGTTTCTTGTTCCTTATTACATGTCTAGTTTCTTTTTTCTTATTACATACATATTTTCTTGTTCCTTATTACATACCTAGTTTCTTCTTTCTTATTACATGCCTATTGTCTTGTTCCTTATTACATGTCTAGTTTCTTTTTCCTTATTACGTGCCTAGTTTCTTGTTCCTTATTACGTGCCTAGTTTCTTGTTCCTTATTACGTGCCTAGTTTCTTGTTCCTTATTACGTGCCTAGTTTCTTGTTCCTTATTACGTGCCTAGTTTCTTGTGCCTTATTACATAACTATTTTCTTGTTCCTTATTACAAACCTAGTTTTTTTCTTTATTACATGCCTAGTTTCTTGTTCCTTATTACATGTCTACTTTCTTGTTCCTTATTACATGTCTACTTTCTTGTTCCTTATAACATGTCTACTTTCTTGTTCCTTATTACATGTCTACTTTCTTGTTCCTTATTACATGCCTACTGTCTTGTTCCTTATTACATGTCTACTTTCTTGTTCCTTATTACATGCCTAGTTTCTTGTTCCTTATTACATGCCTAGTTTCTTGTTCCTTATTACATGCCTACTTTCTTGTTCCTTATTACATGTCTACTGTCTTGTTCCTTATTACATGCCTAGTTTCTTGTTCCTTATTACATGTCTAGTTTCTTGTTCCTTATTACCTGTCTAGTTTCTTATTCCTTATTACATGCCTATTGTCTTGTTCCTTATTACATGCATAGTTTCTTGTTCCTTATTACATGTCTAGTTTCTTGTTCCTTATTACATGTCTAGTTTCTTGTTCCTTATTACCTGTCTAGTTTCTTGTTCCTTATTAAATGCCTACTGTCTTGTTCCTTATTACATGCCTAGTTTCTTGTTCCTTATTACATGTCTAGTTTCTTGTTCCTTATTACCTGTCTAGTTTCTTGTTCCTTATTACATGCCTATTGTCTTGTTCCTTATTACATGCCTAGTTTCTTGTTCCTTATTACCTGTCTACTTTCTTGTTCCTTATTACATGCCTATTGTCTTGTTCCTTATTACATGCCTTGTTTCTTGTTCCTTATTACCTGTCTAGTTTCTTGTTCCTTATTACATACATTGTTTCTTGTTCCTTATTACATTCCTGGTTTATTGTTCCTTATTACATACCTAGTTTCTTGTTCCTTATTACATGCCTAATTTCTCTGTTCGTTATTACATATCTAGTTCCTTGTTCCTTACTACATGCCTTGTTTCTTTTTCCTCTCTTTCTTTTACATCTTTAATGTTTGTATCCATTTTTTCCTCTCTTACTTTTTTCTCCCCATTTTGTGTCTTCGTTAGTTCCATTCATTATAACCCTTTGGTCATATTACGTTTCTCTTAATTGCCTTTTACGTTCTTAATTTTTTCGGGTTCTTGTTTCTCGCTCGTTCCTGTTTTCTTTAGTTGTCTCCCTTCTTCCTTCACTTCATTTCTTAAATGATTTGTTTTCCATTTATTTTCTCATCCTTCATTTTCCATTATCTTTGTTTGTTTGTTTGTTTGTTTCTTTCTGGCTGGGAATTAGTTATTCGAAATATATTCTGTAATGGTACTATTCAACGCAGAGGTTAAATATCTAGCTAGACCTGAATACCTAGCTGGCTGGGAATTAGGTATTGCAAATATTTTTTCTAAAGGGACTATTCAATGCAACGTTTGAATATCGAGCTAGACGTGAATATCTAGCTGGCTGATAATTGGGTATTCGAAATATTTTTAGTAAAGGAGATATTCAACGCAGAGTTTGATTGTCGAGCTCGACCTGAATACCTAGCTGGCTGGGAAATGGGTACACGACATATGTTTAGTAAAGAGACTATTCAATGCAGAGTTTGAATTTACGAGCTCTACCTAAATACCAAGCTGGCTGGGGTTTGTGTATTCGTAATATTTTCAGTAAAGGGACGATTCAACGCAGAGGTTGAATATCGAGCTAGACCTGAATACCTAGCTGACTGGGAATTGGGTATTCGAAATATATTCGGTAAAGGGACTATTCAACGCAGAGTTTGCATATCGAGTAAGACCTGAATACCCAGCTGGCTGGGAGTTGGGTATTCGAACTATTTTCAGAATAGTGACTTTTCAACGCAGACTTTGAATATCGACCTAGACTCGAATACCTAGCTGGCTGGCCATTGGGATTTTGAAATATTTTCAGTAAAAGGACCATTCAAATGAAAGTTTGAACCCCCAGCTAAAACCGAATACACAGCTAGCTGGGAGTTGGGTATTCGAAATATTTGCATATAGGCCTATGCTGCATATGGAGGTACAGTTTGCCGTGCCATTGCGGACATAAACAGTGATATCGACTTATCGTGATATTGTCTTATAATCAATTAGCCAGTCTTGCCGATAGCGACCGAATGATTTTGACGGCGATTAATTAAAGTATTGTAGGCGGGTATTTTGATCTCCTTGCGGAAAGATGCAGACTGTACGAAGCCTTACAGATCTGAAAAGAATTGCCGACTGAGAATGATAATTTTGCCGACGAAGACTAAAATGTGTTTTGCAAACAGTGAATTAGATGGTGTTTCCGACGGAGACTGGAAATGTATTGCCGATGGAAAATGTACAATTTTGCCGGCAATGTATTCAATAGTTTGCATAGGCTGGAGATGTGTTGCCGACGATGAATTAAATATTTGATAAATGCTGTGATGCCTCATGAGACAGTGACGTTTTGATAATGACGCATAACTGACGAATGTTGAAAACGGATACTTTGTGTTGCCGACGGAGACGTAAAACGTTTTACCACAGACGTCTATGATATTGTTGCTGAGAGTGACATAGCAAGTTTATATCAACGGATGAAGAGAGTTTCATTTCAAAGATGAAATTGTTGTTTACATTGTCGTTGAAGAAGTTCCTAGATTGTCGGCCAAACCTGTGGTTTGTTCCTTTTGGTGTAAGTGGACTCAAGACAAACGTGCTTATTGTTGGATGTACCTTGAGCATAGCACTGTCAGGCTGCACGATGGATCCGGATGGGTGGGTGTGGTTTTAGAAAATATC